>WEIV01030768.1:197836-232266 GCA_013390005.1 Calyptomena viridis
GGACGCCCGGGGAGCTGGGAAGGGGGAGAAGGGCGGCGTGTGCCACTCAGCAGCGAGGCGGGGAGGTGTGACAGCCCGCCCGGTGAGGCCGCCGGGGTTGGGGCGCGGTGACTCGCTGCCGGGTCTATGACAGCGGCAAGCAGTCAGTGCCCAGGCGGGGCTCTCGGCGCTGCCTCAAGATCCCGCGGCCGAAAGCGCTCATGGGGTTGTCTGACCATTCCCCTTCTCTCTGTCACAGGTGAGGGGCTGCTGCTGACTCCCACGGGCATCGCTGGGTCTGGGCACGGCCCTTGTCACCTCGGACATCCCTCAAGCTCACTTCTCTCGTGGTCTCAGTTGCAGGTACCGATTTCTCCAAATGCAGCTCAATATACAGAGCTTTCCTACATCGGGAGCCTGAATTTTATACCAGCCTGACGAATATATTCTTTACAAGTGGTGTATCTGATGTTTTATCTCTAAAGTTTTGTGTTACCGGTTTTCAGTCCTCAGCCTTATTTTTAAGTCGCCGAGTACGCAGGACAGAAGACTGCATCCTACCTACTAGTTCTTTTAGTAAGTGGCTGGTTTCAGCTACAAGAAATACAGCACCTAGTCCTGACGTCGTGATTTTCATTCACAGAACTGGCGGATTTTCATAAATGCAGATGAGCATCAATATCGATACAAAACAAAACATTTGAATAGTCATTTCACAATAAGAGACGTTGACCTACATATTCAGTTTCCAATCTTTCTGCCTTTGAGAATCGTGGGAAGCCATACAAAATAAAATGCATTTAAAATGTAGTCTCCTACCCTTTAAAAAAAAACACTCCATACTTTCTAGAAAAAAAAATACAGTTAACAACACACATTTTCAGTGTCAGATCACAGTGCTCAAAAGAACTGAGAACTGACTTTCTGTCATCTGTCAGAAATACGTGTAAAGTAAAAGCATAGTGTGTAGTTTCTCCAGGACAAAAACGGCCATTTAATTTTATGTATCTCTGGTGATTTTTTTTTTTATTAACACATGGAATTATGCAAACATAAATAATAAACATCATGAAGTCACATCAATGAGGAATTCATTCTTAATGTATATTTTTCACAGCCATGCATGGAGCAGTAGAAAGAGCAACACATAAGACATGAAAGAAGAAACACTGACATTTAGTAAAGGTGAATTATTCTTTCAACTTATCTCAGTAAAAATCAAATCTCAACTCTTTTATGTTGCTTTACATACTTTTCTCAGAACTACAGGATTAATGAAAGCTCTTTCAACATTAAACTGTGAAACTTGCCTACAGTGTATTTACACAATCTGTATATAAATATACCATGCTTTCTCAGGTTTTCTTGTATAATAAAATCAATCAATCCCTATTCAAGCTCCTGCAATAAATACTCCTCTGTCTTTTTTCAGTCAACTCTATCCAAAGAATTAGAGTAAGTGGGGAAAAACCGATGGGTTAACATTACAGTCTTACTGGCCCCACTTCTTTTTCTCAAGGTGTTACAATTTCAATTCTCTGTGGTTCATAAGAACAACTTCACATAAAGGATGAGGAAGATTTGCTTAAACAATATTAAATTATTTTTTCTAAAGGCTTAAGGGTCATGGAGGAGAAGTTAAAATACTAACAAAAGGCTGTAGGTCTTTGATTCTTTTCAAATATTGTCTTACACCCTAATTTGAGTTGATACTTCATTTTCTCTGGTTTTTAATAATCTGCATCATCTTATTGACTCTTTGGGGTTTTTTTTGCAATCATTTACTGCAAAGCCTCAGGTATTCAGGCTGGAATCTCACCCATCTACTTTAGATACCTCACTGAGACATTATTACCTCAATGAAATTTTAGATGTCTTAGCCCTGGAAGGGACAAAAGGAACAATCTAATTCTTCAGCTTTGTTGTATGGGCACAGGACAGAAGGAGAGGCACTTCTGAAGACCTGCAGAAAATGACATCTTTCTTTGTGACACTTAAGAGTGCCTCCTTCTTTCTGCTGATTGCAAAGGAACTCGCAGTGCCAGTGGGCAAAGGCAACCTGCAGCTAGTGCAGTGATATCCTCTTGGAAACTGATCAGAAACACTCCTAACACTCCATTGCCACATGATCCAGCCTCTCTGTCCCTCCTGTAGGACTGACATTAATGAGATCACAGTGCTTACACCCACATTTTGCATAAAGATGCAAAAAGCTGTAAGAAAGGAAGTGGGTGATGTTTTAGCCTCTAATTAAACTCTGAGCTCAAACTTCCCAGCAGAATGGCATAATCAGCAACCACCAGGTAGTATGGAAGGTTGGTGTTGCAGCTGGGAGTCTGTGCAGCCAGGAACACGTGAGGCATGGGGCCACATCAGAGGAGACAAAAGCATACCCAAGGTTATCCTAGCAGTTCAGACACTCTCTGGCACAGGGTGGAGGGTTATGAGGTTATGCCTTGTTTTTCTTGTCTCCAGTATGACACATCTTTTCCAGATACGTGAGTTTGTTCCCCTTGGGTTTTTTTTTCTCCTTTTGAGAACTGGAGCCAACAACTCTTCGTATTCCCCACACAGTGGTTAAAGTTCGGTAAGAGAGGTTGATACTTTTAGCCCAAGTGTGGCGTAATGGGCGGTCTCATGTCAGTGGTGACACATCAGTCTCTCTTAAATGGTAAAATGTACACTTGCACTCCTGTGCTTAGCTCAAGGCGTGCTCTCAGCCTAACGCACGTATGCCGAAGCTGATGGCCCATGCTGGAAGAAGGCAGACATAATTCCGACTGCTGCTAATTTTTCAGGCTTTTAAAAGGGATTTAAATGCCTGTCTTCCTAAGCTGGATTGTACTGGGACTTGGGGCAAGAGATAAGTGCCTATCTTCCCAGAACAGAATCTCCTTAACATGTGTGGGTGAATATAGTTAAATGCCTGAGGAGCTTTCAGGTTCAGCAGGGAGTTGCTCACAGTAATAGGCAGTGCTGGGAAACAGTCATTTGGGATTGCATCTGGAATTCATGTAGGGTTTTGAGCACCTGCAGACAATTTTGACAGGCTGCATGGGGTTTTTTTCCTTCCTCTATGCAAAAGAAGAGTATTTTAGGTACCTTCAAACTAGGCATCATCTTGCCTAATATTGGGTACTTGAACGTAGCAGGACTATATGGAGCAGTAAGCTCTTAGGCAGTCTTTGTAGTAGCTAAGGGAGGGTCAGTTCCTTGGAAGGGGAAAGAAACTTTGCCAAGAGGAGAGATGTCTGTGACCTATGCAGTACAAAGTCCCAGGGACTTAGAGCAGGCTCCTCTGCTGTGGGCAATCATTTGATGGAACACATTTATTTTTATTTAGTAATGCTGGGGAAGATAGACAGTGTAAGACTGGCCTTCTGTGTAACAACTAGTGGTACAGTATTTGCCCATGAAGAGGGATGACTTTTGATCCCTCACAGTCTTTTTCAGGTATTTCACTTTTCAAAAAAAATGGTCTAAAACTGACCCATAATGGTGTGGCTATAGACATAAGGATGCGAAGCCCAGGAACACAGTAAAGCAAAGAAATCTGAGATGTTTTAGCCTAGCATTTAAGTTCATGGGAATGAGGTGACAGTGTTCTAATCCATATTCTCTTAGGAGCCTATGCTTTTAGAGAAGAACAGGATGAAATACGGAGTAGTAAGTGCAAATAAGAGTCTGGGAATAGGGACAACTTCTCTTCCACCAAAGGCTCAAACCTCTCAGCTATTATGCAAGAAGAATAGTGTGCTTATTACTCCTGCTGAGTTTTTTAAAATTGACTGTCTCTGCAGCAACTATTGTATTTGTGCATATCTAAGTATTCAGTGTATGTCACACTTTCAGGATGTATCTGCTCTGGAAAGCCTGGAGCACCAGTAGTTTAGTCTGAGTTTGCATTCTCCTCCCTTCAAACACCTTCTCCATATCAGGTAAGATCTGAAAGTTCTTCCTGCAGTTTAATCCAGTTTAATCAAGACCCAGAGGTCAAAGGGTCAGAAGAAGGTATGCAGAAAAAAAAGCATTTAAAAAAAAACTTTAAAAATCTCCAAACATATTGACACACAAAACTTCTACAGAAACATAAGTATAAAGCAGGGGAGCTACTAACAAAAATATACAAACTTTTGTTAAAAGCAACTTGTGTCATAAAACACTTCAAAAAATCTATTTAGAATTGAGTATGGGTATTAACAGCCTTCAAACTACTCTGCAACTTGACTTGGCCTAAAGAACAACAAGTCATATGGAAATTCTAAATGTAACTAGCTTTATTTCAGCAGTGGATATCAGTTCTTACATAATTCCTGGATTTATTGGAAAATGTCTTTAAGTAGATAAACTGATTAACATATATGAAGTTTCAAAAGCCCTTTCACAAGATCTTGCACACAAGAGATGATAAGCACTCAGGGGATAAAAACCAGCTTATTGAATAGAAACAAAACCCCGCTGTAAAACGAGAGCAAAACAAAGTGATTGATTTCCATTGGGAAATCAGAGCAAAATAAGAGCAGGACGTCAAGCTTCCACTCCACATCCAACTCTGGCTAATATGTTCCTTAATGTCTCAGATGGGATAAGGGAAAATCTGTTGCACGATAATGACATGATGTTATTTCTGTTAGTCAAGGCAGGAGAGGAGTAGAAGAATTTTCAGACAGATTTAAACAAGCAAGGTGTACTGGCAGAATTCCAAAACAAATAAAATAATGCTATTGAAAAAACCCCAAAGATTAATCATGCCCACTATAGACATGGATTTGTTGACAATTAGTTCATTTGTTTTAAAACATATCTAGTGTCAATAACTGCCATGTGGTTATTTTAGTGTTTTTAGAGGGATGTCTGCAGGCACCTGTGGCATTCCCTGTGCAACACTGCCCAACCCAGAGCTTAGAGTATTTTGTTAATGTTCAGCAAACAGCCAGGAAGATTATTATGGTCCAAAGCAAGAGTTTTCCATGATAACCAAGGTCCTCCATGTCTTTGATCTCTTCTTAGCAATACTGTAGGATAAACACATCTTTCATCAGAAACATGGTTGGCATCATTCTAGTATGAAGGAAATAAAAAAGCAAAATTGCCCCCTCAAAAACTGGATATCATGGGTTGATCTTCACCTGTATTTTTGTTGCATCTGCTTGCAAGAATACTTGAGTACCACTTACAATAATATTGTGTGAGGCAAGGTTTTTGAGGAGAATGTAGCAGACAAGGTTTCAGGTACATGTAATCCTGCCTGTACCCTGAACCAAATGCAACTGTGACACCGCTACTCTTAGTATTGAAGGTTCAGTAGCAGAGTTCACTGGTCTCATTTGTGCTGTCTGTAGGCACTTCCCTGAAGACTAAACTCACTGCTGTTGCAGCTAGCTAGTCAGCTTCAGGAGGTGGTGGCACTGAATCCTGTGAGACATGGGAGCCTTTGTTTTGGGCACATCAGCTGTGTTGAGTGCCACCCATTATAGATAAGCAGGTGACTCCACACCATAAGCAGGGTGTCCTCACATTGATGACAGATGGGTGTCCAGGTCAAGAAAGCTGGGAGATGGAGTTTGAATGTCAAGATCTTCAGGGTTGGACAGAAATGGCCAAAGAGGTAAAGGACTGTGCCCTACAGAAGTGTATATGGGGCTGTGGCTGATGTTTTAGACAGCCAGAGGAGGCAGCTGCTGCTGCCTGAAGAGGGCAGTTCTTACCTGTTGTGAGCTTTCATACAGCTTGAAGTGACCTGGCTTTGTGCCTCAGTCTGTCTGCAGGTGCCTCACGCTGGTATGAAGATAATTTTCTTCATGTATTCCTGTTTCAACAATTGACTTCTTAGATAGGAGCTAATACGTGCTGTTTTAGGACCCACACTGCTTTTGTACTTGACTGCACAGATTTCCTGGGCTCCTTGGGGGCAAGGTCTGCCCATAGTGCTCTGCAACTTCAGCGTAGGAAGAGCAGTTCTTATTTTTGTTGTTAAAGACTAGCTGGGTTGTTTCTGGCTGCCTGTCTCTAGAGGCATATGAGAGAGCAAACGCAGTGATGGTTAAAGAGATGCATAGAATAAACCGGAAGGAAGACAATAAGGCCAAAACATAGTGCAAGTGCTGAGCTGAGGAAGACACAACGTGACACAAGACAGGAATTGTGAGAAAGGCTGGAGGTGGATTCCCTTCCGTTTAACTTTGGTCCATCTCATTGATAACCCAGATCACATCGTGCAGTAGGAGGGATGAAAATGGGCAATTGTCTGGTCTCTAGGGCCAGGATGTCTGAAAGCAAGTGGAGCTGAAAAGCCTGATCCATCCATCCTGGGACAAGGCTGGGGCTGGGGCCAGCTGCTTCACCCTGATGGAGGTGTGCTTATGTGGGGAGGTGGACCATGAACAGGAGGGATGCTACAGTGACCTGAGGTGTCTGAAGCCTGATGTTATCTTTCTCCCTTCTATATCAAATACACTGGGGGATTACTGAGAATCAGAGAGGGTCTGGCAGTTCTTTAAACTCATTCTACACTTGTTTTTGTCCTTCCCTCTGGCACAGATGCTTTGTACTACTCTTTGTCAGCAGATTCTCTCTCCTTAATCTCCCTACACGCTCACTACTGCTGCAGCTTTTTCCTCTAACCCCCTCAGTAGTCTCTGCACTGTTGCTTCTTATTGTCCTGGGATAGCCGACACTCTCATTTTTCCCAATTCTATCTCACTTTCTAATCACCCAGACAAACCTGTCTCTCTATCTGCTTACAATCAGTGGATTCCCTTTTCTCTTGATCACACCTGCCTGTCAGTTGTCCAAAAAGATTACATACGCCTTGAAATTTCCACTTACTATAATAAATGAATGCTTGCAGTGTTATATAACTTGTTTATGCTCAGCTTGTGCAGTACTGGTTTAGCCTTTGGATATTCTATAGAATTATATTAATTTACTAAGCACAAAGCAACGGTGTAAAAAGATCACATGACCAAGAAATTAAAAGACTCAACATTTTAAATTTAAAGAGAAAACTTAAACAAAAGAGTAAGGAGGTCCTGCCATTCTTGAGGACAAATTCACATATGACATAGACAGGGTAAGAGCAGACATCTGAAAAAACATTTCTCATTCCTTGCCCCTGGGGTGATCCAAGTCTCTGCAAACAGTAAGCTTTATTTTTCATTCTTCATCTGATTTTTGTCAGTATAAAATCAAATCATAGTGTGATCAATGCCAAATTGCCTTAAGAACTACTGCAGAGAAGATCCAGCAGGGCTCACACCTTACACTTTCTCCTCTAATACTTGTCTCTGAGGAAGCGCAAAATGTTCCAGAATTGTAGTTTGACCCCCTACAATGTATGTCCCAGAAATTATCCTAGAAAATTCATTCTGCTGAAAACAATAATTTAAAATTTGTGGAAAGCCAAGGGCTCATCCTGACAGTTGTTCAGGAAACACTTTCAGTTTTGGTTGGTCATTGGAACAGGCTCCCCAGGGAAGTGGTCATTGCACCGAGCCTGCCAGAGGTCCAGGAGCATCTGGACAATGCTCTTAAGTCACATGGTTTATTTTCAGGCGGTCCTGCGAGGAGCAAAGAGTTAGACTCAATCATCCTTTTCAATTTTTCAGCTCCTTCCATCATGAAATATTCTATAATTCTATGTCTAATTTCAATGTTACATATGATATTAGTCTTCATATATTTCAGAGGTCATAAACTATTTCGATTATACATAATCCATTACTTATGAAAGTTTAATTGTCAAGTCTATTAAAACAGCAGTTTAATTCAACATCATCATCACATCCCAATCTTCTGAGACAGTACAAAATGAAACACTGGACACTTTTAAAAATCTCTCAAATATGTAACAAAGGGGGCATTTCTCAGTCCTCTGACTGCCCTGAGAGCTGAGATTGCTCAAGCCTGATAGACAAAATTCAGATTCCCATGAGGCACAGTGGTTAGAAATGGTACATTTCACATTCTGGATTAGTCTTGATTCTGTATTGCTTTCTAATCTGCTGCTGCTGTTTCAGTAATATCAGCCATTTGCATTCAGTATTTAAGGATGATAAGCCCTACATAAAAGACTCAGCTATTGCTGCTTGTATATATGTTAAATTTTTGGTTTCCTATTTTGTTTATTCTTTGTGTGTATGTAAGAGCATCTGTTTAAGTGCCAGCATAACATTATAAAATTACACAGGTATTCCACATGCATAAGAAGCTTTGAAAATGGTTTTATAACAAGTATTTTTCATCAAGTAAAAGGCCTTAATCCAAACTGACCAACAATTCAAGAGATGATTTGCAATCTTTAAAGCTGCTTCTTAAAGCTAGGCTATTTGTTTTCTAGAAACTTGCAAAAAGACCATCACCCAGTCAGACCTGTCACTCTGACTGTTAATTGATAAGTTCAGGATAAGCTGCTTTAGCCTTACAGAACATTTTATTCTATAATCCCAGCTAGAACATGTTTTCCAACTGCTGACTTCACTTCAAAGGAGATTTATCTAAGGTCTAGATTACTAAAGTGAGTTTAGACAACTTCATATAATTTTTAAAAAAGGATATACGTATGCATTGTAAACATATGTGCATATTTATGTGTACAGACAGTAAAATAACATTTTGAAATTTTATTAATAATTTGGAAGGGGAATGGCATTTCCTGCAACCAGGAGTGACTAGGGAAGAATTTAAGGGCATTGGTTTATGCTGTTACTTCTTTCCTCAAAGACTAGGGATCCTTTTATATATAAATCATATTATAGCACTGTTACTACTTTAAATAAAAGAGTTATATTGGCTATAACATGTGCTTGTTACACAAAAATTAGAAATAGAGAGCAAATTCTCCTGGTAACCACATGTTCAAATTGCAAGCCTTAGTAAACAGGTTTTTACCTATCACAAGTGTAAATCCAGGAGCCTTTACTACTGTTCTAGACTAAAGAAAAGCAAGCACCCAAAACCATACATTACAGACAGGATGAGTGGCTTTATGCTCACAGTTTCACTGGCTGGGTTTCTAATTGCAAAGCAAGGGGCTTTCTGCATTTTGCATGTTGGGTCTTACACCCATCTCGCTTCTGGCCAGCTTGCCTTTTATTGGGATTTTTCTTCCTAATAATGAGACTATTAAGAGTCAATTCACTGTATTTAAGTATTATCTTGTTTCAAGGAGAAGCCAAGATAACAACTACATTTTTTTATCTGGCTTCTCTTTTTTTTTGTTTGTCATTATATCAGTTATGCTCTGGTTTTGCATTGTCTTGCAACCAACTGTTTACAATATGTCATTGATAGCAATCAAGAATCTGATTGTATCTCTTTGCTGTTGTTGATTAAATAGGGAACATATGAAGTGAAAGAGAACTTGACTGCTTCATCAAAATTGTTTACAGAGAAATGTGCGAATTTGCTCATATTTAGACCCAAAGAAATGGCTTTTTATGTTTTTACCTTGAGGTTTAATTTTACCTGTATTTAATTATTAACTGTTCCTGCTGCTAATCAAAAAGTTAGTTTAAATCATGATGCTACGAAAGAAAATTATACTCAGCTTCAGAAATGCATGTGGATAAATGCATGATCTGTAGTTTGGGGACAGGATCAGGCAACAAACAGCCACATTGGATGAGACAGAAAATCAGCACAGATTTGTATGTATCTGTTAGAGAGATCAGAAACAGATATCTCAGAGGGAAGTTTAAAATCTTCTCAGCAGACAACCTCCTACATGGCAGTCTCTACTTTCCTTCTCATTTCCACCTATTATACTGCTATTTAGTAATGGTTGTTGTAAAATTAGGAAGAGTTTATATCCTTTTTTTTGTCTTGTTGCCATTATCTTTTTATATATATTTGATATGTAGAGGATTTTTTACTGTCTCTTCTAGCTGTGCTGCATTTCATTTATATGATTACATATGATTATATATGACATCATGTCACAAATATTTTAAAATTCTATAATTTACTTCTAATTTCATTGTGTAGCCCCTTATTTCTGTATGAGGCAGGAAAGCAAAAATCCTAGTCTGTCTTTAAACCAATAATTTTATATGCTGGGTTTTTTTGTCTTAGTCAGTTCCTGTTTATTGAAAAAGGTCTTTTATGTCTTTTCAGAGGGAATTCATAATACAACACAATCTGCTAACTTTTATTTAGACAATCCCTGTTCAAAGTGTACTATGGAGTGTCTATTAATGTAGCTGAGACTGATACACAGAAAGAGGTGTCGGTGTAAACATGAAATAGGCAGAGACTAAAGTATGAGTAATAAGTGAACCACCGACAAGGGATGTTCTTGTTAAGACTAGTCATACCATGTTGCTCTCTATCCTATTTTGAACTGCCAAGTCATATGAAAATACAGATGACAACAGCACTAGATGTTCTCAAATTCTGCTCCCAGGCTCTCTCTTGACTGTCTCCAGCACTGGTGCACTTCATTACAACCATCCAGCGCTGGCTTTAGAGGGTGAAATCTCTTCATGTGCTGAGAATAATGAGATCAGTACCACCAATGGAGATGAGCCAGAAACATATCTAATGTTGTAAAATGCATTTGAGAGCATCTGTCTTCTCATCAGCACACACACCAGTTCTCCATCTGTGCCATTCTCTAGCCATACTCCAGGACTGCATTACCCCTTCAACAGTTAGGCCACTGTCCTCCTAAAGACAATTTGTAAGTAATATTTTTGCTTTACTTTCATTTTCCAATTACATGTTTTGCCACTTGGGAGAGGGAGGGAGAGAGGAAGAAAAAAAAATAAAGCTATTTGCAATGAGTTGTTGAAACATTTTAAATATAAGGCTTGGTCTCAACTTTTCCTCTTTAATTATCTGCTTCTGCTACTTGGAATTTTCAGGACTATTTGTGCCCTGTAATAATTTGTTTGATTTATAGTTATAATGATTTATTCCTGCTGGGGAATGGGGGGGAACCATGCTGATTACTTCTTTCTTGTTTTTGCTGTGTCATTCTCTATGCTCATAATATGTATTGCAATAGGTTTTCTAAAAAGATAAAAAAAATCAACCAGTATAATTTTCTAAAAGCGAACACTTGATGTACACATTGATACACAAGCTGCCAACTATATCATCTGTGAAAATAAACAC
This sequence comes from Calyptomena viridis, assembly GCA_013390005.1. NCBI lineage: Eukaryota > Metazoa > Chordata > Aves > Passeriformes > Eurylaimidae > Calyptomena > Calyptomena viridis. The sequence goes on from WEIV01030768.1 coordinate 208,931, forward strand.
ACCTGTTGAGTGTATAGATGCGTCAGGTCTTTTTCCCAGGGAAAAAAATATTTTTCCAGATACCGAGAATCAGACGTTCCCTGTTATTTTCTTGCTTACATAGCCCAATCTATTGCAATCTATTGTCTTTGGGTGTTTTTATTATGCACTAGGCTGATTGTTTCAATGATTTTCCCTTAATAACCTCAAGCCATTTTTCTGATCATTCCACTGGATGATGATCCTACTTAGTACATATACTTTGGCTTTGGTTTTTTGCTCCCAGACCAACCGGTTTCCATTTATACAAACTAAAATGATCCTAGGAGAAAAGCCAAGCAGCTGGATGTGGTTTTATATGGTTGGTTTGTGTCCTTTGAATGAAAATCATCCACCCTTTTAGAGAGGCACAAAAGTACATGATTCTGAGAACTCTGGAGGTAAGTGCATTCAGGCCTGTTGCACAAAGGGGAACTTTGCTCTTCTTTCAGTATTAGCATTGTGCCTTCAAATAGAAATCATATTACCTTCAATTACGCTTGCTACGCATCAGTGGCACACTACTGACTTCATATTTATTCTACACTTACAAGAGAGAGCAGAATAGGTTTCACTACACAGAAGATACATTTCTTGGTAACTTGTAGCCACTAAAAAAAAACTAACATAGATTATTAGTGACCAAAAATCATATGCACCTGCAGTGTGGAGTGATTTAATCATTGCTGTCCCGTGTCTCCAGAAATTATCATTAATGACTGTAGGAAATACTTCTTTCAGGGGAAAACAAGCAAGCAGGTGCACACAGCCTCCTGCCATCAGCTCCACACTCTGCTGCACATTAACTCATTTTCTTGCCTAGGAATCACTCCACAGATTGACTGGTTTTATTTACCAGCCCTCCTGGGCAGAGCTTGGAAATGAGCAAAAAGTGTGCTACTTTGTCTACCTAGTCATTTATTTATTATATTGTTTTCTTCTTCAGTAACCTCTCTGCAAAGCTTCTGTTTATCTTTCTTCTTTGCCTTGTACCTACACTTTAGGCTGCTGCCTCTGATGCCTCTACAGAGAAATCCCTACCCATGCTCTCGTGTCTCCACGAAGTGACCCTTCTGAGGAGCTGGCTAGGAAGGGAAGAAGGTCACTGCCAGAACACCAAGCACTCCCAAGCACCAGCAAGCTTCAGCAGTCTTGGAAGCAGAAGAAATCCTTCCATGGTAATTCCGTGATACTTAGTTGATTTGCAAAATTTTAGGCTTTGTGTATTTGTCAGTGTCCTTTTTTATTTGCCTATGGAATAAACTAATTGAAAATATTCAAGCTAAGAAATAAGCCCTAATATGTACCTAGAAATTAATATATCTGTTGATATCAGTGACAACTACATAAAAAAACCCCCTATGGACTAATTAGTATAGTCAGAGAACTAACATTGGTTTCCTAACAGAGATTTTTTTCTGATTGATTTTTTTTCCCCTCTGATAATCTCCTTAATATTGTCTTCATCTCCTAATATTCCTAAAGGCATGGTCACCGACTCCTGCATATTTAGCACCCACCAATTCCAATCAAAATACCAGCAATGAAGTTAGATACCTGTCAGGCATCTCTTTGTCTCCTAGCAGAGCAAGGAGGGCAAAGCTAGTATCATAAATCACTTTCCTTTAAGGGTATAATCAAGTGACATGAGAAGTTAAAGGCTTCAAATGAAGTTTCAACTCCACCTGTCATTTTCTGTGTCACAGAATAACCTCAGCAGTGGATACAGTCCACTCAAGGAAGGACAGAGGGGCTGCATGGTCTCATGGTCCATATTGCAAAGTATTTCCATGGAAGTCCTAGTCCTAATCCTGATCCCTGGAAGCTCAAGTCCAGGCTGGGTGGAGCTCTGAGCAACCTGGTCTAGTAGAAAGTTCCCTGCTCATGGCAGGGAGGTTGGAACTAGATAATTTTTAAGATCCCTTCCAACCCAAGCAATTCTGTGATTCTCTGATTTTATGGCCAGGCTGCAAACCAGTAAAAAGCCAATTTGAAGCTGTTAGTATCTTTACAAGAATGACGTAAATTGCTTAGGCTGAGAATTTTTTCTGGTAATGCATGAAGGGCAAGAATCAAAGCCCAGCAAGTCCATGGAGTGTTATCTCAGTAGGCTTTGATTCTCTTTGGACATGACACAACTGCAAAATGAAAGGGCAGAGCTGGGCAGAATATTTGAGAATATTGTAGAGGGGAGGTCGGGGAGAGAGGGCTGGCTTGAAATACCCAGCCCCCTTTCAGGTCTGTAACAACAGCTGACAAACAGCAAAACAGCAGCCAGAATCACCTTCCAACACAAAATGTTTCTCTCCATTGATCCTAACAAAAGGCCTTGTTTCTCTCCAGCAGTTTCTTTGACCAAGCCAGGAGCCAATCCTCCATCTTCTAAATCAATGGGGGCTTTTTCAGCCCTCAGAGTGGCCAGTCTGCTTTTGGGGCAGGTTTCCCAGAAGTGGAAAAAAGAAGCGATAACTGAAATGTAAATGCTGTAAAGGACCTCTCGTCCAAACTAGCACTGTTCTGCTTTATCACTAGTCTCTGCAACACTGCCTTTGAGTCTCAGATTTGTTTACTGAACACAATGTCCCTGTAATTAATATGTGATTTTGCTCCAGCAAATGACCCTAGGTAAGAGGAGAAAAAAAAAAAAAGGGAAATAAAGGCATCATATGATTCCACATAACTGCAAATTATATTCTCAACTACCCCCATACAACATCATTAATTGTTGCTGGGGTTGCAGGGGTGATTTGGCCTGCAGAACCATAAATCCCAAATCCCACAGGACAATAGCTAGAAAAACACCAGTCAACTTATGCAGCGCAGGCCAAGCTGCAGAGTGGATGTTGTAAATATATAAACTGAAAAAAATGTTCCAGATGGTGTGTTCTTCCCCTTAAATTCTCTCAGGTCTCACCTGGAGAAATTAATATCTCTAGACATATTCATACAGAAAGAGGCAACATTTAAGAAGTCTTGTGTAAAAAAAAATACTTGAGCTCATACTTGAATGATTTACTGGAAAAATCTTAAACTTTGGATACATATTTTTGTTTGAATATCAATAGTCTATTTTTCTCCAATCTTATAACCTAATCAAGAAGGGAACAGGTCAAACAAATGTTGTCATATAAAGTCAGAAACATTTTATGCTTTGCTGAAATGTCTGATGTTAGAAACAATGGAGCAAGAGATTATGGATTTTCTCGGCGTTGTTCGTGAGGCATAATGATGTGAAGGTTGACTCCAGAAGTTTCATCAGAGGCTTTATTTATCTATAAGAGTGCTAATTTCTATGCAGAGAAAGCTTAAGCATCTAAGCATCAGCAAAGGCTCTAATACCTACCTAGCAGACTCTGCATCCACAGCTTCCCAGGCAAACTGCCTGGAAAGCTCTGGACACAAGACTCTCTCTGGTCAGATCTCTCTGGCCAGGCAGAGGGTCTGCTGCAACATGTCTGCTTTCTAAGAAGTCAGAACATGTCTCCCTCTTCTTCTTGCGCAGTTACAGAAATATATATCAGAATATATTGTTTATATTATTTATCCAATGACCCGAGGGCCAGGTTCTCCTTGTCCAGCCAAGGGGAATAAGGTCACAGCCGGTGAGAGCAGGACTTATACTCATGCTCAGGAGAAATGTGGCCTGTAGGACAGGGCTACAAGAGATTTAAACCATTGAAAACTATTTTAGAATAAATGTTTCTTGCATAAGTTGCATACACAGGAAGAAAATAAAAATTAAGGAAAATTGCTCAAATGAAAAGCATAGGCTGTGAATTTAAATAGACTAAAATATGTAGGCTTGAATATTATAGCTGCTATTGCTCTATTTGGCTTCAGAAACAAAAGTATTTAGGATAATTATAATTACAGCTGGTTATAATTTCCACGCTCGGGGAAACACTAATATTTCAACATTTGTTTTCATGCTGAATCAGTGAGAGCTTGGTCTTGGTTCAGGCTTTGTGCTCTCACAGAAGAATTCTGAAAAATTATGATTCTTAGGTATTCAATGTAGATACTGTCAAAACACTGTCCTACTTATATCAGTATATGCAGTATTTTATATGAACATATTGTAATATTTAATTTGGTATTCCCATATTATTATAAAGTCAACATAAAAGGAATAGGAAAATTGAACACGTTCAATTCACAAACCAGAATATTATGATGTTGAACAAGGATGTTGTAGGGAAGATTTTAAGCACAGTAGAAATGTTTGCATTTTGAAAAAAAAATTTATTTGCTAACCACTGTTGTTCTACTAGCTGAATTTTTACTCCTTCCAGCACTTCTTCACTTTCTATAGTATCTTGATCAGGCAGTCTGTCTTTGCTTCTTGCTATTTTCCTTCCTTTCTTTTTTCTCCTTTACATTAGTATGTTAAAAAAGGAGCTGTATTTGAATTTATTTTTCTTTTACAATGCCTAGTTATACAGAAACCCTCACATCTCCAGACTAATGTGCAAAATTGAATCCTCATAAAATCCAAGCAAGGTGCATAAGCAGATGGACACAGAGAGATATGCATTTCAGGGCAGTGCTAGGATTAGAAGCAGTGTAGTCCTGGGCCTTAGACTGTGCTTCAGACTGTCATGCCTCTGGAAAAATGGCTCAGTACATCAGCTCACAGAAGAGATCAGCCACCTTAAGTGCTATGCATAAAACCAAATTTTATGTCTTTTTCTGACCACACAATTGAAGCACATGGTAGCACAGGTAGCAGATAGTGCACCTGCATGAATCTGTTAGTTCAGATCAAGACATGCTCTTCTTGAGGCAGAGTTCCTGCCTGTCCCAGCAGCCTACCTGTCTTGCACCCCAGAGCCATCTGGGCTACAGCAGAAGAGCCCCTTCATGAGACACTCCTAGGGCGTGCAGGTGTTCAGGCCATGCCATGAAAACACACCTAGTCCAAAGTAAAAACCCCCTGAAGTACCAGATCCCTTTGCCTCCAGTCTGCTTCTGCAGAGCTAATGCAGACTTAGCTATAAAAAATCTACATGCTGTCCACCAAATTTTGAATCTTCCTGCAACTGTTAGTTAGGAATGGACCTTTTTGAAAGTATTTGTGCAGGATAATCCTTAAGAACTGTGGTAAAGACACTGTGGAACCATGTAAGTCTTATGGCAAACCACAGCATAGGTGCACCTGTTTTATTTATTCATAAAAATGATACTTAGACTGGAAGGTAGAGAAGTGCTCCTACACTCCTTTGACCCGTATCTGTAGCTTCAAGTGGCCAAGCAGAGGATTTCAACAGAACAGCCTTCACATCCAGGCACCTGCACTTAGTGCTGAAAGACAGGCACTGCAGGGATTTCCTCTTCACGTTTCTTTTCAAGAAACTATCTCCGATCATTGTCTTGGCTTTAGAGTTGAAGGCCTCTGGAGTAATGAACTACTGTTATTTCTAGTACAATGGGATCGTTGCCTATAATGGTACCCTTTAATTGCTACTGCAGAGCAAATTATGAAAAACAAGAATATCCAAATATAGAGACACTTGGCCCTTGTGACAGGAAATTAAGGTCTCTTCTCTAACACTGCTGCATGTCCCGAACTCCCACGCAAGTCAAAATGAATTACATACATTCAATACTTTGAAAAACAAGTTCTTAACCTTTATAAACAAGAGCTTATAGAGCTCATATCATTAATGTTCTGGTCATTACTATCCTTTTTCAGATTCTACTAATCTGTAGGCATCCTGGTCCCATTAGAATTAATGGCAAAATTTGGCTACAAAGGATCAAGTACATTTTTTAAAATAATAAATAGATCTGTGGATGTATTGTCTTTTAGTTTTAGTGGGTTAGATTGCTTAATTGGTTATTTTTGTATGGTAAGAAAAAACAAGGAAATGTTGCTATGTCATCCGCAATATAAAATGTTTCATCTTCCTATTTTTCATACCTTGAGAGTCTATCGTTTTCAGCCTCTTGGATAAAATCTTTTTCACACCTGTCCATGACTTGCTTTGGTGTTATACTCCTTGGAAGCAATAATGACCAGAAAAAACTCAGACTTCTGAAAGTGAGTGTGTTATCTCTATGGTGCCATTCTAATATTTCAAGAACTAAGAGCCTAAATATTTAATCTCCACTGTGAAGTGACTGAAAAGCATGGTATTGTCAAACAATAGTGGTAAACTGCTGAGGAAATGTCCAATCCTTCTCTTACTGATTTCAATGGAAATTTTGCCAAGAAGCTCAGCATGATCAGGGTATAGCTCAAAGTAATCAGTTCTACACATGATTACATGAAAAGCCCTTCATTATAGCATGATGATTGAATATTATTACAGTCATGAGACAGAGATACCTTCTGGAACCAAAACCAAGAAAAAGAATGTATTAAGGCTATAACTCTTCCAGGTTGTGCCTCTTTGGCAGCAGTCTTTCATCAGATGGCTTTTCACATGTTAGCACAGCTACTCTGGTTTTGGCCGCAGACTGACATGCACAGTGAAATGAGCCCAAATTTCCTTTCCACAGTTCCGCTCTGCAAAAGATCTCTCAGCCGACAAAGGCTGCGCTGTTTGGGAAGTAAAAGATTTTTGGTGAACTCAGGAACATTGCACTTTGTCGTCCATCTTCTCACTTCAGTTCAGGGGCATGTCTTGCTCTGAAGGTGCCTTTTCCAGGCTGGAGAAAGGCAGGTAGCTAACAATCATGCGTGATGCCTGATGTCTTGATGAAGGGACACTGTGGTGCAGATCCCCAGAGCCAGACGCCTGCTTCTGCAGCCTCAACCAGCCTGCCGGGCATTCAAGCTGAAAGCAGGAGGAAGCAGATTATAGCCATGAATTGGGCACTGAGGGCAGAGATGATGCGTGCAAGCTAACGGGGTGCCCTTGCAAACACCATCAGGATCTTCATAGTTCTTCAGGGAACATTTGTTAGGCAGATATACTGATGCAGTTTTGCACAGTTCATCCGAGAAAGTGAAGCTTGCACAGTACCCTGCAAAAGCAAAGTCTGTATGAAGATTGGAATATGATTATACTTTATATGAACTTTGGATTAAAATGTTATGTTATTACTTATATATGAGGAATTTAATTTTCTCTGTGTTACTTGGGGGTCAAACAGAAGCCTGTTCTCCTTACTGAAATTAGTAATTTGGCATCTTAGCAAAATATGTATTAATAAAGACTAAGGGCAAATACTTATAAAACATGCATAGTCACTTCACTCAGTGTTACTAAGTCATTAATAATGTCTGGTTCTGGTTTGTATTGTCATAATCACAGGAAGCTGCAGTGATGGCAGTGGGAAAACACACATCCACAGCAAATTTAAAGTACATTTTGTGGGGGATTTTCTTTACTACCTTACTTAGGAGAGATGTTTTAATGGGTCATTTTAATTTATTTTCCACATTTGTATGTTGCTTACATTTCTTATCTGAAAGGGACTGTGAAACTCTCCCACTGCTTCCTGCCTGAAATTGCTCTCTCTGGATTGCAGCTCTGATTTCCCTGTCATGATACATGTTGTCGGGCTTTGTCTCCTCTTGAAATTATTATTAAAATGGTCCACTGGCAAGCAGCCTCATTTGTAATGGTGGGGGATTCTGAAATATTCCCCGTTATTTTCATAATAGCAGTTGGTAATTCCCTGAAGATATGTATTCGATTAAATATCTTTTCTTTCTTCAGTCCTCTGAAGCAGTGGTAAAAAAATCACTGCTATTTCATTTTAACCTCTCAAGAGAGGAGCAAAAATGAGTTGCCTAGCAAGCAGAAGTACTATTGCCTGCATTAAAAGGTCACGACAAAAATGTGCTGAAAACTTTCTGGATACTTATATAAAGAGATGATTTATTACTTGGGAGTTATTTATTGCACAAAGAGATCTGTATTTGACCCTCTGCGTCCTGCTCTCACATACTTACTGTCACTTAAAGGAGAGGAATAACTATTTTTCAAACAAACATTTTGATATTACAAAAAGATAACAGCTACCTCTCAGTTTAAATAACCTCAGAAATGTGCCTGGAAAATCATTTGTCATCTGCTAGAAATGTCAGTTCCACTTTAAGCAATAGCAGTGCGAAATCCTTTTCACTCTTTAACCACATACTAAAATAGCCAGCAAATGAAAAACTATTGTGTTTATTTTCTATGGCAGCTACTACACGTAATACTTCTCATGGAAATCCATCACACAATATACATATTACAGTTCTGAATATACCACCTACTCTAACCTGTACCACGCTTCCATTCTCAACATCTTTGTATTAAACAGGTCGTATGTCGCATGTAGCAAACATGCTGCACCTCTCAGTTGGGTGGATGTATTTCTGGGGTGCTACAAACTCAGTTAGAGTGCAACATTAATTCCATATAGAATTAATATGAAGAATTAACAGCAAGTGAGATCTTGGTCTCAGTTTAGGCTTTGTGCAGATCTTAGTGGGAGGGAGTACAGGGAAACTACGTGTTTTACACAAAAGAGGCTTCACACACCTATAGCTCCTACACTCTGGAAAAACCATTAATTGCCTGTCTATGGGTGTTTTGAGGGAGGGGGAGGAGGTGGAACCACAGCTACCTTTCTTGTAATTTGTAAGACACAAGAAAAATTTCTAGGACAAACAGAACAGCACCTCTGTCATGTACAGTGCAAACATGTCCTGTCAGCCAGACAGGACAGTACACTAGAAAGCATCAGTGCATCCCGCATCTCCAACCAGAAAGTCTGACAGACAAAGCTTTCACTTCACTCCTCACACAAAGTAGGAAATCTGCTTGGACTAGGCAACCAGGGTGAAGCAAAATGCTTCCCCTTTCCTTATTTGCTGCTATGAATGCATGAAAAGTGGACTATACATCAAAACATGAGGAGGCAGAAATAAACTTATCTTTATAAAACTCCCAAACTTTGCCAACAAGTTTGCAAATTCAAAATACTTTCTTTCTTTTCTTTTTCTGCCTCATCTGTCTCAACCCAGACTGCTAGTTAATTCGGGTCTGGAGCTCATTTGGGCTGGCACAGCCTCTGGCAGCAGCTGGAGTCAAGCCGGTTCAGCATCCCACCTGCAGGGACTCGGTGGCAGGGTCAGGACTCTGGCAACCGATCCAGAAATCAAAGTGGCTATGAAAATGTTCACAGAAGCATTAAAATAACATTCCCTTTGTGTTATTTGTTATTCTTTCCCTCCAACTGTACCATTTTTATCAACCATTAGTGAAACTACTGTTCCAAAAGCAAATGCACTTGCAGTCTCACAGACTGTTTTTTTGAACTGATAACTTGTTTCAAACTCATAGAAATATAGACTCTTAGAATGGTTTGGGTTGGAAGAGAGCTTAAAGATGGCCTAGTTACACCCCCCCTGCAATAGGCAGGAACACCTTCCACTAGACCAAGTTGCTCAAGGTCCCATCCAGTCTGGTCTTGGACACTTCCAGGGATGGGGCATGCCCAGCTTCTCTGAGCAACCTGTTCCAGTGCCTCACGATCCGTATAGTGAAGAATTTCTTCCTAATGTCTAATCTAAACCTACCCTCTTGCAGTTTAAAACATTCCTCCTTGTGCTATCACTACATGCCTTTGCAGAAAGTACCTCCCCAGCTCTCTTGTAGGCCCCCTTTAGGTATTGGATATAAGTCTCCCCAGAGTATTCTCTTCTCCAGGCTGAACAACACCAACACTCTCAGTCTGCCCTCATAGGAGAGGTGCTTTTCAACTTGTTAAAAGAAAAAAAAACAACCAAAAACAGAAGAAGAAGAGGTGGAGAGGTAGTTATCCTTCCTGATAACCACAGAAATCTGAATCTTCTGAAGCAAATTAGCATTTATCTTTTTGTTGGTGTAAATCATACTAGCCCACTTTCCCAATTTTCCCAATGGTGAGGTACTGCTAGCAACACCACACTTGCAGGTCAGCTGCCACTTCCTGACTATGTTGGTGTCCATTTTTTTGAAGCCTACACTAATTTTTTTTCAAAGATAATGTTGCCATTTAAGAGCATTTAAAACTACTTAGCTAATCTTCCTATTGTAATACTAGCTCTTGCTTAGTCTAAAGCTGCGTTGTTCAGGCTGAATATTGCTTAGAATGTCTAAATATTTGGAAGTAAAACCAGCCATTTTCTTCTGTAGTATAATCAAGTATGGTATAAGATCAAGCCTGATTTTAATTATAAGGTGTCCTTTCTCTTACTCTGCCTGCCTTCCCTGTTTTTTTATGCCAACAGCAACTGTTTAATTTGACTTGAAGGAAAGCTGAACAGCTAGCCTGAAGTAGCAGATGAATCATTCTAATATCTGATAACTTTCCCAAATAAAGGCCACTCTCTTCAGGAGCAAATGTCAGTTTCCATCTCTTAACAAGCTTATCTGAACCCATGCTCATACTGAAACACCAATGGTGAGATTTCCAGTGTGTTGCCAAACTGCTGAGTAGTATGATATTCCTGATTTCCTGACAAACTTCAGCACACAGCCTGTGCCTGGGCAAGTGCTGAAGAGTAAAAGAAAAATGACTGCAAAAGTTCCAAACCATGAGTATGAGGTGCTCCTCAGTGAGCCACCACCGATGCTGGGGCCTCTCCTGCTCTTGTTCTGCTCTGTTCTGCAGAGGTGCCCTCCCTGCAAGAAGCCTTGGCATTACCCTTACAGTTCAATCCAGACCTCAGCTACTTCAAAGAAGTGCCAACTAAAAAAGTAAGCACTTGGATACAGCATAGACACCTTTTTGAGTACCTCATTACATTGCCAGCTTCCTCGAAAACAGCACTCGGAGTGGCGAGAACACAAAGCATGGGGAATTAAATTCTCCACCGACCTACGCTGGACACCAGGGCTGCCAGAGCCAAGCTCTCAGGGCCGGGAGTTGAACAGCACTTGGCTTGCACCCAAGCCCCGGAGCCCGGTGAAGCCCAGCAGGAGCCATGGGGCGGGCGGCTCCCTACTCCCAGGCGGCAGGTTCGCTGGGCAGTATCTCCCCCTGGAGGCTCTGCCCAGTCCCTGCCTCCCGTCACCAGCCCCGGCTGGGCAGGAGAGTCCACCCCAAATCACCACCTGAATGTCTGACATTGGAAAACCTGATTCTTTCAGTGCATTGTAGTGGATGTCTGGCTCAAAATAGTTATGTTTAGCTAAAAAAAAAAAAAAAAAAAAAAAAAAAAAAAAAAAAAAAAAAAAAGGCGTTTTCTAAAATTAGTATTTGAGGATTTTTTTTTTTTAAATCTGTTACCAAGTCCATGAATCTTTCAGGATGATAAAATGCTACTTTTTTTCTACAATCCTGGCCATTAGATACACACTTTTCCTAGAAGTATGGGGAAGATAATGGAATCAGATGTAATTAGAAAGTCAAAGTTGAGGATTTTAAAAACAAAATCTAATCAAACACAAACAGGACAGTTGTCATCACTGTCACAGTACTTAGATTAATTTTTCTTTTACATTATCCATGTGTTTTCACCAACACGGAGGCTCGTCATTAAAGCAATTTTAATTATATATCACTGTCTCATTTTTGTATGGGTTTCTTCTTTTCACTAAATCTTTGATGGGATCCATACATGCTGAGGTGTCCCACACTTCTGTGAAACTACATTTGGATTATTGCAACTTTCAAAAACTTGAAGACGATTCTAAGAAAATTGAAAAGATGGAACCAGAATTTTCACAGAGATCCAGTAACTTCAGTAAACTTTTACAGAGCCCTGTGGTCCCCCTCATCACAGGGGCAGCCACATGCCACCTCATTTTTCTGAGGGAAACCATGGAGCACTCACATGCATTCATCATGACAAATGACTGAAAGAGAAAAATTTCTATCCAGCTTCTAAAATGTCAAGTAAAATGTCAGTTAGCACTGTAATAAAAAAGGAAAACCTAACATAAAAGAGAAGTACTCTGATTAGCGTGTTGCTTTCTAATGAATGTCACACAATCAGCAAAACCTCCAGGCTTCAGAAATAACATAGTGACTGAAAAAAATCACTGCAGTTCATTGGTAACTCAGGAAAGTTCCTTTATGAAGTGAATCTTTCATTGGATACTTCTATAATTGCACACATGTTAGAACCAAATTCTCTCTCCAAGGGTAGATATATATCACTACAGTCAATGAGACCTTTATGGATCTCAGAAGGAAATCTGGCATTCATTGGTTTTCCTCTAGGGAGAAGGAAGCGTAAGGAAAAAAGTATTTTTAATTAATGTTGCTTAGCTGATAGAGACAGACCTTTCTAAGTGTTGATCCAAAGTAATTAAAATAGACTATGAAGGAAGACCTCTCCTGTTGCCACTCAAAACACAAGATCCAAGGAAGACTGGCCATTCTAAAAATCATTCTTTATGAATCATGCAAAACAGATCCAATGGAAGAGTCCCCTGAATATTATTGGAGATGAACCTAACTAAATCCTCCACATCAAAATTTGTCTTGCAAATGGGGAAAGTGAAATTTGCAAAATACATCCTCGATTTTTCTATCAATTATTATTACAACTCTCTACTCAAAGAAAGTCTACTATGGATCAGGGAAACACAAGATCAAAGATGCTTCTGACAAAAGGAATCTGTAGTCAAAGCAGACCACTTATAAGATGTGAAATAAACTATGCCTTGTTATTTCTTTTCAGATACTTCACTGCAAATGTTCCTGTCTAACTGGTAACACCTGCCCCCTTTCACACAGTTCTCAGTGATAGTACAAGTGTTTACTGTACTGAAACCAACCTTCTCTTTTTCAGCACAGTATGTTAAGAGACACAATATTGAATGTTTTATTACAATCCAGACATATTACAATCTCTAGTAATTCTTTTTTTTAAGAAAAATGTGGCATTATCTGATATGATTTTATCTTTGTAAATTCATATGTTCTGGTCCTCATTCGCTCATACTTCATATATTCGAAGACATCTTTTTCTACTATTTGTATCATAATTAACCATAGCTAAACACACAACTTACTGAATGGCAATGGTGGGATTCCTTCCTTCGATATTTTAAAGAATTGCATCCTTTCTCCCCTACACACTTATTGTCTATTTAAAGATTTATCATCTCTTTAGCTACATATACAGATATTTGTTTTCAGCTATTTCCCAACTGGTTAAAAATTCTTAAAATTCACTCTAGAGGATCAGACCATTATTCTGGTATATAGAGTATTTGGACCTAAAGATCATGTGCAGGTCTTTTTCATACAATTTTTTAATAACTGATACAATTGTTATGCAGTTTTGTTGGTACATGATTATCTCACTTCTTCATTCTTTTTAACAGACCCTGTAAACATCCCATTTGAATTCTTAATAATTTGGTGTCTATTGTTGTCGTTTTACAGTCCAATATACTGGAATGCCTAAAGTATCCTGACATTTTTTGGCATCTGTTTCCTTTGAAGTTCAATGGGACATAAATGCTTACTGTCCTTTGCATCTTTTCACAGCTGCACCCACAAATATTGTGCAATTGTAACATAAAAATAATCACTTTGTGGAATAACAGCAACCCAGAGGGGCAAGCACCTAACTGCTTTATAGGTTAGAGCTATGGCCTCACAAAGAACAGAACTGTAGGATTATCTATATCTAAAAAGACACAAATTCCCAAATTATAAAAACACAAAATTTGAACAGTTTAGTAGTTTCCTAATACTAGCCTTAATTAAATTAGATTTTACAGCTATCGCTATACACTTTTAGAGCTAAAAATATTATCAAGTACAGGATGTTGCTAGATAAAGAAGAATCATCAGATATAAAATACCCATGATGGGGAGCTTTAGTTGCTGGTACACAAGCTGCCCAAATGTCATAATGAGACAGAGTTTACAGGTGCAGTTTTTAGACTCTATCAATGACCACTACATACAGCTGAAAATCCTACAAAACATGTTAAAAATCACTTTTGTGAATTCAATGCTAAGCAACATTTTAGAGTCAGTTCAGAGGTAGTCAGAGGTTGAAGCACTTACAGTTGAAGTTTCTGGAAAATTCTGTAACTTCCAAAAGACATCCACATTTTTCTGGCAGCTTTGTGTGGCCAGTATCACTAGTAAATGACTGCTGGAGTGTAGCAGTGTATACTCTGTATTTATTTCTATGTTATATGTTAATAATATATGGTTCTGTTATTCCCTGTTGGAATGTTCTGTTACCCCTGTTTTCCCACNGGTCGTCGTTTTCCTGGACTGGGCTGGCAAGGCTAGAGCTCAGCCTGCCTTCTTAGTAGGCGATACCTAGCTAGACTCCTGAAAGGGAGCCTGTTGCTGGGATTGCCCCAAACGTATGCTGCAGAGCCTCCTGGTTGGTGTCCTAAGCCTAGCCAGAGTGGAATCTGGACCAGAACCAAACCAGGACTTACAGCACTGGAGCACATCTGAAGAGCCTCTACATTGTACCTTGTACTGCCCAGAGAGTAGCCCTCTCACACTTGCTGGGAGAACTGTGTTGATATGAACACAAGTCTGGGAAGCATCAATAACCAGCAGTCTCATTTTAAATGCATGCTCTTGATCCAAACCAAAATACTAATGTAGATGCTTTCCATTAATTCCATGGGTTGGTACTTAAGTCTTATACTTTTATTTATTTTTTAATGGTGTTGCTGTGTCATTGTGCTCTGGTTCTTCAAGCATTTTATCTTCAGCAAATAAAACAAATGTAAGGCTTCAGAAAAATATTGCTTGACAGTAAGAAACAGAATTCTGAGTACCCTGAAAATGCAATTTAGCTTTCTGGGCTTTCAGCTTGAAAGAAGGCTTTTTTCTAAAATAAACAAGAAAAGCAGAAACCTTTGCAACTGATATCAAGCATTTCAAAGACCTTGAAAAATACTGCATCAGTTTGGAGTTGCCATCTGTAGACAAATAGAGCTGACGAAGGGAAGAGAAGGGAACAGAAGACAAGCCAAGGGAAGGAAAGGCCAGACAAAGCAAGGCCAAGGAAAGCATATCATGGATTATTTGCTGTGAATTCTGTGATGTTTGTTATGTCAACGTGTTTGGTATCATAAAGCTGCCAAGTGCGAGAAAACTTTCAGAGATCTGTCAGGCAGTTGTGTTACAACCACTGCCTGTTCATGTCCAGTGCCACAGACTCATCGGGCTGCAGGCCAGAGTTCCTTCTTCAGTCTCCTTAGAGTCTGCTGGAGGAAGGTAGGTATGTTGATATATCCATATAATCTAAACATTCACTGGAGTCAAACATAGATCTGATCAGGGAAAGGGGCTGGATAGTATCTATTTCCTTATGTCCTAGCACTTCTGTGTGCTTTTATGGTCCACTCTGAATCTCTGTGGCTTTGCTGCCTCCTTGGAACAGCTCTCTCAAGCTGTGCAATGTTCTTTTGCCTCCCCAACAGTCTTCTCCATTTCTTCCACGCAACTCCCCTGCTCTCAGACTTCGATACAGCATTGGGTACCCTACTGTATCAACTTCTCAATGGCTGTTATTATCTAGCTTGCAGATATATCAGCTGAAAATAGTTCAGCGGTTATTTCAACAGCAACAAATGAGTTGTCATTGAGAAGCATATAAATAAAAGATAAACATACTTAGATTATTACCTCTTCACTTTAAAAGCAAACTTAGATCTTGTAATTGATAGTATAATAATTTCCAACAAAATCATGTAAGAGGATGTATACAAACATACAAGCATAAGCGTTTTCTATATCATATGCTTCTGGATGTTTCCATCTGTATTTTTGTACAAATAATGAATGTGTAAGAGGCTGATTTCCCCAAAATACAAAAATTAAAGTGCTCACTGTAAAAATGTAGACAGACAAGTTTACCCAGGAGGTAACTCTGCTTTATGATGGATTAATTTGTTCATGATGCATTCTTATTTTTTATAAACTTGTCAGGAAGCCTAACAAATAAAAACTGTTTCACTGTGTTTTCACTGTCAGTAATGCTTGTGCAAAAGCAAAAAAAAAAAAAGTATCTTGGCAAGACAGTAAGATACCAACAAAAGCCCAAGGCTATTCTTTTTCTACATAAATTTCAGCGTCAAAATGGTAGGAAAACCAAAATAATTTTCAAGATGTTAGAGGGTACTGCCAACTGTGAAAAACAGAAAGACAACTATAAACATAATTATTCAAGTGAGACCTGTTAAACTAACAGGAAGAGTTTGAAGGGCTAGCATGGAATTTTCTAAACATGTTTTTATTTGTGATAAGCACGATAGATAATAATGTTTTTCTCCTTTGCAAAATATCTTACACATGTGATATTAACCATGTTGAATTGCTCTCAACCAAACACATATGGAGGGCAAACCCTGATGTAGTTTTTAATTCCATTTCTCCAGGCTCTCTGTTAGATGTTTTGCATAGCAATACCTTCTGAACAAATCTGCTTGGGTTCAAATTCTAACTATCACTTAAGACTTGAATGGAAAATCTGCAGGACTTCAGAATAAATATTTGGTTCTTAGGCACGTAAAAGAGGAGATCATATCTGAAATATTTTTCCTTTTGTAACACAAAGAGAAGATTCCTAAAAGATCAGTCATGTGCTATCACTGGTCTGTGAGCCACTTCAAAAGGTACATGTCTTGGAAGAAAAAGGTGCCCATTGCTGTGATGGCACCTGTTACTGTAGCTGCTGCTCTTTCAGGTACATGGCAAAAGAGGGCAGTGGAGCACTGTAGCTTTCAACAGATTAATAATCCCTGAAGATCTTTTATCTACATTTCTTTCCTGCAAAAGTTATTACAATGACTAAAAAAGCCATCATATTGTACTAGTAATATCCAGACAGCTTAAACAGAACAGGTCTTTTGCTTTCATTGAAAACGGCATTCCTCTCTAAGCAAGCCTTGTAATCAATTGATTGAAACCTCGTTACCTTCCAAATCTCCAGCCACAGGAGGTATTGCATTTTCACCCACTAATAGGATTCTCAATGTTGGTTTCATTTGCATTGCCTCCTTCACATGCACTCCAGGGAAGCTGGCATTCCTGCTACAGTAGTTTAGGCATCCTCACACAGAATGATCTTTGTTTCCTGTGTCACTAACAAGAAATCGTGTTGGTTTTAGCCCATGAACCACACCTAGTCATTGCTTATGCTGGCTGCTTCCTTAATTTGTTGGGCAGTTCTACCTTCTGAATCCTTCCCAAGTGTTTCTAGACTTTGTCTGCACCACGTCCATTTCTAAATGTGTGCATTCATGCAACTTTAAATATTCAGCAACACCATCTGTTGTTCCCATATTTAAGAAAAGAGCTTGGAGGTCAAAGATATCTTCAAACATTTCTGGGTTTACATTCTAATATAATCAATCTGAAGTTTGGGTTTGCTTTGGTTTTTCAATTGGAGTCTGGGATGCTTTTGTTGAAAGCAGCAGTTCCCACTTCTGCATAAGTTGACATACATAATATGTCATTATAAATAATGACATACTATTTAAGAGGAGTGGTCACAGTGAAGAACCCTAGCCTCTCTACTCAACAACTCTCTTTCATCTTGTCAAAAAATGACAAAAGTTTGTAGTGTCAATACACTCCTCAGAATGGCAGTGCTCTAACCAGATTTATTAGCGAAGCTCTTACTTTACCATTATAAGCCAAAGTCTGGTACTCAAACGTCGTTCACTTCAAAATAGCATTTTATCTAATGGCTGTAACATGTCAGCACTGTCTCCAATGTTCCTTTGATGCAAAAAGACAAGAGGATGTGACAACTTAAACTTTGATGTGCCACATCCAACCTGAAGTTTGAATTATTTATAGATGTTTGGAAAATTACATAAAACAATAGTGTAGTGATATGTAGCCCATTACCACTACATTTTCAGATCAAAACACAGTAATCACCAACATCATTATCTTATTCCAGAGCACTTTCAAGGGTAGGTCACTGGACTGGATACATGGCATTGGTTTATAAGCCTGGTTCTTTCACAGTCCAAGTAGTGAATTCAGCCTCCTTGGCTTTGGCTTCCTCTCCTCTAAAACAAGGAGGCTAACACCCATCTTTTCTGTAAAGAGTCTGGACATCATGGTGTACACAGTTTTTATATTTACAGTGTACAGGCTGGATGTTATTTCTCTTATTAAAGTCTTAGTTCTATTTTTACAGTGATATTGTATTATTCCTAATACTACAGTTTTCTGCCTCCAGGGTTCTGGGTCCTGAGCAAACACAAATGCAGGCTGGTCAAAGTTGACTGCTGTTTACATTTGAAAAATATTTTAGAAGTGTAAGCCCATCCTTTCCACACCAGTGCACTTAAACTTACAGGAAAATCAATAATTTTCTCTACAATTGACTAGACCTTTTCTAGTATGGGTCTTCCTCAGTGAAAAGGGCACAAATCACCCTCAAACATTAATAGAAAACCCTTGCTAACCCCACAGATTGCTAACTTTTTTCGTGAGATATTTATAGAAATATTTGTGTGCTCTGGTTAACTCTCTAAAACAGAGAACAGCATCTTCCTTAATGGTAGATATACTGTTTATTCTTTACTTTTATTTATTAATTTTGTCCTTAACTAAGTAATGAAACAATATGGTATTTTAGTGATGTATGTAATAAGCAATCTCAAATTAACTCTTCCTTTCTCCTCTCCTTAATTATTCATAACTCCCTAATATAGTTTTCTGTATAGATATGTATTTAGATTGACTTTTAATATAAAATTATACATAAGGATTTTATCATTTGCATTTTATAATAAATTGTAACATTTATGCAAAGATACATGTATATATATACACACACACATATGACCAATCAAAAAACCTAAGAGCTGAGCATGTCCAGGTCAGGTGAAAATTAAGTGAGTTTCCAAATCTCAGTGTTGTTGGTTATAACACCACAGAGTTCCCATGGTGCTGCGCCAAAGAAGGGCATTCCACTGTCACATATCCAAAGGTGGTGAACAGGAAACAAGACAGGCATGGATGGGTCACCATCTTGACCAGAGATAAAGTCCACCCAGAAAGTTAATTCACAAGTGCCTTTGATTTGTGAAGTTTCTTTCCGTTCTTATTCCTGTTGGCATAAATGTAACGAAAAACCAGAGAAACTCCACATTTTTGGGAATTTTAGGAGCTGCTTTTGCAAACCAAGGGGGTCTTATCCTTCATTTTTGGGGCACTGACCCAGCCCAGGTAATAAACTGTGACATAAATCTAAGCAAAAAAACAAAATCAAGGTCTGTTCAGTGGTAATGGACAAATGAGATTACTATTTTCAATTCACACATCATTGGTAATAAATGTGTGTACATATGTACATATGCCTAGCATCTCTTTAAACTCATGATAACAAATCCTTTTGGTGCAAACCTTAACGTAACAGATATTGCACAGAATGTTTAAAAAAACAGAATAGTTATAATTGGCAAAAAAGAAACCAGTAGAATTCAGGTAAATAATAAGATTTACTTGTGGGTTTAATTTTTTTCTTTTTTTAAATCAACTTTTTACACATGGAAAAAAACAAATTCAAGCTTTACTCAGCAAGGACCATTATTCAAAGGACAAATTATTCTGGGCCACAAGTGCCATCTGCTACTATTACAGCAAGGGAAAGAAAAACGTAGTCACTTTCTGCCTTGAAAGCGCTTATTCTATCTTGTAATGTTCAAAGGTGATGATAATTTTGCATTTTTTCAGCCTGTCCTCTATGAGGGCACAAAATCTGCTGCCTACATGTGGAAAGGGAAATCCAGCACAGATTTCCAGCAGAACAGCTCTAGTGGGAGGAGGATGAGGCTGGTAGTTGTCTATAGGGCTGCATGTTAGGATAAAGAACCGTGAAGAGACCGTGTCAGAACAAAAATCAAGCATTAGACACCCAGGAGCAACATCTACACTCTTAGAACAATAAGAGTTCTGAAACTAACTACTGGCTGAAATAGTATGAGAAAAATAAATGGATTCCACAGTTAAAGCAACTGCTCTACTAATGTAACTGTAGGCCAAAAAGAAACAAAGTTACAGTATCAGTGCAGGTATCACAGAATGTAAAAGAAAGGTTATTCACAGGCTTAATTCATCCAACAGCTACCTTCAAAATAGCAAATTAAGAAATGCATTTTAATACACAGATTAAAGTGTTACTTAATAAAATATTCATTGAACTTATTGCTACATGTCTGCACAGGGTCACAACTTCAGGTTATTTGTTAAAGCACATCACTGTAAACGTCGTGTTGTGCACCTGATCTTGTTTTCAAGCCTGCATTAAAGGGTGACTGCCACAATACAGCATGTCCTGAAGTCACAGCCTAGCTCTACATTTCCTCTCCTTGCCAGACACTGGATAGCCTCTATCAGGGTAGACTCTTCTCTGTCTTCAGTGTGTCTCCATGTAAGAAATGCACCTGGGGTTTGCCAGTCCCCAGAGGCTTTGCCTGACATTCATCCATCTATCCATTCATCCATCCATGCTATACTATATACTAATCTCTTCTTCCAGCTATTAATGGTCCTGCAAAATTTTTCTCAGTCTCTGAAGCACAGCTGTACCACCAGTACACCCCACTCAGGATGCTGCCTTTCAGTCAGTCCTCTCCTTGCTGAATCTCAAAAGGCTTTCAGTTATTTTTATGGTTATCACAATAACCATTTGATTTCTCTAATAATCTAGAGAACCAAAGGGTGTATAAAAAGTTTAGTTTGCCTATCTGACCTTCATAAAATAGCAACAGCAAGCTTATCCAGGAATTACCCCTTTTTGGTACATGCAGAGGTTCTTTGGAGTGCTGATTCTTTCACTGTCTTTCATGAAATCTGCTGAACTGAAGGCACTCATTACATAGCTATATTTTTCAACCATATAACAGGAACATTTTTGTTTCATGAGATAACAATTTGTCTTCTAATTCAGCAACATTTTCTATAGAACACATATTATACGCTAATAATAAACATTATTACTTTTAAGTTCTGTCTATTACATAGATCACTGCCAAATCAGCTCAAAAAAGGGTACTTGGCTACACGGGCTGAAGAGTGACAAAGGTGGCTGGATGTCATCCCAGCTACACCACTTACTTGGCTGCTACTGTCTTGCCTGAAGAAGGACTCCAACCATTTATTAATGCCTATATGTATCCTCAGAATCAAAGCCTTTGCTAACAGAAATTGGCATCGCTCCACTGAAGTCAGCTGAATGTTTGTAACAAATGAACAGCTCCTCCACAGCACGGAAAATTCTGCCTTCCTTTATGTATCATCCCACATGCCCATAGGATTTTGCCTACGTGATTAAAAGAGAATGACTCACAATAGTGTCTGTTGTATCTTCCAAGCCTGTCCCAGCCTCCTCTGTTGTACTCTACCTTGCTTCAAGCTGACATTGTTTCTGAGGCCATAAGTAACCCTTGGTTGATAATAAAGGTAGTACTATTTCATAATGCCATTGCATATTTATCCTTGGAATTCACAGCACCTCCCACATCCAGACTCGAATTTGGTGACAATGTCTTATTCCTGGGACAGGAACAATCAAACATTTATTTCCTAAAGGGAGGTTCATAGAAATTCTAGAATAAATACATTACATATACTATCTACTTCCAGTTAATTCACCTGAATACTCTGTAAAATTTTAAAAAGGGAGTTGTCACATGAATTTAATAGACAATACAGGACCTTGCTGCTTCCTACATTAATTCATTTTAGAAATAAGAGAGCTTTTATAAACTCATGCAAAAAGTTAGTTTTCTCTTCTGTTTTACCTTTAATTTAAAATCTCTCCAGGCTCGTAAGCCCACATGAGACAAAAAATTAATGTCACATCAGAAATCTCAAAAATAGCAATTTATGCATTCAAATATGCAAGAGGTTTTTTTTGTAGGCTCAAAATATTTTCATCATGATTCAATATATCTCCAAGTACAAAAAAAACCAAAACAACTGAGGTATGAAAATGTGGCTTTCCAAGGGTTTAATAACATGAAAGGTGGCAGCGAGTCTGTGTACTAAAATGAGAGAATCGGTGTTTGAACCCCTGACAACAGATACACTGCAGCTCTCATTTATTTTGGATTTGCACTGAAAATAATAACCCTTGATATCTTAGTCTTGAAATTTGGATTACACTTAGGTGTATAATGAAATGTCAGAATAAAAGAGGTCCACTGTCACCTTATGAAACTTCCCTGCTCTCCCCAGCATCTCATTTATCCATCTCTCACCATCCAGAATGGCAGGCAGGTGTTGCAGCACAACTCCAAGTGCTGAGAAGAAGGATTTTTCTGCCTGGGAAGAAAATATACAATGGCCTTTTGCATTAAGGGCCTTTTTCTCCAGTTAGTATTCTGCTCTCCACTATATATAAACTGTGAGTAGCCGAGCTATGCGATGACAGGTTTGGTCCTGAAGTGTGCCATTCCCGTGAGATTTTTTTTCTCTTCAAAGCAGTTCACATTTAAGCCAGGCTGTACCTGAAAATCCTACTGTACTAACTACATGTATGAACATTACAGTTAATGTAACAGACTTTGTACAGCTGAAGACAAATGCAAAGATTAAAATTGGACAAGATTACGGTAAAAAATTATACTACACATGAGTATGCCCAGCATGATAATATTATAGTCAGAGCGATGAAACTGAATTAATTTCCACTTCCTAAAAACGTGCTGGAGTCCCCACAGAGGTGTAAGAATTAAATAGGCTATAAGTACATAGCAATTCTTGTTTTCAACCTTCAGCCTACTATTATCTGTGAAGGTTTCATCCTCCATGTATAAGCACAGTGGTCATTGTGCTGTAGTGAGGCACTTCTGTGTACCACTTCAGCTCCAGACCACATCGTACCCAGAAGTGTTGTGTAGAAACCACAGATGTAATATGTAAGGATGACCAGGACCACCAAGAACAGATCCCCACTCACACTTCTGTGAGTTCTCCTTGGTCACAGTTCTGTGCCTCCATCCTGTTGGCTTACCTAGCTAGAACATGTTAAGAGTTAAGAAAAGAATGCATAACAAGCCAGCCAGTACACATTCCAGTAGAAGACTCTCAAGAATATATGGTTGATAGGATCATGTAATCCTAGGATAGTTCGAGTTGGAAGGGATCTCTGAAGGCCCGTAGTCCATTCTACTGCTCACAGCAGGGCCAGCTTTGAGGTCAAACCAAGTTGCTCAAGGGGTCTTGAAAACATACAAAGATGGAGTCTATTCAACTCCAGCTCTAGAGGCCTCAGCAAAGGAAAGATATGGACCTGCTAAAGAGAGTCCAGAGGAAGGACATAGGAACAACCAGGGGAATTTATCACCTCTCCTGTAATATGTTGACTGAGAAAGTTTGGGTTGTTCAGCCTGGAGAAGAGGAGGTTGTGTTGAGACCCCATAGACCTT
>WEIV01030768.1:240877-274918 GCA_013390005.1 Calyptomena viridis
CGTGGTTGTGACTGCGGCGGGGTGCGAGGCAATGGGATTTCCTTTCCCCGTCCAACCCCTCCGCCCGCTCTTGGCATTTCCACTATGCTCATTGCCCACCGGACACCGACCGGGTGCGGGGGCCGGCAGCGGGGAGGACGGCTGACGCTTGCCGCCGTTTACTAAGCGGAAAGGTCACCCCTCCCCACCTCCGATAAAATTAAAGGGCTTTTTGGCGGGGGGGAGGGGGGCAGGTAGGAATGGGTCACAACCTGCCAAGTTTTCCCCCGTGGCTCTGTGGACTTTGGCATATGCACCAAAGGCGTCTCAGGACGCGGGGAAAATAGGACAGGAAGATGGAAACCGGACGAAAGACCACCGCTTACATACTCTACCCAGCAGCAGCTCCGGTGCAGCTTTCAACTTACCCCAGAGTTCTGCAGCGCCAGAAGTGCCCATACAGCCACACATCACGTGCACGCCAACCTTGCCACTCAGTGTCTTAAATGTATTCAGACGTTTGCCTGCCGGCCTGGCAAAGCTGGCCAGCTCCAGGCTTCCTGCCAAGGAACCAGGTGCCCCAAGACCACCCCTGCGCTGGGAGGCAATCAAAGATCCAGGCACCCTTCCCTTAGGTCATCCAAGCAGGTGGCCGGCAAGAGCACCCTAAGTGGGACACAGGCTGCTCATACGGCAAAACCCCATTCTGGTGAAATGCAAGGAGTTGTCACATTGGATCTGTAGTGGGGACACAGCCAGGTCTTCACAGAAGGTACTCACTGGATTTCAGTTCTGGGTGCAGTCATATCAACAATACAGAAACACTGAAGAAAGTCATGGACCCATGTAAGATAGGGCTGAAAGAAACCTTGGGACATCATCCATTGAGAAGGACAAGAGGACCTTTGTTGAGAGGGAGAAGGAAAGATTATAACTTCAATATATAAAAAATGGATAAATGCAGGATAATCAAATTTGAGAAAAAGAAGGTAAGATATTGCTATATAGGTGTTCCAGGTGTACACATTCTAGAAGAAAAGTTCTTATTAATGGATTGGAAAGAAAATATGAAAGAGAAATATTATGCTCTTAAATAAGAAGGATTCAGATATGATGAAATGTCTAAAGGGTATGAGATAATATCCCAAGAGAATGTGTTGCAGGACACATTACTCAACGCTCGTCTTTTTTGTACAGGAGGAATGGTCAGCTCTTAAGGGATAACCCACTGCACTGCCTCTGTCTCTAATGTTTTAGTTCCTCATCTGCAGTATGCAGTTGGCTGTATTTCCTTCCTTTTCCTTTTGGTGTGACCACCTTGTACTTTAAGATTTTCACTGAACAGTTCTTGTCTTTTGAAATAATTACATCTTGTTTGGAGCTGTAATGCCACCGGGGTGCAAGTACCAAATTCATAAAATGCGGCTTGGACTCCAAACAGCAACTTTGCTCATTAGTTTATCCTTCTCATTTCAAAACAGTGCTGCATTCTGGAGACAGGTAGCTGGGCGCTTATGTCAGATTCTTTGAGACATATTTTTTCTAATCCTCTTCCTAGCCATTAGTATTTTCTTTGTAGGAAGGTGTCATTCCATGTAGACTAGTTGTTCAGCTGATTCTCACACTTGGTCATTCATGTATTGCCATCAGCCTCCCTTGGCTTATCAGATTAAATGATACCAAACCTGGCAGTACTAGGCACAGCAGTAGCAATGGCATGATGCTGTACCAAGTGATGGCTGATAACCTCCATACTTCTCAGCGTGAGAAACAAAATAGTGCACCATCATTTCTGAGCCCGAAATGCAATTGATTGTGTAACATGTGCAATCTGTTCTGAATCGGTTTTGAATTCTGTTTGTTTAATTTGCGTGTACTTATGCACGAGGGCATCCCTGAATAATTAAATGTATATAGCCTCTCTGTGTTTGATGGCTCAGGTGGACCCTGAGCCGACCCAGAAACACAGCAAATATATTGCCAAAGCTGTCCTTAGTTGAGAAAGCTGATTTCAACAAGGAAGTAAACATAAAAATCATCTTAGTTTTCAGATGTCTTATTAGTAAGCAGTGAAGAAGAAGCAAATCGATCTTTGCTGAGTGAAGAGAGATAACAGTGACAGAAAAATCATATTAATTTCCACCTTGTAAGCTGATATTAAATTAATCAGGAATACTAATACATGCAGCTTTTAGTTTTCTCTTTCTCCACTCCCTTTGAAAATGTGCTGCAGCAAACATACATTTGCAAGGAAGAACATGCACAAAAGATGGGTGAAAAGACCCACAGTCATAAGCTAATGCAGACAGCTTTGAATACCCAAATTGAATCCCACAGTAATGTACTTGATGCTTATGTGATGTAGATGGTACGAGATGGGCTATTTCTTGTTAAGTTCACAGGCAACCTTAACCAACCTTAACCAATATGAAGCTATCCTCGCTCCCTGTCAGCCCTCCAGTCCTCCTGCCAGCGTGCCTGTTCAGACCTGCTAGGACCTATTGGAAAGGCAGGGTCAGTTTTGTATTCCCACAGTCCGTGTCACCCTGGATTCCACCAATGGGGACAAATCCTGCTGATCATAGTACATCCCTGGTCTGGGATGGGATCTGAAGCCATCACATCCCTGGGAGTGGGCTGCCATGTTTGAGAACACAACAACCAGTGGTCTGTGGTGGTGAATAAGGCTTGTGCCAACAGATGTTGCTGCTTGGAGAAGTCATAACTGTTAATCCTATCTCACCCAAGATCGACAGCAATGCAAAACCCTCTTTTTTCTGTTTCCCTCTTTCACTAAAGACAAAGGCAAATCAAGAAGACTGATTGGTTGAGGTTGAAATAAATAATATTTTTTAATTCCTTTACCAAAGAAAACATCCAACCAGACTAAATCCTTCCTCTTTTTTTAAAGCAGTTGCTTTTGCTTATTATTTCAGGAGTGTCAGTGAAAGGCTTGTGATTTTGGTGTTAGCTGGAGGCGATTCTGGTGCAGACGGTCAAACACAGACTATCATTTCTAAATATGATCTTTCATTGCATGCCCAGTTTTCAACGGCTTCATGGGAATTTTAAATGCAAGAAAAATATAAGGAGATACTTGCCAGTTTATTAGAATGGTTTTGAGACTTACAGAACAACTCCTTGGAGAATGAATGTCAGAAACGTGTCTAAGATGCCCAGTGAATGCACATGCCAACTGTTCCTGGAATGTGTCTGCACTGAAGAGGGCCACACATGTTAGAAACACTAAAGGCCATTGTGAACAAATGAGCTTGTGTATGGCAGTTTGTCTGGCATTGCTGCACAGTTCTCAATGCATATTAATTTAGACCAACTCTCAGTTTGTTATCTTAAAAATGGATATATTCATTAATTTTTGCTGTAGAAGTTTTATTATTGGCTTCAACAAAACCAGGATTTTACCTAATTACAAGAAAGTACAATTAAATTAGTGAAAATTTGAATCTAATCTAATAAAAGAGTACTTGACCATAAGCAGACTCAAAGGAAAGTATACTGTTTAAGGGACTGATGATATTTTCAGAGCCTTCAACCTCTGTAGCATTTTTCAAAGAGTTTCCAAGCCAGAAGTGATGGAACAACTGCCTGGCAGCTGCCTCTGTAGCTTTCGTGATTTTTTTGAGTGGATGTGTGTCTATATCCACTATATGTGTATATAAAAACTCTGATGCAAGTGGCAGTAATTAGATTGGACAAATCCATGGATTACATGTCAGGCCTCAAGTACTGTTATTTAAGCCAAAGTGTGCTGTTGCTGAGACAGTATCTGTTCTGTAAATTAGATAAGAGTTATCAGTCATCTCATGTTTCATGATGAGGGACACAACATAAAAAGCCTGGGTAAACATGAACATGCAACATGAAGAGCAGTCAAACAATCAGAACAAAACTCCCTCTCAAAAGAGGGAGCCAGAAGATAAGACCTGAGTTATCAGTAATGTTAATTAATGGACCTCCATTTGGTCAGCTATTTGGATGAACCAAAGGCATAAAAAAATCATAGGAGTACATAATCCATATGCATTATTCAGAAGATACAGCTTAACATAAGGAGTTGTAAGACTTTAGAGTTTGGAGAAATTCACAGCAAGGAGAGGTATCAAATAATGGCCATTTATGGGGAGAAAAAAAAAAGCACTCTACTTGCCACAGCAAAGAACAGATTAACTGAGTCCTTGGCACAACGCAGCTCTGAAAAAAAAGATGTACTTTATAGAATACTCAAGAGTAGAAATGCTAGAAGGAGACAGAAGTTACATATTGTCAGGCTGCATCATGTCAGTAATACCCTCCTGGGGTACTGGAGTTCCACTTTCCAGGTTAGAGTTTTTGGGAAAAGAAAGGCAAGAAAAAGCAACTAAAATGACTCAAGGCTGTAAGAATGGATCTTTATCAAATAAAAGCCTCAAATTGGGACAGAAAATCAGATAGCTCTACTTTCGCAGACTCTGTTGAAGCTGCTAACACAAGCCCTCCTACTTTTTCAGGGAAGGTAACAGTAGAGGATGGACAGTTCTGTTTGCCTTTGGGTTCACTTAGAGGCCCCCCCAGGCCTATTTCAGGACATCTGGCTTATGGCACAGGCAATTACATTTGGGGTGGTGTTTGTGCTATTCCCTCGGACACTTAATGCTGGAACTGTCCTTGTGCTGCTCCTGATCCAAACCTGACACCTCATCCCAGAAAAAGAGGAAAGATGGTTTGTGTGACGATGCAGGAACTGACATGGCCTCGCCATAGGGACCATGTTTGCTGTATTCCTCAGGCTGAATTTCATCCTCTACCTAGCTAAGGCTGTGGTTGGTGCCAGCTGGATTTATTCTTGATGTCATTGTCTGCCAGAATGGCTCAGGATTTATAAGAGACTGGGAGAGCAAGTTATATGGCCCAATAGTTACACAGTGGGGTTGAGACTTGGGAAAGCTTATTCCTACTCCTGCGTGTGCTGCTGCTTCTCTGGCCAAGTTTGGGTGATTTACTTAATTCTTCTGTCCAGGAGGAGTAAAAAGTGGATTACGTCATTGTATTGTTGTGAATGTAACTTTGCTAAATACCGGATGTTTTCAAATTTCACCCTTTTACAGATATCAGCCCCCTGTTATTTGATCTTGGGGAGAGGAACGTGATTTGACAAATAAAGCTTCCCTGACGAGAAAAGTCAAGCTGTTTAGAGAATGAAGGTACTTTTAAAATTGTCACTTGCACAAGCCCCAGCTGCACTTCTGTTCTTCAATTTTATCAACAGGAATTTGAAAACCTGGAATAAGCTCAGCAAGTGAGTTAAGGAAAACGAGGGGGAAAGGAGGTATCTCTGACCTAATTGTCCATGAACAGTTTTTGATACATGTCTTTCAGACCAGAGGACAGAAGAGAGCTTGTGTTAGGCACATATCTATCCTAAGAGGTAGTTAATATGGCTCAGCTATTTTCCCCTCAGATATCAAAAGAGAAATCTGATGAAATTTTAATTTCTACTCCTTCCTACCTGGTACAATGGTGAAGAAGTCTATAAATAAATATTTTTTTGTTTGACTCTTTTCAGAAATGCTTACCAGTCTTTTCTCATTTAGTCCAGGGAGAGAGAAGTAAATCAATTAATTAGACCTTCCCTTCCCAGCCCTGCCCTGCCCGGCCCTGCTCTACCTGCCTCTTATCCTACACACTCCTTTCTAGAATTCTAGCAATACCTTGAGTTATGGATTTTTTATTTGCACTGAAATATAAACTGTCCTTTTATACCACACATTTAGAATGAAAAATCTCTACTGAAAACCAAACGCAAGGTGAACTATTTAGAAAATATCTAGGAATTGCCCAACATCATACTGAAGAGTTCAGTGAAGAGCTAGGGGATAAGCTTTGTGTTCTTACATGCACCTCTAGAAAACTCCCTTTGAGTTAAAGATTTGGATATTGGACATCAAAACAGAATCCATTCAACTTGAAATGATTTTCTCTAGCCAGTGACCACACAACTGGACTTCAGGATTAATAGCTCCACTCACTCAACCACTAGATAAACAGTTTTACTGTGATGGAGATTGGCTCCAACAATCAAGCTGTCATTTAGAGAGCAGAAAGATGTCTTGAAAAAAATGATAGCTTGCGTGCAATGTGAAAGAGATCGATACATCCAACAGAAGGCTCTATTGTGGGTCTATTTAAAAGATGAAGGACAATGCATCGTGTAGGGAGTGAACTAGTTTTGTCTTCCATTTATCTCTTGCTAATAGTAAGGAGAGGTTAGACATGGTCACTGTTAAGTGCTGTTACCCTTTAATTGCATTTGTATTTTGTTCTATAGATTTCTTCTCTTTGCAGAAAAAGATTTTTTGTTTGTTTGTTTCACTTGCTTCCCTGTTTCAGTGCCATAAAATGTCAAACTGGCCAGCTAAGAGAAATGGATCCCAAGCTTGCTTGAGGAGCAGGTTAATACCTCTGGTTTGG
Source organism: Calyptomena viridis (assembly GCA_013390005.1). Taxonomy (NCBI): domain Eukaryota; kingdom Metazoa; phylum Chordata; class Aves; order Passeriformes; family Eurylaimidae; genus Calyptomena; species Calyptomena viridis. Next base: position 247,325 of record WEIV01030768.1, read on the forward strand.
TGGGTGCTGGCAATATGTTGTACTTTCTGCTCAGTGTAGTAGAGTAATGTTGGTGTCCCCTCATCAGGGCCCTCATTGTTTTGAATATTTTGCTAAGAGATAGCAAAAGGCAGTCTCTGTTGGGATGATGGTCAGAGGAAAGACGAAACATGTGTGCAACAATTCCCATTGGGGAAAGTAGGTCAGGGCTGGTCATGACAGAACTACTCATTTAAACAAATGTGCAGGATTACCAGGTTTTGAACAGATCAGTCCTGAGTGAAACATGTAACTCGACTGGGAAGCTTTGTTTATCACAGCAACTCAGGATCCTCACAAAGCACCTGTGTTTACTAGCAGATGTGCAGCCATTGACAGGATGAGGTCTTAATGAAGCTTAGGAGAACACTGTTACTAAATAGGAGACTGAATTTATTCAGAGCAAATAAAAGTTTAGTTTTAAGAAGTATAATGAATTCAGGTAATTGAATTTATTCCCACATAATTACTAGCAGGAATTTCTAACATCCAATGACCTATTGCATGACTGTGAGGAAATACTTTTTTGATGGTCTATAGAGCCCTTTCAGATTCAAGTTTGACCGAAGTATAGCACTCAGAATGCCTGATCTGTCTTTAAGGATTTTGTTATTATTCCTCTTCATTGCTATAGGCTGCACTGTGCTGCAGTAGGAGTGTGTTTTCTGAAACAGATAATGAAAAAGAAACCATATTGGGATACATAGTACCAGCACTGAGCACTTTCCAAAAGCATAGGCAAAGAAGTCAAGTGGATTTATGTTCTCTTCAAAGCACCATGCCTGGATATTAGATGAAGAAAAGAGAGTGGTGCAGCATGATCAGTAACAGGTCAGGATTTTGGCTGTGTGAATGCTTTTTTTTTTATCAAGATCATACTGTTTTCCTTCTGAGCTGAGAGCATGTCCACTGGCTGTCTTCCCAGGCTCTCCCTTTCAAAGGGGTGGCTCAACTCTGGGTGCATGAATCAGATAGCTGAGGAGATACAACCAGAAGGTTTGCATGCCTGTTGCATCCTACCATTCCTCACCAGCATTTTGTGAAAGAAGCATGGTTTGCTGTACAGCAGATCTTATCATCCAGATTTTGACAGAGCTAGTCACAATAGCTTGACACTTTTAATTGAGCTTTATGGAAATCTCAGTAGTTAAGATTGACTTTCTGCATTTTAACCACACTGTACTTTAGGGAAATACTGAATTGTGGGTAAGAAAACATTCTCACCCATTCAGGGGCCTGGACATTGGAAAGCTAGAGGGGAATTAGGGTGCATATAGTTGAGAATTTTCTGCTAAAAAAATTTCCATGGAAAAACACTCACCTCCAAAAAACAAGCTCGTGATGGAAAAATTTGAGATTTAGAAAGAGCTTTTTGCTTTACACTGGGAAAATGGGCATGTTGGTTCTGTCATGCCTAGACAGATGAGTCTTACCAGCTGTGTTCTCTGCCTACAGGACTTTATCAGAGGCTCACTGTGCGGCACCAAGTGCTTCAGCTTTTCACCATCTTGACCCTTCTGCTCTCTTCTCTACAGTATGTAAGCAAATGGGGTGAGACTGCCATAACCTACATTCCCTCTCTTGAAGTTTAAATCAGACCTACGCTTATCTTTTTGTGTAATGTCACCTTACCTTGAAGTATAGTTCAATGGGCAGAGCTGGGATGCATGAGAATTGGGTTCCGTTTCCTGTTCTGCCCTTGGCTCACTGAATAATGCTAAAGAAGGCACGTAGTCTGAAGACATAAAATAGAGATAATAATAACTCCCTCCATTAGAGTTAAGGGTCTCAGGATAAGTACAGTAGAGGTCTTATATGACCGAGGATAGAGCATATCAAACCACAGATTTGTATTGTCACCAGAAAGAGAAACGGATTCACAGAGCAGAGCTTGAGAACTGCTTACCCATACTGTAGCTCTTAAGGCCATCCTGAAGGTGGGTGACGGAAAGTTAAAAATAAGATGTGCTCCTGATGCTTTGGCTTTTTATGCCTTCTGCATCTGAAATAGATTGTGGAAGCTACAGCTGCAGCCACTGGAACCAGTGCCCTTTGCACAGTGTGACCAGAACAATCCTGCTCCATAGTGTCAGTGTCAAGAAGGAAAGTGTCAGATCTGACCTGTGACACCTTTGTAATGTCAGTGAGAGGTGCCTGTAGGAAAAATTAAAAGTTTAAAAGATATTCCTAATTACAGAACATTCCTCTGAGGAATTGTACAGAGCAGAATAAGGAAGGGAAGGAGAAAGCTTCAGTGTTGGAGAAAGACACCTTTCTTGCATTGTAGCATTCTGTACTAGGAGAAGATGATTTCTTTTTACATTGGTGAAGCAAATGTAGAGTGTGTGTAAAATTAAAGCCTGGCAAATAATAAGACCAACTGATTTCAACACAAAAACAACGTTGCTACTTCTCATGTCTCACAAGCACTGATTATTATTTATTTTAGTGCAATGTGCTAAATGGTGTTTACTTTGGTACAAAAGAGTACAGGTTTTAAAAAATCTGAATATGGAACAGACTTTCAGACTGTTCAAGTGTCTGCAGAAGGGTTTGCTGCAAAATAATGTGAAGCTATATATGATATTCAAACACAAAATACAAATCATCTTCCAGCTTCATACCTCAATGATCATTAAATGATAATATTTTTGTATCAAGGATAAGTTTAGGAAATAGGCTAAGTTTTACTGAAGTGGTCAGTTGCAAAAGCATCATATTTGTCTTCACAAAAGAGAAAACTAGCAAGATTTAATCACAATTAATTGAATTAAGTCAATCATTTCTCTTAATCAAGGTGTAAAGTCTAACAGGAAACAGTTCATACTCTTTCCTTCCATATATCTCTAGACAATGTCTGCTAATTTCTGTTAATAGTCTATATAACATTGTTTTTCTTTTTTCCATTTTGCAAAAATATTGACATTTCTAAGTCCCTGCACATAAAAAAAAAAACTGGTATAAGAGCAAATAGCCATGCACCCAGCATTCCATCCTTTGTTCATACAGTAGTTTACACAGGTTTATTTTCGCCCTTTCCCTTGTGTAGGAATTGGGAGAGCTACACCAAAATTTTCTAAGAATGTATATGCTAATAAAAGATCAAAAGAAGAGTAGAAACTGGAATAGGAAAGCAGCTGAAAATCAGGCTGCAAATATTTTGCCATTTTCATTTGATTTATGCCTTTGTGTCTGCATGGCTAATTTTTCAGCTGAATCCTATACCATTATTGTCAGTGGACTTTTATCATTAATGATCATGTATTTGCTGGAATTCTCTGATTTTTGTGTACTGCTCTTAAATTCTTTATCTACTCTGCTTCTCTGTTCCATAACTATTTCACTGTCAGTCTGGTTATTTATGTTGAGACCAGTGATGCAGCATTCAGCTACCTCCAAAATTTGCAGCTTGATCTTGTTAATATGTTAAGCTAATGAAAACCTAGTTGTAAAGGCAGGTTGCTGAGTAATAATAGTTTTGAAAGCATGTAATAAGCTTTCTAGTTGGATACAAATGAATTCTATCAAGAAGAGAGAGCTCTCAACAGGGAAAAATACCTGCATAGTACAGTACTAATAATTCCTAAAGGAGCCTGTTGGGTTGGTTTTTTTAATTCATTTCTTCTTGTCTGAGAGCTCCACCTAATGGAACCAAAAAGAAGGTACCTCTCTGATTTTCCATTAAAATTCCTCTATTTGCACGCTAGTGTTTGTGTGTCGCCGAACAGGGAGTGTGGGAAGAAGTGTATCATTTGACTTTGGAGCAAAGGACACTTAGTGAACAGGAATTTTGTGTTACATTATCTTCTTTTTTTAGCAACGCAGGGTTTGAACATCCTGTGATTTCTATAAAGGCAATTTTAATATAGATAAACTAAATGTCTCCCTTTTTTTTGCACTTGCTTAGCTGTAAGATCTATTATTTTGCACAGTCAGGACTTCTTACCTGTGCATACCACTACTGCATATCACTGCAGCACTTTCCACGGGTACAAAATGAATAGCTTGCAAGATCAAGGTCCAAATCTGCGGCAAGAATAAATGAGACTGTCATATTCACACAAACTGAGGAAAGAGTTATATTGTTACTGCTCTAAGGACTTTGGTGGCAAAGAGTTCCCAAAGATGAAATTTCCACCATTAATATTGCCTCTGCAAACATTCATGAATGAATGTTCAAATAATGAGTGTGTCTCATTCCCTCGCCCCCACCGAAGTCAAGTATAATGATAAATAAAGTCTGCCTTTTGTATTACATTGATTTCAGACTTTCAATTTTTTATTTTTACTGACATGATTTCAAGCTTTTCTTTGCAATAAGGTGTAGTAGAAACTCCCCCTCTTTGCAGTGAAAGCTGAGATCCTCACAGTAACCAAGATCCTTTAGTATCCAAGACCAGAGAGACATGATGTAGAACACCATTAAACTTGCAACCCATGAACAACAAAACAATTGTGTGTGGTATTTTTAATATCATAATCCCATTACTGACAAGGTGTTATTTTGCCTGAGCACAGAGAGTTAAATCAATTGGAAGACTAACAGGACCAGAAAGAAAAGCAAAGCAAAGTGAATCCTTGAAAATGGAACGAGGATGCTGTTTGTTGTGAAATATGCCTTCCCAATACCTGGCGGACTAGGAACATTTTACTCTCAAAGTCTAAGTCTAAGCCAAAGGATTAGAAAGAGGACTGTGGGTGCTGACAGGTGTCTAAGGAAATAGAGAAAAAAGGCCATCATCAGACAGGCAGTTTCTCTTAGTATAGAAAGAGCAGCTGAGTCAGATGCTCTGTATTCAAGGTTGCAATGAAAGGCTGGAGGTCATATAATGGGAAATATATCTAGACATTTCCGATGTTTTAAATACCATATCAGTGTGCCAGGACTCGTACAGTGGTAGTATTATAGTATTGAAAGTGTTACAAATATTGTATTATAAGCCATGGTAAACTGCCTCAATTCAACAAGAAAAGAAGCACTCTAATAAAATCCCTGCACGGCTTGCTAGAAAAGATAAGGAAGTCACACTATTGCAAATTTCAACTTATGAATGAATTTACTTGATTCTGCGGATGTACAAGAGGGAATGGACCGTGGAAAATGGTAGGCTCACTGTGGAAAGACGACTGGGCTAAAATTAGAGAAAACTTGGACGCTATATTCAAATTCTAATGAAAGTTATAATAGTACAAAAATTATAAGGTGAAATGCAATTGTTACTTCCTGGATGGAATGCTGAAATATGCTGTGATTTAAGAGTGAAGCAACAGAATTTTTACACCCATCAGTAACAAAAGTGTGTGTGACTAGAGTCACTCAAGCTCCACCCAAAATGTAAAGAAATACTAAAAAAGTTAAGAATGGGGAGAAGTCAGGGAAGACTCCATCATAACTTCTGAGATCAATTGACGGGTTGAACCTGTCCTCTTCCATGGGGAAGCTATTGGGTAAGAACCTTATTCTATGTGTGCTGAATTATTATCTCAAGCTAGCTTTCATTGATGATTACAGCTTGTCTGTATATTGCTTTTAATTCAGCTTTGCAGTCAGTTACTATCAACTGCAATCTTCAAACCTGTCAGAATTTTCTATAATCAGTGGGTTTATTAATAAAGCGTGCTATTCTGTAAACTGTTAAAGGTGTGTCCTTCAAAGGTGCTAGTAGTCATATTGAATAAAAGTGGGAAGATCCAGGAGGGAGTCCCTCTTTCTAAATTTTAATAAAGGATTCATTGTCAGCGTGTGTTCCTGAACCAGTTAGTTGAATGTCCCTCCAATACAGCAGACAGATGAGCGGAGTCCCCATAATGGGATGCTGACAGACTGCTTGGACAGAAGCACAAGGGTCTTGGCTTTTTTGAGACCAGACAAACACAAAAGGTTCGAGGAAACACCCCTTTCATGTGACACTCACATACTTGCCCTAGAGAATATATTCTGCTGCCACTGCTGGAGTCAGAATACTGGTTGGAGGGATCACTGGGGTGATCCAACAAGGATGTTTCTTACACCTCTGTTAAATCTTGTGGTTTGTACATGTGGATAAGTGCAGAAATAAGGCTTTGTTCTGAAGGCCTTCCTCACATGTCTCTGTAAATTTGTACTGTTCTGGGAAACTCAGAAATGACACATATGGCCATGCTTACACTTTAAATGAGGTAAAGAAAAAACACAAGGGTGTGAGTCTCCCAGAACACCACTGTTCATGATTACTTCTTCCCTCAGGCTGGAGCTAGGAGTGGCTGCTCCCCAGAAGCTGTGAGGAAGCAAAAGGCTACAAGGACTACAAACTTTGTTCTTGGCAACGAGGCATAGCTGATTCCTAGAAATGACACCTGCATCTAGCAACAGACAAATTTTAAGCAATCCTGCATATAAAGTCTATGTAACATCTCATGTTCTGGTAACACTCTGTAACACTCAACACCAATACTACAATTAATAATATTTCATTCAACAGAGTTTCCTAGATTAAATGAAAACAGAAACATGCTGTGGGAAATGCAATGCTTTTTAAAGCAAAATTTTCATTGTATTAATTCAACTACAACACATTTTGGACTACGATTTTCTTATTTCAGGATTGTTTTATTCAGTGTATGGAGCAACAATGACTGAGATTCACCTCATTAACTTTATGTATTGTGATCATGTCCGAAGCATATCTGAACTCCCTTTGCAATTAATGGAGAGAAATAGACACTTTCTGGCATACCATTCATTTCAGAAAGCAACTTCAGCGTGAGATCACAGAATCACAAAATATGCCAGATTGGAAGGGATCTACAAGGTCCAACTCTTAGCCCTGCACAGGACCATCCCCAAGAGTCACACCATGTGCCTGAAAGTATCATCCAAACATTTCTTGACCACTGGCAGGCTTGGTGCTGTGACCACTTCCCTGGGGAGCCTGTTCCAGTACCCAGTCACCACAGCTCTGGGTGAAGAACGTCTTTCTAATATCCAACTTAAACCTCTCCTGACACAACTTCAGGCCACTCTCTCGGGTCCTGTCACTGGTCACCACAGAGAGGAGATCAGTGCCTGCCCCTCCTCTTCCCCTCATGAGGAACCTGTAGATTGTGATGAGGTCTCCCCTCAGTCTCCTCTTCTCCAGGCTGAACAGACCAAGTGACCTCAGCCACTCCTCATACGGCTTCCCCTCAAGGCCCTTCACCATCTTCATTGCCCTCCTCTGGACGTTCTCTGATAGCTTAATATTTTTCTTCTATTGCAGTGACCAAAACTGCACACAGCCCCAAGCCTACCAATGTTTGGACAATACTCTTAGGCACATGGTGTGACTCTTAGGGATGGTCTTGTGCAGGGGCCAGGAGATGGACTCAATGATCCTTGTGAGTCTCTTCCAACTTGGCATATTCTGTGATTCTGTGATAGAACTGAAAAATGGTAATCAGCAGCAATACAAAAGTACAATTTTTTATAGATCTAAAAGAAAAATTATTTAATTTGCACTGATCTTTTTACCTGTTTTTGTTCTGCTAAGGATCTAGAATCAGTAAATGCTACAATCATTACTTAAGGAAGAGGAAATTAATACAAGTGTGAAGTCAACCGAGTTGTAAAGATTAGACTCAAGCTTTCATCTTCGCATAAATTCTTCATCCACTGTTGATTGACATGAAAATTAGTTTAGTGCTGCCTCTAAAACTTCATCTATGCTTGCAAGTCAAATATGCAGAGGATTAGTCTCTGGCAGGGGCCAACTGGCATTTAACACCTACATCTATTGACCTTGCAGATGCTGACAGCAGAGTGGTTATTTGCACCCAGTGTGTTTGGACCTATGATTGGCCAGTGCTGACCTCTGGACCATGCCTGCAAATTCTTTGGACTCCTGATCAGTCTAAAACGATGACCTGAACCATTTAAAGCATTAAACAACCTAAGTGATGCCTTGAAACATTCCTGAGGTGTGCTTAATGTGAACAGCCCACATGGGGCCTTGATGTCCAGCCCAGTGTGACCGTCACCCAAGTGCCCTACTGCTGGATTGGGTGGTGTGCATGCTGTATGGTCCTCTACTATAGAAGCCAGCAAAGAGAGAATTTCATAGGGAAACTAATGAGATTTCCTTAGTGGCTTTAAGAGATTTAGAGAAAAGGCAGCTTTGTCTGAGTCTGCCCTCATGTGTCTCCATGCTCCCAGCACCTGCTGAAGGTAGAACTTTTGACCTGCTGATCAGTCATGCACAGCATCTCAAGTCACAGAGAGAAGGGAAAGCTCCAGAGTCCAGCTCCCCAGTTTGGGCCCTTAACTGAGTGGCATATTCCCTAGCAGCAACAGAGCCGCTTCCCCTCGCAGGAGGACACTTTAGGGTGGAGCAGCTCCTGCAGCAATGCTGCACTTCCTGGAGAAGAAAGTCCCTGTGTCTGAAGCAGCTTCACTGCTTCACATGCTGCACGTGTTGGTGATATGCAGAAGACCTTTGTCTTAACCAAAATATTTTTGTAATCTATGCAGTACGTTGAAACTGAAGATGGCTGTAGCTTTGCTGCACTGTATGGCAACTGCCAACATGGAGAAAGGTTTGTGTTTCTGGGACTGTGTTTCAGGGTCACAGGTTTGCAGCTTCAGCCCAGCTGGGCATTCTAGTTTTAATGCAAAAGCACTTAGATTCAATTAGGCCAAACTATAGGAAATCATTAAGAGCTCAAAGATTCCTAAATTAGATCTAGCTGAAGGGTGAAATGTACATTTTCACATAGCAGGCACAGCATCTGCCAGGGGAAATCTGGTAGGGCCGTTCCAGCCCCCTGCTAGTAACTCCCTTTTGATAGGAGGCAAAGAAGTTTAGCTGGCTTTAGGCATTATACAAGATCAAAAATAGGGTTAGAATGAAATTACAATTACAAAGTGCTAATTGAATCATGGACACAATGACTGCTGAAGCTAATTAGAAAGGGACAGGGATGCTTGTGTACCAGTCCCTTACTCAGGATGGGATGTGCCCCAGTTCAGGTTCCTCACATGACTTGATTTCTGCTCAAAGCAGCTACTAAGCAGCTACTACCAGATAGAAAGGTGTTTGCTTAATACCATTTCCCATCTTGGCATTTTAGCATAGAATGCTTCAATGAGATGAGGGTTTATCAATATGCAGTATTCTTCCATGATAGATTATTCAGTTTAAAACAGTGATTTACTGCAATTTAGTGCCAGGTGAATAAGAACTGTCCTGCAATTGTACATAGGCATATCAAAGCTTGAATGCTTCCAAGACAAAAGAAACACAAAGCACAAAGCTTATTGGCCAGGTAAAAATTAAAGAATATTAACAACAAAATTAAATAATGTTTTCATCTGTATCCAGTAAGGAGAATTAAGCTTTCCTTCTTTATTTTATACTTTGAGTAGGCATTAATTCTGTTCCATATAGTGTAATATACTTTGAGCAATGAAATAAAAGGCACTGCAAAACTCACTGTTTCCTTTCTAAAGCTTTTTATATTTTTATTCCTCTTGTAATATAGATATTGTAAAAGATAATAATATGCTATTATGGATGATTTATTCATATTCTTTTTTTAAAAAGGTAATAAATGACTGTGTTATTTTTGCAATTTTGGGCTATTTTTCTATTCTTCTACATTTGTCATTTTCAGTGTGGAGTAGAGCAGACAAAGCCACTCACTAAATAACAACACCTTTCTCTCCTAAAAGCAGGAAATGGAGGAAGGAGAGCTTGCATTAGAGGGCTGAATACTAAGGAAAAAAAAGTCACAGCATAACTTCACCCACTGTTACTCAGTTTGAAATAAAAGTCAAATCCTTACCATTTCTGGGCCTCAGTAATAAGTATACTTACTTAAGTATTATGTGTTCTTAGGTATGCACAAAACTGAAGCATATGTTGTGTGCCACTGCCTGAGAATGAGACTTATAAAAGTGAATGAATATTGATGCTGACTTGGAAGGGGGTGAAAATGGGAGGAATTTCACCCCCTGGCACAATTAATTCTTAGAATTTTCCAGTTCAGTAATGTGAAAAATGTTAAAGAGAGCAGGAGCACACTACATACTTATTAACCATTTACATATTTTCTACCAATCAATTTGTTTCTAGGTCTCACAGCTCTACATTTTTTTTTCTTTTTTTTAGTGTTCAGCCATAATTGTAATTGATTTTCATCTCACGTTTTATAAATCATGCTTACAAAAATAAAGAACTTACCGTTTTTCACTTATTGAAATTGTATGAGTGGAAATTGCTTGTAAAAGGGGTGCTAGGAATTCAAGAGGGGGATGACCAAATGACAGAATGACATTGAAATGTTTGCCAGCTCAGTTTTTATTTCCATTGGTATTTGTAAATATCTAATATTTATAAAATGTTAAGTAAATATTGTAAAGAAAAAACACTGTGCAGCTCAAGGAAAAATGAGAACAACTTCTATCATTGGCTGATTTAACATAGCACCTGCCCGTTGCAGCTCTTCCCAGGAAAAGAACTGAATGTAATGATGTGACGATGACATCAGAGGCAAAAGCAGAATAAAGTTTTCTGGATATGTTTCTTTAACAGCACCTGGGAGCCAAGCCATAGACTGAACTATGACTAGATTAGGAGCTGTGTAAAGTTTGAAGATTGTTCCTAACCCAAGAAATTAGGAAATCTATATGCTAGAGGGTATGTGGCAAGGCTGTTAGACTCAAATAGACCTTTTCATGGAATGCTTTATAAGACAAGCATGTGTAAGATACAGTGTTCTGACCATGTTAGGCCAAAAAGAGGTGAAAAAGAACAGGTAAGATAGAGAAGATAGGCACGGTGTAAGGAAAAAATGCTGCTTACTGTAAGAGAGGGGAACCTCACCTGCATATGGCTTCATGCCTGAAGACAAGAGCTGATACTAAATGCACAGGCTCTTCTGAGTGTTTCTTGCAAGAATTTTAGAAGTCATTCTAAAAGAATAAAAATAAAGGAAATTTTCTTTAGCAAGTTTATTTTAGGAAATTAAATGATGGTAGAAATTCAAGCATCATCAAAGTATCTCAGCATAATTAGCTGCCTTGAGACCTTCAGAATTTATTTCCTTGCCTATCACAATTTCCAGAAAGATAGGAGAAAAAACAGACTTCTCTAGGCTGAGTCAAGTAATGCTAAGTAAAGGAAATGTTAGGCAGAAGTGTAATTATGAACTTGATCACATTATTCCAAATATATATTGATTAAAAATATGTAAAGTTAGAACAGGAGTTCAAAACAGGAACAAAATAGAACAAAAATATAGGTAAATACAGTTGTTAATTTTCTTACATGTTAGTAGGAGTTAAAATTTTCCTTTTTTGTCCTATCAGAGAAACAAAGAAATGAAAATAATTGTCTTGATTGATTTAATCACCACATTTACAAGTTAGGATTTTAAAGCTTTTAATTTTTATCACAACCTGGACAAGAGATTGTTGATTTTCCGAACCTAGTTCCTTTGTATCCTGTAGTATTCCCTTGCCAATTTCTTTTCATATAGTTTTAAAGCCAGCCTCTGTGCTCCAAGCAGTGTGCTCAGTAGCTATAGCAAGATCCTTGTGCATCCTATAGATGAAACATTTTTCACTTTGATTTTTGAGGAGAGACAAAGCTTTCAGCCTTTGATGAGGTTTGACTGAGTTCCCCTAGATGGCACTCTGTAAGGCTACAACTAAAACAACCTCAGTAAATCTTCCACTTTGACTTTATGTGTTTTACTAACCAATTACTCCAAACTTGTTGTAAAATGAGGATGAAAATACAATTCCCTTCTTCAGCAGCAAAAAGTGATAAAGACAAGGGGAAAGAATAGCATTCGCAGTGCTTTGCACATCAGATGGGTTTGGAAAGTTATGCTTCTAAGGTCATCATCACATGATCCCTGATCACTCCTTTTTTGTTTTTGATCTTTGTTTATTCACAGATGATCCCTTCTGAATAGTATCTTGCCGCTGGCATAACCACATGTATTGCTGAGCTTTGTTTTTGTTGCAGCAATCGCTCAAGCTGGAAGGAAAGCAACTCACTAACAGAAGTTTCCTGCCACTATTGTATGTCTTCTTTTCCTTGGAAAGATAATATTAACAGAGAGGGATGCTTGATTTCTTGTTTATGACACTGTTCCAGCCCTAGGAGGGTTATTTTCTCTCAGTGGTGAGGATGCTAGATTTCTGTGAATCCCCTTGTCTTCATTTTTCTATCATCCTCTGAATACTGTTTGCAACTGGCATGCCAGACCAACATATGTCCAGCCTAAAGGATTAAAAGAGGATGTGTAGCTTTCTGTTTAGCCTAAAATTTGAGCGTAACCTAGAGGATTATGTGTGGAACTGCAAATGCATCCTCATGCCCACTTGACTGGACCTCCTGGTGCCCAAGTACACTGGCTGTTGAGGGTCAGATGGGGTTGCAGGGTTGAGATGCTGGCACAGCGCACCCAAAACTCTACTGCCCTTCCAAACTCTTGCCTAGAAAAGTGTATTCTACAAAATCCCTTTATAGCTCATAAAATGCAGCTTGCTCATGATTAAAAGTATGGAGCCAGACACAACATGAAAAATTTCTAGGTTCATTTTCATTAGCACATATTGTAAAAACAAAACTGAATGATTATATCCAGTGGCTGCTCTATCTTCTATCCAGTATGGCACAGAGCAATTGAGAAGGAAGGAAACACAGCTTGCCATTTCTAGGATGTAGTGGTTTGACCTTGGCTGGATGCCAGGTACCCTCTAAAGCCACTCTCTCTCTCCTCTCTGCGACTGGACAGAGGAGAGAGAATATAACAAAGACTTCATGGTTGAGATAAGGACCAGGAGAGATCACTTAACCATCACTGTCATGGGCAAAACAGTGGGGATATTAATTAAATTTACTCCTTACAGAATCAGAGCTTGAGAATGAGAAGTAGAATAAATCCTAAAGACACCTTCCCCCCACCCCCTCCTTCCAAGTTCTACCCCCTCACCCCCCAGCGGTGCAGGGAGATGGCGAGTGGGGGTTATGGTCAGTTGTTGTTTCTGCCACTGCTCAGAGAGAGGAGTCCTTCCCCTGCTTCCCATGGGGTCCCACTCATTGGAGACAGTCCTTCACGACCTTTCCAGCGTGAGTCATGCTCCAGCATGGGCCTCCCACAGGGTCACAGCCTCCTTCCAGCATCCACCTGCTCCAATGCGAGCTCCTCCACGGGCTACAAGTGTATCTCTGCACCCCTATGGTCCTCCATGGGCTGCAGGGGCACAGCTGCTCCACCATGGCCTTCACCACGGGCTGCAGGGGAACCTCAGCTCTGGGGCGTGAAGCACCTCCTCCCCCTCCTTCTCCACTGACCTTGGTGTCTGCATTGTTGTTCACATGTTCTTACTCTGCTCTTCTCTGGCTGCCATCTTCATCTGCCCCTTAACTTGTTTTTTTTTTTCTTCAACATGTTCTCACAGAGGTGTTACTTTCACTCCTGATTGGCTCAGCCTTGGCCAGCAGAGGGTCTGTTCTGGACCCAGCTGGCACTGGCTCTACCAGACATGGGGAAGCTTCCAGCAGCTTCTCAAAGAAGACATCGCTGTAGCCTCCCAGCTGCCAAAAACTGGCCACAGAGACTCAATTAAAAAAAAAAAAATCTAAACAAATCCAAGTTTGCAAATAACTTTCAACCAGTGGCATGCTATGAACTAGAAAGAAACACAACAGAACTGAAAGCAACAATGTAGAGTGATGAAATCAGTCTATGATTCAAGAAACATGGGATCATCAAGGTTGGAAGACACCTTTAAGATCATCAAGTCCAGCCATCAAGCCAGCACTATCACTGTGACCCCTAAACCACCGAACCACATCAGATCTGGATGCCTCTTAAACACTTCCAGTGATTGTGACTCCACTACCTCCCTGGGCAACCTATTCCAATGTTTGACCACTCTAACAGGGAAAAAAATTTCTAACATCTAATTTGATTGTCCCGTGTCTCAGCCTGAGTCCATTTCTTCTGCTCCTCTCACTGCAGATGCGATAGAAGAGACCAGTCCCCAACTCTACAACCTCCATCCAGGTAGTTGTAGAGAGCGATGAGGTCCCTGAGCCTTCTCTTCTGAAAACTAAACAAACCCAGCCATTCTTCATAAGACATGTTCTCTAGTCCTTTCAGGAGCCATGCTGCAGCCCCAAAATGTCCTTTTTAAAGTGAGAAGCCCAAAGCTAAATGCAGTACTTGAGGTGTGGCCTCACCAATGCTGAATACAGAGGGATGATCATGTCCTTAGTCCTGCTGTCTACACTATCCTTGATACAACTGATAATTTGTATGTGTGACAATTATTTTCCATAATCTTGAAAATAAAGGTGTTAGAAGTAGAATGACTTTATGAAAGGGTGAAAGGTATAAGAAAGATTGATTTTTTTGAAGGCACTGTCAACACAATTTTACCAAAACCATAAAAAAAATAAAATGCTGTCTCGAGACCTGGACCGACTCTCTAGGAGTCCAGAAAGCTGACCCCTGTGTTTAAGACTAGATTTGTGATGACAAGGTGCCTCACTCCTGGCCCTCTGACCAGAAGTCCTCATTGCCCAGAGGACTGTAAGATATCATGGGCTATTCTGGGATGGAATTTTCATAGTTGTTTGTATCCAACGAGTCTAATTTCTCAAAGAATTGCTAAGTATCTTTTAAACACTTTTCCACTTGCAGTTCCTGACACTGGGAACCACTAGGAATCATCAAAGGCTTTTGTCAAAATGAGAAAAGAGGACAAGAAAAGACAATAGGGCTAAAGGTACACATAGTTACAGAAGCAAGGCCCTTGAAGTAAAAGAAATGGAAAAAAATCCCCACACCAACAATACTATCATTCTAAAATCCCTCCTAGATATAAAGGTTTGCCCTCAGCTGTTTGAGTCAGTAAATAGGCTCTCAAGATCAAGAACTGAAAGCAAAGACTAGTACAGTGATATGTTTAAAGAATTGAAGTATGCTTAAATAATGGATGTTTCAGCTTGTGTATTGCACTTGATCAGCATATTTTTCCTTTTTATCACTTGAGGAAAACCTGACTGCTGTCTCTTGAGAAGCAAATAATTTGGACTGTGTCTAGGAGAGTTGTGAACTAAGATAAATAGCTATCATCAGAGTGATAGAGCCTGAGACAGCATGACACATATGAGTCAGGGAGCTTCATGATTGCAGTCTGATTGTTAGTTTGGAGACTCATTCTATCTGTGCTAGCATAACAGCAAATTTCTATGAATATGTGGTAGAAAGGGTGCAATTCGTTCTTCATATAATAACTGTTTTGTGCCACAGTGGAGCCAACTGAGTCACTAAAGTATCAATACACTGTTACAGTGCTTTTTCAAAAAAAAGTATTTCCATGGAATCTGAAATTGTGTGTGTCTGTAATTAATTTATCATCAAAATTTGTAAGTGAATATTAACACCCTGCTTCTTGCAAACTGCAGCTTAAAACAAAGAGCTAATATAAGGTACTTTTAAAAAAATCGGGCTGCAGAGGATTCAGACTGGACTTTCCAAAACAGTGGAAAGATTTTTTCCCGAGTTCTTCTGCATCTTCTGCATCTCAGTTGCTTCTTGGTCAAATGGTCACCGTCTCCCTCTCCCATACAAGCTGGGTAAGGATTATGACCAGTGAACAAGGCAAGAGCCTCCCACTGAGCAGCACCATGACAAAGAAGGAAATAGCTGCTCAAGAAATAACTCCTTCCTCTCTGGGCACAGGGTGATATACTAGGACCAGTGGCGGAAAAAATCCAATCTGTTTAAGACTTATATCACACTACAGATTCCCAAATGGTACAAGACAGCATTTAATAACTGCAAAAATGTGCACCCCCAGTATATCTTTACTTTCGAGACAGTAATTTTGCAACCTTGCCAAAGTACCATTAACAGTTTGATTAACACTACTAAAAACTTCTGTTCACACAGCTATGACAAAGCAAAAACTGAAGTCTTCTTAAACTACAAAGATTAGCCTGATTAAAACTACCTTTTCAGCTGTGTTTATCTTGCAAGTCCAAAACCGTGCATTTTCCTGTTACAAAGATGCTCACAGCTTTGCACTGAAAAAGCTGTGCACTGTCTTGTGCTGCTCTGTCAATACTAATATAAGTTTATGAAGATGAATACTTCCAAAGGACAATGCAATAAATCACAGTGAAAACCTATTTAGCTAATTCCTAACCCTTATCGTGTGCTTTCCAAGAGTGAGTGACTTAAGACCCCTTCACTGTCTCGTAATGACGACCAGTATAAATTACATTTTATAAAGAAGAAAAGAAGAGCCACAACTATGAGTGGCCCTACAACAGGAGACATCTATTATATATATATCTCCGTCCTGTTATTTGTGACATTGGAGATCCTAAACACCTTCATCTTTTTTTGTTGACAAGGGGATGCAGTACTAAAAACACAAACCACACAATTTCTTTTATTACTTTTGCTAACTAATGGTATGCAAAGGAGTATCCTGATTAGATAGTCTTAAAAATGGCTCTATTGAAATATACGGAGGGAAATATTCAGGCAGAGAACTTAGCATAATGTTCAGTGCTGCCTGTGTAGCTCTCCCAGTAACCTTTAGAGAGAATACGACACTTTGTGATGCCACAGGTGCCAATATTCAAAGTACAAAAATAAAATAAGCTTTGTCTACAAGGAGATGCAGGCAAGTTCCTAACTCTGCACAGAATCTTCAGATTTTTCTTTATCTAGAAAGGCTTTAGCCACCATTCATAGAAGTATGAATATAAGGTAATACTCTTTCTTCATGGAACCACTTACTTGATCTACAAAAAGCTCAAAATCCCAATGTCCTCCTCAGAGCACTCATATCCTAGGAGTTCATTGTGGCCAGTGAGACATGCTCCTGTGAGATTTTCTCAAACTTGTTTTTCTAGAGCTTATTTAAATTAACACTGGATACGGCAAAGAATAAGAGCTAGAGTGATGCAGAAGCCTGCACACTGCATCTGCAGGAGGCATGCTCTCTTTTCTGAAGACAAGGGACTTTAACCATTTCATATGAAGAACAAAAACCCTGCCAAACTTGAAAAGATGGCAGTGAGAGTGTTACGGTGAAAGGATAGCCTCCTGCATGCTGATGAGAGTTTTGCAATGCAGGTGATAAATATTGGTTCAGTTTCCCTTGGTCTTCATCAGACTGCATAATTTGGGAAGTTAGAGAAAGGATCAATAACTGGTGTTTTTTTCTTAGGTTTCCAGTGTATGACAAATGCTCTCTTTCTGGTAGAAAGCATTTTTTTTCTTTTCTTTTTCCTTTGGCCCACATCTCCTTTGCTTTCCTGGCATATGTTCAAAAGCTGGGACTGCCCTTCTGCTTCATTTCCCTGATCTGTCTCTGATTTCATCAAACATCTGCAGATTTTCCATGCCTCAGTTTCTCCATATAAACCACTGTCTTGAGATATCAGTAGTTGCAAAATAAGAAAAGAGTGAGGATGCAGAAAGTTTGGAGAGTTGTATTTCTAGAAATTTTATTTCAAAACACTATTAAAAAACTTGCCACTCTTCCTACTCACTGATAGCCCAAAGGTATACTCTGAAAAAGGGAGGTATTTTACATATGGAATATAAACTGTAAGGCCAGGGAGGAAGGTGTAGTGTATTCCTAACAAAGACAAAGAAGGAAGAGGGAAAGAAAGCACTGCTGATCCGACACTTAGTGTATTAAGTTATATTGTTTGCACTGGCCTAGATATATTTTCTTCCTTCTGCTCTAACTAGAATAATTTTTTTAAATTTACCATTACTCCAGTCAGAAGTTTGGTGGTGTTTGTAGGACTGGAAAAGCTAATTTTGGAAGAACTGTGAATCTTTGGCATGAAACCAGTTACAGTTTGGAAAGCAGGGGCTGAATTATGGAGGAATTGGATTTTCTGCTGGGTTTTTGGGTTTGGTTTGGTTTTCATTTTTTTGTTGGGTTGGTTTTTTTCTTTGTTTTGGTCTTGTTGTTGTTTTTTGTTGTTTTTGTTGTTGGAGGGGTTGTGTTGTTGGTCTGGTTTTTTTTTTAAATTTAATCTCCAATGTGTAGAGCTGGATCAGAGCAGCTACCACTCAAAAATCTCCCTGAAAAGATGAACAGGACTGTATACACTCTTTTGCATGTTGATATCAGTTTCCCTTGCTAAGTTTCTACTTTTCAGCTTCATCATAAAATTCCTCACTGAGTTAAATTTTGGCATGATTCAGAAAAAGATGAGCCAGAAGTTAATGAAGAGGAAGATTCAACAACATTGTAACAGGAAACTAATGCTGCTGCTGCAGCTTGAAAAACTGGGATAAGAAAAAAAGGAGAAAAGGAAATACTATCAGCAAAAGACATCTGTTGTTCTTCATTTCTTCATAGATCTATTCCTTGTAACTGCAGTTATCTGAAGGGATTGCTCCTTATTGTTATCAATTAGATGAGTTCCTTCTATTATTTCTTTACAGTCTAGTTAAAAACTTGTGAAGCCGTTGAATATCAACTGCTGCCTGAAACCAAGTTTTGCTTATAAACAAGTTAAATGATAATGCCAAATTCAAAGGCTGAATACAGAATAATTTATATATTTGCAAGTTGAGCTTATCCATGACAAATATGAGTGGAGCAGACCCTTTGTTTCCCCAACCAACAAATGCATTCACCTCTCTTAAGTTCAGTCTCACTACATCTCTGCTACAGCTGGATAATATAAAAAAAAGCTCTTATAAAACAATCCAACAATGCTTTCCTTGGGAATATACTTCCATTACACTGATTGCACAGCACTCTGTGTGTCCTTTTGCTCTTTACTTGTTCTCCTAGGAGTTAGGATTAGTATTAACATGACATCTCAGTCATCTTGACAGTTAGTCCCTTATTACAGGTTTTACTCTGCATCTGAGATGAGACTGCATTAAGCACTGGCTTTGTGATATATGCTAGGAAAGCCATAATTTTTGTATTCATGAAACAAAGAACAAATTATCTTGTTCTGGAGTTCTCTCATAACAAGATTTTGCTGTACAAAATCCTAACTTGTTTCCTCCCTCTATCACTCTTCCAAAGTCTTATGTAAGGCCACTAAAGTGATTTGTTAAAGGCTTAACAGCTATTCCCTTCCTATGACCTTCCCCTCATGGCTGTTGAGTGAAATAACTTCCTGTAAGAGAAAAGCAAATAAATCATGATTATTTTTCAATGCATCCTCACGCCACATACAAGCCATCAGCATTTATTGTGTAGGCCCTACAACCCCCAGTGATGACAAATGCAAAGACAGAATGTCTCTGTTATTTTCAATATTCTTAAGAGTGTTTTCTGATTAGAAATCTAACATTTCCAGCTGTATCTTCCTGATAACCTCAGCATGCTCCAGGGTCACATGCACATTTTACATAGCCACAGTAGCCACAGCTATCTAATAAAATTAATGTCTATGATGCTTTTGGAATCACCTTTTATTAATATTCATTTAATTACAGCAATGCTACTAGTGATCTCTTCAAGTTAGAGTTTACAGGCTAAGTTCAGAGGTAAGTACGTAGTGTAGCCAAAAAGTAGGGGCCCTTCAAGATCTCCTTTGAGGAGCTGTGGGAGAGAAAGAGACAGAGTTAGTCTCCTATCTGCCTTTCCACTGTCCGCTCTCTAAAAGAAGGTGCACCACAGAGGAAACTGAAGCCACCTCTCATGTCATTGCCCTGCCATGTCCCACCACTGACCATGGTCCCACCATTGGTCAGAAGTCACCATCTGCATCTTCACCTCTGGTTCAGCCACATCAAGTGGCTCCACAAATGCCAGCCTCTATAGCACCACCAGAGGTCCCTTCCTTCTCAATCAGAGACCCATCAGTCTTTGATTGACTTAACAGGGAGACCAGTGACTGGCTTATATGTCAGTGGCTCTCATGTGAGGGTGACTTTGCTTGAGGTAGGGTGTTCTCCTTCTGTTGCTATAGCAGAGATCTGAATTGCTGGTGGGTCAGCTCCTGAGCAGCTGCAATTTGCAGCATGAATTTTTCTGGTTTATAACCAAGATCCGTGACAGTTTTTAGGTCTGTAAAAGACAGGTTCAATGCACCCAATACATCCAGCTGCAAGGTATCTGATGAGAGAAAAGGACACAAGCAGCTCACTAATCTTTCTCTAAGGCTCCTGCTTGCAATTTGATTGTTTCTTCCAGTCAGATGGAAACAAGATGAAATTTTGGAAGACTCAAATGGTATTGAATGGAAAAGCAGGGCAGGAGCATTGGCCAGAGGAGCATGATGGGAGGTGCTCTGAAACAGGGAGATGAAGAAAAGGAACTTAGCTTTCTTTCTCCTTTCTGTGAGGATTCAAGAACCTTCCTCAAAATTTACATGTATTGGACTACTTATCCTTAGCAGGAAAAGTGAAGAGCCCACTCCAGGAATAATGTTGCACACTCCAGCCTCCTGGCAATAAATAATGGAAAAGGATCTGATTGAAGGTATCAGTCAACACATAGGTGTGTTTTCTTCCTTAAAGCCAGAAAGTGCAGTCTATTTTTTCTACTGCCCTGCTGTAATGGTTTAACCCCAGTCACTAAAAAAGTACCATGCAGCCACTTGCTCAGTCCCCCCACCCCGGTGGGATGGGGAGAAGAATTGGAAAAAGCTGAAACCCCTAAGTGTAAATGAGAACAATTTAATAGTTGAAGTAATAATAATAATTAATAATAATCATCACCATAGGAGTAGTAATGAAAAGGAGAAAGAGATACAGAGAGGAGGGAATAAGACCAAAGAAAGACAAGTGATGCACAATACAGTTGCTCAGCACCTGCTGACTGATGGCCAGCCCATCCCCAAGCAGCGATTAGCCCCTCTTGGCCAATTGCCCCTGTTTATATACTGACATTCTATAGTATGGAATATCCCTTTGGCCAATTTGAGTCAGCTGTTCTGGCCATGCCCCCTCCTTGCTTCTTCTGCACCTGCACACTGGCAGAGTATGGGAGACTGAAAAGTCCTTGAATTAGGGTAAGCACTACTGAGCAAGAACTAAAGTGTAAAAATCCTAAAGACAGCACTGTAACAGCTACTAGGAAGAAAGTTAATTTTATCACAGCCGAAACAAGGACACCTGCTCTTGTGATTTGAAGTATCTTGGTAGCTTAAGAAACACTGGGAGATTGTCTTTTAATTCCACTTGGCAAATGACAGATAAAATTTGCCTATTAAAATTGATGGTTTCTTTTTTTTTTTCAGAGAGTGTTTATTGATTATAGTTTCCTGATTTCCCCCTCCTCATTCAGCTCTGATTTTTGGTCAATATCTACGTTCTAGCAGCTAGTCTACTTTTATTTGTTAAGTTCAGATTTTATTCACTGTTTTAATACGGTTATTTTCAATTAAAAAAGGAATGCGAACATTTCAACAAATAACACAAAACCAAACACTCCAAAACCAAATCCAAATTAATCTCAGCAATTCTGATCACTATGAAGTATTAATTATTTGGTGGCCATTAGTCTCATTTTCATCTGGACTATGCACCTTTGTCCCATGTGCTTTAACTCAACCTGCAAGCCTCTCGAGGTTATGTAGCTTTACGATGCAGCTACAGATGGGAGAGTTGCAAGCACCAGTGCAAAGAGAACTCACTCAGTGATGCAGTAGTCCTGTAACAGAGCTACAGAAAAAATAAGAATATTTGCAGGCCTCTCTCTTCTCAGTATTGTGGAGTTAAACATTAGAGCATTGTGAATCTGCAGGTGTTCTGTTTGAAAAAACTGAAGTCAGGAAAAAATACACAGAAAATCAGGTATTAAGAGAGGAAGCTTTTAGAAAAAGATATATTCCTCCAAACAAAACCCAAGATAAAATTCCCTGTATCTGCAAATAAATATGAGTAGGAAATAACCTACCAGAAGTAAATCTGTTCTTGGTTAAAAATTTCTTCTAGATTATCTTGTAAAGTCAGATCATGTTTACTTTAGTAAGGCATAAAAAGCCATTTTCAAGGTCAATATCATCTTCTTGAATAGGACCTACTAAAAGCCTTAATTGATACATAGGGACAGTTGGCAATATGATGTGAGATGAAGGAATTTATAATATCCACATGGGAAGTTTTAAAACCATGTCAGCTTCCTCAGAAATGACATCATATATGTTTGTAGAAAAGTCAAAGGAGCAAACCTCTAAATTGATTATCCCTACTGACCCCTGCAGTCAAAACCAAGCCCATCAGAGGATCTTTGAAAAAAACTCCAATCAACCAATGAATTTTCAGGCCCTACCTGTTCATTTAATTCTAAAAAACCAACCCCTTCAGATACTTTGTGAATCCTAGGTGCATCATGCCTGTGATGTTATTCACACAAGTAGGAAAAAGCCTACTGTCTCAAGGATTTTTTATGGAGTACTTATATGAGTGAGAACAGATGTTATTTTAAAAAACAAGCAACTTCAGGGTGTGGTATATGTAAACAAGGGGGGAAAAAGACAACTGTGAAAAACAGGAGATGAGAATGAATCATCAAAAGTTATGCGATAGAAATGCAGATGGTATAAGAAAGAACTTGAAGCTTCCAGAAGAGGGAAGCAAAGAATGCTTATCAACATTTTAAGATTTCAAAGTAATTCATCAACATTTCTCTCTCCTCTACTTTTTTTGAAGCAATCAAACTATGTCAAGAACAAGTGGAGTGGCCCACTCCTTAAAAAGTCGTGATGGTAGCTGAGGTCGGCTGTGCCTTCTTCCTGGAATGGTTGCTAGTTTTCATCCCTGAGGTGAGCAAAGGCTGAGGAGATTCTTGGTCATAAGGTATATTATCTTCACAATGCAGGTCATTAGTTCATAACCACTACTCTGCTCAAGGGCTGGATGTTAGTTCTATGCCATGGAATTTCATGTGGAGTCTAGAACAGATGTGATATGCTGTTTCCATAATTCAAAAATCTCTGAATATCTTTTTTGTCCTGAATTTCAGCTCTTGTACTCGTGGTTATGAGGAGACCTACAGGTTTTTTTTTTCTCAATTACAATTCTTCATTGTCATAGTTTCAGAGAAATAGTTGAAAACAGGAACCATGAATGCTAACTATGGAATCTGGTACGACAAAATGCATGATTCTAAGTCACTACTGTAGTTTTTTTGGTAATCCAATACTTATTTGATGATCAGAATAAGGCTTGTCCTAAGCAGCCTGTTCAGGCTGGCCTTGCTTCAGTAGGGGGATTGGACTAGATGATTTCAAGAGGTGCCTTTCAACCTCAATGATTCTGTGATTCTGTGTTTGCAATGTCAGACACTTCATTGTAATTGTGAAGTGTTTGATCTTATAAACAGTAAAGAGACCTAATGTTTTCAGTTGCCATGCGCCAATCATTTCCCAAATGTTTCTCCCCACGTGTGAGTGCACACACACATTGGTCCTCACATACAAACACACAAACAGATAGTCCTTGCCCATATCTAGTCTGTATGAGTAATGACTTGGATACAATAAAGGGCACAACTGGAATTTCTTTAAAATACATGTGTCAGAACAATAATGTGAGCCAATATGAAGACGACATTTTCATTGTGTTAAGCCAGTGACAAAGGTGAAAAGTATGAAGGTGCCAGTCTCGTAATTCTCTCAAAAACAGTTCAGGTATGTTGTATTTCCACCAAGGAGATGGTGAAATCTGAGAAATAAGCCTTCATACACAGCCCACCATCTCCCACTTCCACAGTGATCATGCCTAGCTGTGGGTCTGTGAGAGTCACGGTATTTCAGAAGACTCTTAGGACACTGGCATACACTTTAACTCACTGCTTTTCTAAGCAGCCATGTGTCAATATGTCTTGAGTACGTCACCCATAGAGCCCGAGCATTGTGAACCTGTAACACAGTAAGAGATCAGGGGAATCAATTGCACTTTGTGCTCTATGGGAAAGATAAATCATAGAGTACAACTTGCATTTAAGGTAAGCAATCATACCTTGCCATTTTTCAAAATATGTCTTGCAAAGTGTCTATTAAGTTGCTGAACTGTAAACAGTGGTCTAATGTGTACCACTAGTTTTAGGGCAACTCTTTCCAGCATTTTATTTCTGCTCTGAATACTATAGGACTAAAGAGAGTGGGCAATTTGCCTTTTAATGGTCAGATTTTATGTATTTTACCAGGAAGACTCAGATTATTTTTTTTTTAAGATAAAAGCATGGAGAATTTTTTTGAATGCAAATACCTCTATGAAACACACATGAGATTGTAATACACTTATGGAGGACAGTAGAAATCTCATTGATAGACAACTAAAACGAAAGTTTTCTTTCATTAAAAGCTGTTATAGTATGTTCAATATACTCACTGCCCAGCAAAGAAATCCTGCAGAAGAGAGACAACTAGGTCCAATTACCAAAACTTGGAGTTCAGGGTCTGTAGGTATCATACCAAAGGTAAGTACCAGCACTTTCGAGAGAATATAATACATTAATTGGAGCTGTTTTCATTCTCTTTTTGTGGAAATCCTAGGCTGTTACAAAACAAAAAGCCTTGGCTGGGAGATAGGTGCTTCCTATTTATGAAGCAGCTGTGTTGAGGGCACATTAATGAATCATTTCTCTGTCAGAACCAAAAACCTCAGGAATGAATGGCTTGCAGGGAGTGAGGGTGCAGTAGTCACGAAGCTGTGCAGAACATTTTGCTCTTGCTGATCATCTTCAATGAATGTATTTTACCCCTTCTCCCATTCAAAACCAAGGACATTATTTCAAAATCTCAAGTTCCACTAAATAATACACAGAAGGAAAGGTCACAACCCAAGACAAAATGTCGGCATCTATCAGCATTTTCACTAACCTTCCTCTTTATCTGAAAAGCTGCTCAAACTGTCTCACAAAGCTGCTTGCATTAATAATTGCTTATTCCTTTGCTATGTAAACTTTAATGCTTATTGAAGTTGGCCATAAAACCCCCATATGTCTATGGCTAAAGGAAACAATCCTCAGTTTATAGGCTGAGCGTTTGCAAATGAGTGTATATCTGAGACATCAAGACTAACATTTCCCTGATGTATTACACTGTGCATTGCAGTGCTCCAACATTGAAAGTATACAAAACCCAGTTAGCTGGTACCTCAGCAGCAAGTCCGTGGCCAGAAATGCTACTTCTATGAACGTTCCAATAAACTTTTCATATTTAGCATCTAGAACAACATCAACTTCATCTGGCTCTTCCAACAGAACTCCAGAAATGCGAATGCAGTAATTTCTTTGAAAATCATCATCTATCAAATATTAGGTTGCTTTATCTGACACATTCAATACATCTATATGGAAAGTTTTACACAAAGACATTTTCCTAATTTGCCACTACTCTAGCAGGAGTGTTCACATATTGTCATTTTACTGAAAAACAGAACAGTTATTCTAGCTGCAAGGATCACTTTGTTGCTCTAAATTGCTTAAACATTTTTGTGTGTCCTTTTTCCCTAGGAAAACAAAGTAGCATAAATAAACAAGACCACAACATTAAACCGAACAACAACAACATATGTCTCTTTTTCAATCCTATTAATCAAGTATTAACAATCCATTTGTAATAAATGTCTATGGAATGCTTTCTTTTGTTGTTATGGTTCTAAACTACAACACTTGTGTCCTGAGAAGACACTATAATTGCTGATAAAAGACAGGATGGCACTGCCCTTCTTGGTTACCTGGGCACACTGCTGACTCATATTCAGCTGGCTGTCAGCAAACATGCCCAGGTTCTTTTCCACCAGGCTGCTTTCCAGCCACTCTTCCCAAAGCCTGTGGCACTACATGGGATTGTTGTGACCCAAGGCTAGGACCCATCACTTTTCCTTGTTGAACCTCATATCATTGGTTTTGACACATTGAACCAGACTGCCCAGTTCCCTCTGCAGAGCCTTCTGATCCTCCAGCAGATCAACACTCCAGCTCAACTTGGTGTCATCTGCAAACTGACTGAGGGTGAACTCATTCACCTTGTCCAGATCATCAATAAGGATATTAAACAGGACTGGCCCAAATACTGAGCCCTGGGGAGCACCACTAGTGACCTGCTGCCAAGTGGACATAACTCCATTCACCATCACTCTCTCAGCCCAGCCATCCAGCCAGTTTTAAACCCAGGGAACAGTGCACCCATCCAAGACAGGAGCAGCCAGTTTCTCCAGAATGTTGTGGGAAATGGTGTCAAAGGCTTTACTAAAGTCCAGGCAGACAACAACCACAGCCTTTCTCTCATCCACTAAGCGGGTCACAGACCTGCTTAAGCTGTCACAGAAGCAGATCAGGTTGGTCAAGCAAGATCTGTCTCTCTTAAACCCAAGGCTGTCTGGGCCTGATCCCCAGTTGTCCTGCATGTGCCCATAATGGCACTTAAGATGATCTGCTCCATGCTACTTCCCCAGCACTGAGGTCAGGCAGACAATCCTTTAGTTCTCTGGATCCTCCTTTTGATTTTTTTACTCTGCTTTCTTTCTTACTTAGTTGACATCCATGTTATTTTCTCTAGAATGAATTTTCTGCAGAGAAATTAAAATTAAATCTAAAAGAAGGTGGTTACATTCTAATTGTAAAAACTGCTTTTTCAGGGCAGGAAGGAAATGGGATGATCTCCAGACATCTGTGTGAGTCATAGTATGCTAATGAAACACAGATGAGGATATTTATTCAGCACAACTTTTTTATAATTTGGTGTAGCTGTTCTCTTAGCTTTTTCCTTAATTACATTGGCATGAGGTGAAAAGAGCAACAGGTCCCAGGATGTTTGACTTAGATTTTCCCTGATTTGTACAACTGCAACAAAAAAATATTTCAAGATTTCAGAGGTTAGGACCAGATACGACCAGAGATTTAAATAAACCCATATTTAGGACTCCATTTCCTTGAATCCCATTTACAAAATATTATGTTGAAAAGGGGACAAGAAAATCTTAGACTCCGTACTATTAGTATTGAAAAACTGCTAAACCCTGTCATTGTAGCTTTAAAATATATTTTTATTACTGTGTTTCAGTACTCTCAACAATATCAACCCACAGAAAGCTATGCATGCATTAAATACCTGAAGGCCCAGAAATAAGGTTTCGAGATTATGATTTCACATGAGCTGAAAGGATCTGACCAGTTCAGCTGCAGTGGAAATGGGTTGCTATTGCGTAACCCTGCCATTTTTTTGGCTTGCAAATGCTACCAAGAACCTAGGCTGTTATCTAATATCCTATTACCTAAGAGCAGCCTTTCTGTGTTCTTCCCGGTGTGCTGCACAATCCTCCCAGAAACACAAAACTAGCTTAGCTCCAGTTTGAGAAAAGAAAGGCTGTCTCATACGACCAAGAGCCCACTGGGCAACAGATCCCTTTCTTTTGGTTGGAAATCCACACCTGGACAGAGAAGTTTAATATTTTCTTCTAAACCCATTATCTGACATGGAAAACAACAACAACAAACCACCAAAACACAACCAAAACCAAAACAAAAAAACAAACAAAACCCCAAACACACAAAACCAAAGCCAAACAAACCAAAAACCAAAACCAAAACCAACCAACCAAAACAACAACAACAACAACAAAAACCCAATCCCCCCCCCCCCC
>WEIV01030768.1:286008-314145 GCA_013390005.1 Calyptomena viridis
ACTGTCATCTGCTTCTAAAAAGACTTTTTTAGGTAAACAAATAAACCATAAGATAAACCACAAGAAAGACCCTAAAGCAGGAGATCCACTCCTGAAAATGATTTTTTAAAGAATTTTGAAGTTTTCACAGGAAAAAAGGACTCATGGTTTCCTATCCACCTTTTTAAGCACCCACTAGGAGGCCATTTAACTATTTGGATTAATTTGTTTGTCAGAACATGCATGACTAGCATGTGTTTAGTTCGCCTATATGTGAAAAGAGCTTGATTCCAGGTATTCCCATATTTAAAGCATTGCAAGTTTTTCACAGCCATGATTTTGCATTTATTTATATAATTATGTCTGTTCTATAACAGACAATGTCTACCTGTCTTAGTACACAAGCACCAAATTGAGTGTCTTTCCATACACTTGCATAACTTAGTGACTTGAGCATCTCTTGGTCACCAAGTCCACAGCCAGGCTATGCAAGGACAGAGGCCACTGTCTTTCAAATTACACTTGGACTTGAAGCATAAATTTAAAAGCTTTAATTGCAGAGTGGTTTAGGTTAGAAGGGATCTTAAGAATCATGCAGTTCCAACCCCTCGCCATGGGCAGGGATGTCTTCTACTAGATCAGGTTCCTCTAGACTACCCCTTGTCCTCTCACTACACTCGCTGGTAAAGAGTTCCTCCCCATCTTTCCTATAGGCCTCTTCAGTGCTAAGAGCAACAACAGCACACTTCATAACATACTGGAGCAGCTGCAATACACAATTAAAATAGTTTATGCCTGCCCTATGCTGTAGATGGCTGAAGCTGCCAGCAGCATTTGTCGCAGTATCTTAATGAAGGATTCTAATATAGAGATCTAAACAAGAAATACAGAGATGGTTTTGTTTTATTAGTGGAGCTCAAACGATTTTGCCCCTGATGTGATGCATCTGGCATGCATATACAAAAATTATTATGAACAAAATGCATTCACAAATGGCTGCTAAATTCCTGCTGTGTTTGTCAGATCCACTGACCTCTTTGCCACACCCTCACCATGTTTGTGAAACTGAGCAGTCACCTAACCCATGCTACATAACAGAGGTGGAGATACAGAATATAATATACCATAGAAGAATAATTAGCTTTCATTAAACCTTAGTTTTCTTCCGTGTTCTAATCTAGTTGTTTCTAACCTAAGCCATTGGCATGGCATATATGCCAGCTGAGGTTGTCTCTTTGGATGACCACTGAACTTCCTAAATCCTGGCCATCTTAGAATTCATGCATTTTGGTAACAACCCTTCAAAAGTAACTGGTCCAGCTCACATCCCTGGTGAAGGACTTTTTTGCCCACACTGCAGGAAGCTTCAACAGAATGGGTGAGAGGGCACGCAGGAAACTAAGGAAAGTAAGCCCTGGCAAGCTGTAGTTACACAGTGCTGCATTCCTGAGGCAAGGAAAAGAAGGGGAACACACAGTTACATGTATGACTGTTTCCTTCCATTCTTACAGGAAAGATATTTTAGGAAACTAGATTCTGAAACAATGATACATGCAGACTTGAGCCTGAAAGAAGACTTTCAAGAACAGAAGAACCTTCTGCCTTTTTTGCTGTCTAGACAAGATCAGTAGTAAGAGTACCAGGGACATCAGGCTGTTGCTGAATAGGAAGACATTCCAATTTTGTTTTACTTCCTGTTAATACAGCAGTTTATGAAAGTGAGCTATTTTTCTTTTGAGGAGAAAATACAAATAGGAACAAAAGTATTTAATAGGATATATTTAGATAATATGGCAAATGATAACAGTACCTGAACAACTAAAACTCACATGTTCCTGTTTATAGAATAAAATGCTTCTAAAATATGTCAAGAATGCCAAAATCACATTCATTTACACTTGGAAGGATCAATCAAACTGTATAAACTGAATGTGAAACTTAATTTTTTAAGAACTGCTTTGGTTCTTTCTTTTCTCTCTGAAGAGCAGAGGCAAGCAAAATTTAACATCAGGGAAAATAACATACAAAACTAGCATTAAGTTATTATCTTAAAATTATTTTGTTCCTAGAAGAAAAAGAAAGAAAAAAAAATTGTATATCATAGGTTTTTCAAAAGGAACAAACATTTCATTGCTAAAAAAGTCAGTTAGACAAAAACAGGGGAAAGACATTCCAGATTTTCTTTTCCATAAGTCAAATATTTACATTAAAATAAAAGGGAATTAAAATATTCAAAACAAAGTTTCATGGTGAAATACAGAGGTAGGAGAAACGGGTTTTAAAAGATACGT
The DNA here is from genome assembly GCA_013390005.1 of Calyptomena viridis. Classification (NCBI taxonomy): domain Eukaryota; kingdom Metazoa; phylum Chordata; class Aves; order Passeriformes; family Eurylaimidae; genus Calyptomena; species Calyptomena viridis. Next base: position 288,279 of record WEIV01030768.1, read on the forward strand.
ATAGTGAACCATGAAACCTGAATCTGTAATTTGTTAAATTACAAAGATGAGTTTATAGTTAACATCAAATTGAAATATTACTAGAGGAATCAAGTGCTCCTATCTGCAGAAGACCAACTTTACTTTTCTTGGAAAAATTTACACTACAGCATACCTTACAAGGCTTTATCTTAAAAAAACCACACCTTTTCACTATAATTAATAAGCCTATGTAAAGGTCTATACCATATACTGCAAAAAACAGACTGCTTTCAGCATTTATACTAGACTACATATTCCTAGCCCATACTGTTATGAAGACAAGTTGTTATAAAAGGGTCTCTAGACAGCAAAAATCTCGATGTAATAGAATTCAGTGAAGACACTATAGTCCAATGAAACAGGAATTAAAGAAAATAAACATGTTAAGGATTGTTGCTGCAGACTTTATTTGTATGAAAGGGGTTGTCAAAGAAATAAAATATTCCTCTATTTCTGATAAAATCCAATAATGCTAAAAAAATTCTTAAAAGAGATGTAAGTTATTTCATTAATCAATAAGCCATATTTTCTACTATCGAACCAAGCTTTGGTGGCATCTGTGTCAATCAATATGCAGCTACTTTATAAACAATTTTGCACTTAATGTCTCTTCAAATGCAGATCAGTATGCAGAAAGATTATCTAAAAAATCGTATTTCTTTTTATGAACTGCTATGAAAAGTAAATAATAGACTTTGGACATAGAAAGATATTTGGATAATTACCAAAAGACAAAAAACAATAAAACAAGCTACAAAGCTATGTGGGGAGAATGTGGAAAGGAAACAATACCCAGCTGACAGTTATAGTAGGAGAAATCTCTATAGCAGTTGAAATGGGATGAGCTCTAAAGGAGATGGGCTGTCAGTTGCCATGGACCTTAACACTGTACTATCCAAGCCAGTGCTGTAAGTTGTGTTGGCATACTGCAATAATTGCTGCTACTGGAGGGAACAAATGGTACCAACAGAGAGAAGACATTTACAGCAGGAAAAGCTGAGGGTGGCAAAGACCAGGGGATTGGCTTTTGCAGAAGTTTTTCAGGATTTCCTGCAGTGTCTTAATGTCTTTTCTGCAAAGCAAAGCATCACAAAGAAAATAGCACCCAACAGGGGAGCTAACAGAGGAACGGGAGCTACTACTGTTGCTGCCTAAAGACAAACAAACAAACCAACAAAAAACCCCAACCCAAAGCAAACCAACCAACCAACCAACCAAAAACGAACAACTGCCCCCCAAACAAACCTGATGCAGTTTTTATAATTTTTGACCAAAGATTAAATGGGGCTTAACTATGCTTTTAAAATGTTATTTATATTTAATCCTTAAAAAAAAAAAAAATCATGATTGTATTGACTGACTATACCATATAAGTTTGCTTGTGGCCCTAAGACTTCAGCTTGCTGCTAAAATATTATGCTTACTTACAGGAGACTTTGTTGGTACTAGTCCCTTCTCACAGCTCAAGATGAAAACATTGAGAGAAAATAAGGCATTGCATGTTTGATTTTTATTTAAAAATACATACAAATGCAAACATTAGAACCCATGTTTCAGTAGATCCCATGACAGAAACCAGAGCTGAAACCCTGCCCTTCGGTTTGATTTCCCATTGAGTAAAAACCATAAGATTACGGCAAATTCTCTTCTAATACATGCTGTTAGATGAAGTCACAACATCTATACACTCAAACACACCCCTTAGATGAGAGTGTGTTCTTAGCCTCAGAAACATTGCACCTGAAATACAGTCATTGCAGAGTATTGCCAAAGTCTGGTGAATAAGTAAAAGCAAAAAAGGCAACAGAATTTCCAGGTTTATTTTCAGACTCATACCAATTTTGTAACAGTAACGGAATGCATGTACATCAAAGAATAGCTTGCTAATACCACTCATCTCCTTTCTTTTTTTTTCTTATACTGTTTTTGCCCATCTGCTTCATCATCTGCTGGCAGTGGCTGTAGCCCTGTGCTTCCAAAAGTTGTCCTAGGAGAACAAAGTAGTAGGGTTTTAACTCCTCCATGAAGACCTGGCTTTTAGCAAATAAAAATCTATTTGTCTTTCCTTGGCTTCTTTAAATATCTGGAGAGCTATGATATTGCTGGTAAGGTTGAAAACTTATAGGTAAAAGGGTAAAAAAGTTATGCTGAGAAAGGAAAAGAGCTACAAGGATCTTATTTCAGAAGAGGACTTGGAGGAAACTGAGAAGAAAGAACATTTACCTTTGTTCACAGCTCTTCAGCTGTGAACATCATTTTGTTTGTTCAAGTTTGAACTGTTTCACCTGGATTTACAACTTCCAGCCTTCATTGTGATGCTGTATGTCACATTTTTCTTCAGGCCAAACCACAGACCATGCATGTCTTTTAAAGTTCCTGTTCTTTAGAAATAATTTTTAAGGTAACCTTTTCTCCTTCTAAGGCATCTCCAGATCATGCAAATGTCCAAGCTATCTGCAGAGGCTTCCTGGTAGAGGCTATGGGCAGGACAGAGGTAGAGTGAAAGACCTCCTAGGGCCACCATTGGAGGCTGGACAAGCCAAAGGTATGTGCTATTGGAAGAACTGGGTCTCAGACCATTATTCATACAATCTGTTAAACAGCCTTATTACTAAATTGTTTTGATTTTTACAGATGAGTTGGCCTTACATGTGGAAAAACAAAGCCTGTGTTTTTTTTATGATCAAACTCCACACACAGAAGATCTGATAATCACAGATAGGGAAATTCATTTTCACAAAATGACAGTGAAATGTTCAGATCAAAATATTAGTTAGATTAAAAAAACCCCAACAAACAGATTTTTATTAATCTGGACAATTTGTTAGCCATAAAATGGCTAGTTCCAGCTAACTGTTCTCCAGCCTCAAGGACCAACCAAGCGGAAGACACAAGCTATAGTACAAAGTACAGTCATCTCACATCTCTTCTAACAGGAGGTTACTTTTACTTCATCTATAGATGGCAACTTTGATGAACACTAATTTTGGCAACAGGAAGCTGCAGGGCCCTGATCTGACATGGTAATGTCAGTGAGATAACTAGGTTTTCTCTGTTATTTCTGAAATTGGTTTGGTGGTTTGGTGTGATGTGATTAGTGTGCAGTATTCTGAAGAGTACCAATTCTTGTTCTTTTTGGCAAGAGAGCAAATTCTGAGGCGGCACTTAAAAACAACTGTAAACAAACACTGTCTTAAAGGACATCCTTTGAGCAATATTAATAATTTCCTGTGTATGTCACATAGCAGTAATGGCAAGATCCATACTTCTGAATTACACAATGCATGTGTACATATTCAATCTTACCTACTAGGCTTGGAGTATAGAAAAAAAGGAAACTGCTAACAATGTAGTGCTGACTTAAATACTACTCCTGCAGAACTGAGATATTAAATGGAAATACTTATTCTTAATTTAAAATGCAGCATAATTTTAAGATTGTGTTTATTGCCACAGTTAAACTCTTTATTGCCTCGAGGTAAACCTAAAAATTACTTGACTAGGCACTCTGAAAGGAAAAAAAAATAATTCCATTAATTTATGAACTGGTGACAGTGATTTGCTAACTATGACATTCCACTTTTCCAGCTGGCAAGGTCCTACAAATACTAAAGAATAGGTATAGACCCCTCTGAGGAAGGCATATCCCTATGACCCCTGAATCAAAGTCAGGCAAACATCACCAATTAATCTGAATCACACACTGTGTGTCACTGCCTTACTTATTATCCAGTCAGTAACCAGCGCATGCTTCCCAAGTGAAAAACCAGGATTTCAGAGCAGTGTATTTGTCATACATGCCCCAGAGCAGAGCTCAGCACAAGTGTCAATACGGTTCTGACCACGACCTTCAGCAGCAGTGGTTCAGGCTGCTACCACAACAGTCGGGGTGAAAGGCCACAGTCCTGGTTATATTTATTAACTTTACTTTAAAAGTTAGGTATGAGTATGACCGCGCAAAATGAAACTGCTGCAAAAAGAGAAAATAAAAAAAAAAAAAAAAAAAGGGAGGAAACCCCACCCGAGCTAGGAGGGGGGCATGAGACCTGAAAAAAGAAACTGGTGAAAAAAAAAAAAAAAAAAAAAAAAAAAAAAAAGGGAGGAAACCCCACCCGAGCTAGGAGGGTGGCATGAGACCTGAAAAGAGCAAGATAAGACCCGGAAGAAGCACTTTGGCATTCAGCCGTTGTTATCAGTAAGTGCGAGCTGTAAATGAAAACAGAATCTTTAACACTCATTTTCCCACAGTGATGTAGCGCACACAGGTTTACGTTTGTACCTGTCAGCCACGGGTCAGCACAGCATCGCTTGTAAATACAAACCTCAAAGCTGTTTTTCTCTGTCTGACCAGAGAAAAAGCAAGCACGGCATGGACAGGATCATTACGTGTCCCGGTGTGTTTAGTGTTGGGGAACATTTCCTGAGGAAAAGCAATGAAAGAGAGCGCCTGGGTGACGAGAGGACAGCGATGCCTAAGCGTGCACCTCTCCCATTAAAACCTGTAGCCAGACTTTAAACTCTGTAGCCTTCCTTCGGAACCTCCCTCGGTTCGCAGGCAGGCTGCAGGGCAGCGGTCAGAGCTGAGCAGGGAGCACCCTGAAGCTCTACTCCTCCTCCATCCCGCCGGACCCGAAAGGGCTCGGCCTGGCCCACACGGGAAAGCCACAGGCCGGGATCAGCCAGACGGGAAACGGGATTGTCCCGCGGCCGCGGCTGGAAAGAGGGGCCCCGTGGCGGCCGCCTCCGGTCTGATAGGGCGGTGGCCGGGGCGTGTTCGGGCTATACTCCAGTCCCGGGGACGGCGCGGGGCGGTGCCGCCTTCGGGCACGGAGAGGGAGCAGCTGTCAGGGCACGGGCGGAGTGTGTGTGTTTGTGGGGCGGGCAGCCATGCGGTGCTGGAGGCTCCTTCTCTTCCCGGTGTTCCTCGCCGTCTTGGTCCCCGTCAGAGGTGAGGAGGTGCGGGCGGCGGGGAGCGGTCCTGCCGCGGAGCCCGGGAGGGAGCGCTGCCCTGTCCTCCGTCCCCGGGGCGGGGGCCGAGCGCTGCCGCTCCGCACGGAGTCGGGGCAGGGGTGGGGGTCGACGAAGGAGTCCCGGAACGAGAGGGCACTGGAGGGAGCCGGGCAGGAGCTCCTGGAGGAAGCCTAGAGGGAGCCGCCCGTGTGGGGCAGGGAAGCGGCGCAGTGGGGTCCTCGAAGGAGGCTTGGAGGGGGTTTCAGAGCTGCGGGAAGCTCGGCTGGAGCGCGGCTTCCATTTTAGGAAAGAAAGAGGAGTTACGGCGGTCCTAGGGCATCGGATAGTTACGCATCAGAAAATATGTTGTCACACGCTAGCCTTTAAAAAAATCAGGGCAAAACCGCAGGATAAAACACACTGTTGTATTTTCTGAGAAGCTTCTCGTTGCTTCAGCGTGAGTCAGGGACGATTTTCTTGAGCCCTGAGCAAAAAAGTGTGTATGTAATAGCACGTTGGTATTTGGGAAAACGAAACGTTTTGTGGGATTTGGGGAGTGGGAGGAGAGGAGGGAAGAAAACCAGTAAACTCTCCAATACCAGTTTTTTTCAGGAGGAAAACTGCTAAACTGGAATATGAGGTGTAAATTGTCATTTCCCATTTATATGACTTGTTTCTAAGAAATTTCTTTCTTCTTTTACTATATTAATAGGCATACTTGGTGCTGTGCTTAGGTATTTTCTTTCTAAAAGCAATACGTCAAATCTTAAATATATATCTCCTCACTGTAAAAGAGAAGGACAAATGCCTGTTCCTGACTTTGACTGGAAGCTATAGATAGTGCGTACAGATGCCAGATAAGCAGTATGGCATCAAGCCTGCATGAATTCAGTTCTGCTGTGGCCCTGTTGTGGTCTTGGCTCCTGGGTTAGCAAAGCTGAGTTCTTGGAAAAGTAGTACAATTTTACCATAACCACCAACTGACAGATGATTCAGGCTGCTAACATTTATCATCTTACTATTTATGTAGAAAATTTCCTCTTTTACTTCTTCTAGCAGTCCTCATGGTCATGGACAGTGAGATCTTTACTGTGATGCTCTTAACACATGGAAGTATTTGGGGTCGCTCAGAAATACTCTCTCTAAACTTTTTACCAAGAAGTTTGGAGATTAAAAAAAGGCTGTCTGCTTTCTGCTTCACTGAAGGGAAGGTGAACAAGAACTGGCTTTAGGGATTTTGTTTTGAATTTTGTTGAAAATTATGCGTTTTAAACAGATTGCTTTTTAAAAGCTGGTTAATTTATATGGGTACTGGTTAATGCCAATAATATGATCTGAGTAGATAGGTTATAATTAGTTTGGACACTTTTTCCTTAAACAAAAGGATTTAAGAATTTGAGAACTGCTGAGAATGTCAGCCTGAAGAGGGTGGAGCCCTCCAGGGGAATTTCATATCTGTGGTGGTGCAATCTTAAATGACAATAAAGACAAAACCTGAATTACATGCTTTTGAAAAACTTAATTTCACTGTTGGTTGGCTGGCTGTATTCTGAATGTGCAGAACTGCTGTAAAACGTTAAAGATCTTGCTTTATAAGCAGTTCAGCTGTTGTGTAACTAGGTGTTTTCACTGGGACTGCCTGCTTTCATGATTCAAGTAGATGAATCTACTCCAGACTGATAACTTCTTATGGGATCATCCATTTTAGGCATGTGAAAGCTGTTACTGCTAAATTGATATTCAAAATATCATGAGGATTTCAATGTATTATTAAGTAAGGGTGAACTTCGCTATTTGAGCTTGCTTAGAGAAAGAGCTCCATGATTTTAGCCTCAAAACTGGTATTCAAGTATTGTCTTGTTTGCCAAGTATGAACTCTGTGAGTCTGGCAAAACTGGAATTTAGATACCATTGTGACTGTATCCAGAGAAAGGTCAAATGTGAGTTTTTGTATCACCAGTTTCTATAGGCAGTCTGACAGTTTGCCCCTGCTGAGGAGTGGGATCTTTCTGTTTCTCGCCTCCTGTGTTTGGTCTGGTGCCAATCAAGGCCTTCACTGAGATGATTCAGCTTGATAAATCAGCAAATGACTAATCTGCTGCATTGAGTTTGTTCTGCGGAAAGTTTGATGGGTGTTAGTGCCAGCAAGGGCGTGGCAGGGTTGAGCATGGGAGAGTGGAAATGAGGTGGGGACAGGGGAGAAGAGGGCAGGAAACTTCCTGCAGTCGCTGGCTGTGAGGTGTGAGACCAGTCACCTTATACCTGCAAAACCCCTAGGTTAGCCCAGAATCTAATTTGATAGGTAATCCTGGTTTTCAAAATGCAACAACAAAAAAGTATTAGGCAGCACGACTTCTTTTCAATGTATATTAAGAGCACAGTAGAAGAAGAATGAAACAATAAACAATCCATACATGATACTCCGTATATAGATTCAATGATCTTAGAGGTGAAAACCAATCTAAATGATTCTGTGCAATTCTGTGTATAATGAGCAGCAAAACACTGCTGCCTACAGACACAAGTCTCAAAAGTCTCCCTTGTCTGCTGTAGAAAGATCAAGGGATGAAAAGCCATCCGCTTACTGAAGATCTAGATTTTGTACTCAGGGATATATGGTTAAAGTGTCTGTTGCAAGAATTGAGTAGAGCTTGTTGATTGAAACACAGTTCATTGAAAAACAGTTGCCAAAGGAACACCCGGAGATGGGCAAAATACATACACTGGAAACTGAGGTATCTATTTGTAAGATCAGTAGCCTTGGGTGAATTGCAGGTGAAGATCCCTTCTTGGTAAGACAACTGTAATTAGAAGGCTCTGAGCAAAAGGAAGGAAACACTTGTGCTCCTGACCTCTTGTTGAGGCAAGTCAGTGTTGAGAGAAATGACTTGCTGGATGAAAGATGATGAAGTGATCCTACCTGTAATTTAGTAGATGGAGCTTTCAGCTAGGGCAGGGATTCCTGGAGACTGAGCTCAGCTTTTTGGGCTCTGGAGTTGTTTGCCTTTTCAAATCTGATTTAAAAACAACATCAAAACCAAACCAACAAACACATTTTCAATTGAACAATTTCAGTAGCAGTGCTAGAATGTGTACATGGCAGCATGCACTTTGAAAGCGCAGCATATGTTTCTCCATCTTTCTGGTTTCTCTAATTTGAAAAGGTTGAGGCTTGTTTTTATGTGCTGTTATTTGTATAAAATGGCCACTACACTGCTACATCAAAATGATGTCACTGCAACAATCCCTAAGCTTTCCATAGTTACAGTGATTTAACTTGGCAAAAGTTAAGTATGACTCAGCCTTACTGCCATCCAGCCAAGACCAATTTCAATATTTTCCTGTGCATGTGATGGGGTTGCCTGTGCTTCAGAAAGGACTCTGCTTTAACTCTTGCTCTCTTGAACTTCTCACTGCAATCACCTTGTCAGTGATTCAATTCATCAGGTGACAGCTGTGTTAGTAAAATGCAGTGATAATAGTAGTCATCAGTTAAGATCTTCTTACCAGGGGCATTGCTCTTTCTTCCAGCTAAATTGCTTTTCCAGCTCCAGCATAGGACGCTACTCTTTGGAGTCTAGTAAAAATGTTTTGAGAGAATGTTATGAGCAAATAGTCTCAACTCTTAAAACTTTTACTTAAATTAGCTTATTGTCATTTAACACAAACCTCTAATCATGGATTTGGGGATTGAGATAAAAAAAGTGATCCATCAAACCCCTAAGGTCATCCTCTTCTCTACTTTGGTTTTGAGCCAAACATGCCTACTCACTCCATCTCAGCTTCCCTGGTTTTCACTGCAGGTTATGCTCAGCCCATCCTGTGCTCCTTCATTGAGGTGACATGCAGACAAGAAGGTTGTACACCTAATAGCTTCTTTCTACTGCTTCTCCATTCTTCCTGCTGATTTTCCTCTCTTCCTCTTTGCTTCTCAGTGTCCTCCCCCTGTGAAGGTCACTTATAGTCCCTCAGGGCTGTTGCTGCTCTGGTGTGGGTGGCTCTGGTGTGAGTGGCCCACAGTCACAGTCCCTCAGGAGTGTCCTTGCCACAGTACCTCAGGGATCTATCCTGTTGGCATGGATATGGCATCTCCAGACATATGTTCCCTCTGCAGTCTCTCAAACCATCCCATGTGTTTCCTGTCACTGCTGGCTGATACACTTTGTGTGCTCAAGCAGGAATACTCTGTGCTTCTCTGACCAGCTGAAGGTTTGGTGTGTACCATCAGCATCAGTGCCAACATGACGTGACTGTAAGTGGCACAGGGCAGTTCGTGGCCTCTTTCTAGACAGGACACCATGAAGCCCAGTTTATGCCCCATACTTTCACAGAGTCATGGAACAGAATCACAGAATGATTTGGGGTGGAAGGGACCTTAAAGATCATCTAATTCCAATCCCTTGCCATGAACAGGGATACCTCCCACTAGACCAAGTATCTTCCATGCCCCATCCAACCAGGCCTTGAATACTGCCAAGGATGAGGCACCCACACAACATGTTTTTGAGCAACATGTACCTAGGAGTTGTTTGGACATACATCTTGTCTGCAAATACCTATATCTTGTGTCTTCAAAACACATGGCATAGTTTATGAAGTAAATTAAGATTATTTATGGTATGTAACAGTACATATCAAATTTCTTTATCACTTTTTCAAAAGCCACCTAGTAGGTAATTCCTGGTTCTCAAGAGATAAAGACTCATTCCTTAGGGATTTCAGTTGCTGCAGGAGGATAGACATCTTGTGTGTCATTTCTGGTATCCCAAGGGCTGGATACTTTGTCACCCAGTTGAAATTGGGATAAATGGCATTTTGCAGGGCTGGTATGACTTGTTCCTACTTTTATTTATCTGGCTCTACCCCCAGCTTCATAGAGGTGAGATTCCCTCTTCCTGGAGTGCAGTTTCCAGTAAGCCATTATACTGTTCTACCTTTCCAGATGCCTGGGGATTAGAAGGAATACAATACACCTGCTCTGCTTCACAATCTTCCCCTCATTCCTGGATATCTGTGATTTTTAAATGACTACTACTATCTGAGACTAGCCAAGGCTGCATTGCATCATGCCAACATATACATATATTTGTTCCATCTGTGGTGCTGCCTACATTGCTTTGCAAGTAGAAAAGCTTCTAGCAACCCCTCTCTGACTTTGCTGCTGTGAGGACACTGTTCCTGCTGGTGCTGCTGAAGAGAAAGGGGCTGATCCACTTGCCAGACTTCTTTAAACTTCCCTTTCTCCCATCACAAGTATGGGTTCATCATTCATATTTTTCACGCATGTCCTATTATTCCACACATCTCACACTGCCTAGTTGTTTGCACTATGGCTTTCTGAAACAAGTCTAAGCTGTGTTCTCTACTCCAGTACATGAGTAGAAGTTTCATGGATCTACCTGGCTAAAAATATCATTCCTTTGTGGCCACACCCTAATCCTCTGCTGGAAAGTTGAACTAAATGGTCAGTCTGGTTATGTTTCCAATCTTTGAGCCATATGCACTGCACTAGTGATCACTTAGGAGTTTGTGCATATGTATTCTCGGAACTACTGATGCTCATAAGCATGTTCCAAGGTGACTCCAAAGGCCTTTACTTCTGCAAACTCTCAGCAGCCTCTTCAGCATTTAACATTTTGTATGCTGGGGCATTTTATAGCCAGAGGAGTTGAGCCTTCTTCATGTTGTTGATTCGCTGGCCTCAGACCAAGTTCAAGACAGATAAAGATTGCTTAATCCCCATAATTTAGTACTGTGTTGAGAGCTTTTTCCTTTAATCAGTGTATCATCAATACAGTGTAAAAATTCTCTAGAGGTGTTGTATTAAAGTTTTGTGGATGATGCCAGGGTTGTTCCACCCTTTGCAACAGCCAGTTGCAGACATATTGCACACTGTTCCAGGTGAAAGCAACTGGAATCTTGCTTCTTCAGCAAAAAGGATTGAAAAAAAATGCATTTACAACACCAGTTGTAACGTACCAGGTATATTTTTTGGCTTCTGGCTCATACAGGAGTTGTAGCATGCCTGAAAGTCCAGCTGCTATTGCAACATTCAAAGCTCTGATGTCTCCTGTTAACTGCAAGTGAGCTTCTGGACAAGCTGAGCAGGGTGTTGTAAGGTAAATGTGCTTTGAGTCTCCCTTCTCTTGTTTTTCCAAGGAATCAGTTGCTAATTACTTTGTAAATCTCACCAGTGTCTCTTTAATCAGTTCAGTATGTTTTTCAGCAAATTATTCACATTGCTAGGGGAAGAACATCTGGGTCTGAGTGCCTTCAACATTGCTGGGATCAGTAAGAGTCCTATAGCTGATTCCCTCCAGTACAAAGCACACTGCCTATACGAAAAGCCTAATGCTTTCCTGCCTCATCTGTACATCTGCAGTGGTCAAGAAAGTCAAGTCCAAGAAGGGCAGGGCAGTAGGCACAGTAGCAACAGGTGTGGGCTACCAATTTTTCTATTCAAACTGAGGCTCCTTTCCACTAGAGGCAGGCATGTGTCTTCCCCACATACTCTGTGAGAAACTACTCATTCATCACTGCTACACGAAAGCAATAAGGTGTACTGAGCATCCATACCTATGAGATCACAATGGAGATGCTGCCTGGCTGCCTTACCCAGACAGTCCAATAAATTTGGTTATCTGCACCCGGTGCTAGTGCAGAGAATTCAAATGGATTGTCAGAACAATGTGCAGTCCAGAGGCTGGGGCAAAAGAAGACAATAGTTGAACTGAACTCCAACTGTGTCCTGTGCTCACAGCTTCTCAGTCAGCAATGCTGCATCTCTGAAGGACCTTCCATTCATCTTGCTCATGCCCTCTTTTTCCATTCAGCAGCATCCATAAGTCCCAGCATCTACGACAGGGGCATACAGAATTCCTATTCTTTTCAGGCATTTTTCCCCAAGATTTACCATACTGACAGAATCTTGATACTGTCTCTGGCCTTGCTGTTAATCCTATGGCATGCTCCCTCCTATTGTATGTAGTAGGTCATTCCCTGGTCAACAGGGGTCCCACCATTAATCAGCCTCTGCTGCCTAGACCCTGCAAGTTATTCCCCATACAGCAAAACAGTGTTCCAGCTTGTGTGTCTTGCCCTTTGCCTCCTGGTGCAGGAGGGTCTCTATGCACCTTGCAAAAGCACATTGTGGCAGCAATGGCACTGAGACAGGTTTTCTGCAGACTTGGGACGAGTACTGCAAAAGGTAGTGTTTGGAAGGTTGCTTGGTGTCATACAAGCTAGTTTAAATTTGCTTTTTCATAAAAAAAAAAAAATTGTTTCTCTATATTGCTTGCAAATTCTAGTCTGGGAAAGATTTCCCTGTTTGCTGCAGGATATTTGTTGCCTGCTGCAACAGGTACATTTCTCGCCTGTTGAAAATAAAAATAAATGCAATGATACTTACCATAAATTCCTTTTCACCTAGTTTAGTCTCTGAATTTGATGTAACTGTGAATCGCAGAATAATAGTATCCAGAAGATTTTCTGCAAAGAATTCCAAAAAGGTGAATTCCTGTGACAGTTCAAGAACTCGTTTCCTTGTGGTGCAAGGCCTGTTTACAATAGTTCTAAATATTGAACAGTTTTTCTAAATATAGAACAGTTCGTTTAAAATACATAGTTAATATGTCAAATGCAGAAATCATCCAAAGGTGTTTTGGGAAAAAGATAATTTTGTAAAAACACATTTACAGTTTAAGTCAGATCTGATCACACAACATCATTGGCTGCATAAAAAATGCATTTGGTTTACTTTATGTACATTTTGGTCAGCTGCAAAGCATTCACATACTATAAACATCTAAGAAATGGCATCTTTAACAGTACTTCTAAAAGGAAGCCCTCTTGACTGAGACAACTGTTAGTTAACTGCAGATGTTAATTTGCTTTACTTTTCTCGTAGCTTGTATTCTGTAAAATTCCCATTGGCTCTCTTCTTGCTTCAAAATTTTTCACAGGAAATGGTATCCATTTCTTGATGTGAGTAAAGTATCCACAAAGCTCATTTTGCTTTGACCCAAAGAGTTTTAATCAAGGTAAAATCAAACTCTGTTTTTAAGAGAGCAGTTGTTCTTTCATCAGGTAAAAGTTATCACTCAATATAGAAGTTAATCTTTCCATGAAATAGAAGTTCTTTTTGATTAAACACCCATCAATCTAATTGGTAATAATCTTATTTAGTTATAAAACTTTGTATGCTTTTTTGCTTAATCACAGAAAAATGTTGCTTGTGTATTTTCTGTTTGTGAACAAGTCCAATATTCTGAGGAAAATAAAAAGTGAGAAATTGTTAAATGTTGTTATTTCCAGGAAAGTAAGTCCTGCAAGTCTTGTTATACCTAGCAATACTGGTAAAATAATATATAGTTTTTATAACTGCCACAGTAATACTACACTCTAAAGCTTTTCAGTCTGGAAAAAGTGGAGTTAGAGTGTTTAGACTTAAATTTTACCACCATTTGTATGTTCCCTGCGATTGAGAGGAAAATATTGAATGTATGTGAAGAGGGAAGGAGCTAGTGGTGGTACTAGTCATAGTAGTAGCGAGATGTGGTGAATTAAAAATAAGTGAGGCAAATGTGTTGGGTAGTATACAGTGTTTATTAGAGCTGATGCTATTGTTGGACAAAACAGTCAGCTTTGGAGTCACATAAGTCCTTGCTAAATTTAGAAACAAGAAGTTTCAGGATAAGCTTTGGGGGAAGGGTTTGGGGAAGCCTATGTAGAAAGCTTTTAGATAAGGCTGTCATTTTCTAACTTCATCTTTCAATCTACTGATTCTTCCCTCACCTCCAGCTATCCATACCTGTCTATATTCTCCCTCCTTGAAGCCAGAAATGTCTGTCTGCCTGCCTCTGTATTTCTCAGTACATCCTGGATGCCAGGCATCTTGCAATTGGATCCCAAATTCAGTAGTTACTTCACCTTGTATTCCCTACTCTTTGCCTCCCCAAATGTTGCAAATGGTCATAGAGACATCTCTTCAGATCAGGGCTGTTGCTGCTTGTCTTAGCCAGCAAGTTTGCAATCTGATTTACAATATCCTCCTCCCCCATTCTCACAGAAACTTCAGCTTTCCTTTTTGCTATTTTGGCCTTCTGTAAAGCCACAATAGCAAATGCAGCTCTTTTCTCTGCATACTAATCAGAAATGTGGATGTTTTTTTCCCCAAAACTTCAGGCAAGAGCTGTGATTCTGAAGCTTGTGACAAATCCTCTGTATCTAGACTTCTCTCTCTCTCCCTCCTTCCTCTTCCCTGCCCACTGCTGCTTCTAATCCTTTCTCTTGGGTGTGACCACTGCATCTTTGTCACCGGCTTCATTGGCAGTCCTATACCCAAGCACAGCTCCTTTCAGCTAGCAATTCTTACCCGTCCTGCAGACAGTTTTTCCATCCCTTCCTGTTGCTTTCCCGTGGTGTTCTATGAAATGAGTAAATTTCCAATAAAAGAGTACTCTTGTTGTACAGACTGGAGTCTGGCTTTTAGAAAGTGATACAGAATCAAAGTGGAGATGATGGAATTATTTCTTAGAGTGCACATGGAGAATTCTTGATAAAGGTTTTGTCTAAATGTAACAGAATAGAAGTACTTTCAAAAGAATGCACTTGAACCAGAAGTGGCGATGGTTTCACTGTGAATGCATTGCAGCTGTTTTGTGGAGCACATGAACACATTGAAACTACTTAGAACGTAGCCTTGGTACAAAAGGGAAGATCTGCCTTTTTCCTCAAGTAATGTAGGATGGGAAATTAAAAAAATTTGCAACCTTCTTTTACATGAGAAACAAACCTGACAAAACCTATGCCAGATTTCTGGCTTGCCATCTATCTGTTGCTGCCACTTAATTGGATACTGACTAATCTATTTGTTTTATCTGTCTGGTTTGGGCAACTAAAACTAGTCACATTGACTTGGGTGCATGGTTGTCTTTCAGAAATATTTTTTTCATAGTAATTTTGTGTACACAATAGAAAGTTATTTGAAGTAATAAAAATGAGCCTTCTGCAGGCTGCTGTCACTTCACACGTCCTGTGGCTGGTTTGGAGCACAAGCTGTGAAACCCCGTCTCACTGGATTGTCACATAATGTAACTGTCTCAATTCCTTAATAGTAAATACCTGTAGGAAGAAAAGTGTCACTATTGCTGCTGAAAGATGTCAATGTTTATTTCAAGTGGAACAATGGGTTTTGCTATAAAATGAGCTGACTGGTATAAGAAATGGTTCAGTCTTAGAGCAATACATTAAAATATGATTTGAATCATTGCAAACACTGTACTGAATCTAGTTTCCTCTACCCCCCTGCTTTCCTCACAGGAAACCACCAGCAAGACCAAAAGTCTTTCTCTTCTTACTTTTTGCGAAAGATGTAGTAGCTTATTTCAAGTACACAGATCGAAAAGCCTGAAACATGTTTTTACCCATAGCTGAACAAACCACAATGAAAAAAATCTAGAAAAGCAAATTTGCCTTGCTGCTGCACTTCCCTTTCCCTCTGAGACCCACTGGGGGAGTACTCTTTCTTCCATCCATCCCTACCTCAATCCAACAGACTACCAGAGATGCAGAGTGTGAGCAAACAAGGATGCAGACAAAAGAAAATACTGTTGCTTCCTGACCGTTTGCTGGGAAGGGAAGCCTTCAATCTATCATCTTATATAATTTATTGCTGCTTAGAGCGTTTTAAAGCATGCAGCTCTTGAAGTCACGGCTCAAGACATCACAGAATTGTCCTGAAAACATTTCTGCTTTTCTCTGCAAATGGCTGGGCAGGGTACTGAGCTGTAGAAATGCATATAGAGATTTTCAGTGCAAAGAGGGGAGAATGTTGTTACCTGAATAGAAACTGTGTAAGTAAACTTCTGGTAATAAAATAGACTTTGATTATTTGATGTCAGTTGTAGTTACTTTCAGGATAACCAATGATTTTGTTAAATTACACAATATGGAAGAGTTTGCAAGCTGCTTGAATAAAACAGCTTTCTTAAATTGGAGACTAATCTTTCGAATAACCCCCATTGTGGTCTTTCCAGTGCATATGACTGTTAATTTGGGGTGTTGGCTGCAATTTGGGTTGTTATCCCAGTGAGGCTTAGTGATCATGAATCTGTTCGTGAAGGTCAGAACACTGAGTGTTTAAAGGACCTTGAATGCCTGCCCCTTCCCAGCCCCGCCATCTCCTCTGGTGTCCACCTCAGTGCCATCAGTGTGTATGTTGCTGTGCACTTTTCAAAGTATAGTTTTGCCTGCTGGTGATGTGGCCGCTGTTTTGAAGTACACACTTGAGAGTAAGAGGCTTCATGGACGTCAGTCAACTGCAGAAAGGTTCTTGTGAAGAACTACTGAAGCTATTGCTAGATGTAAGTGCAGAAATCCTCCAGAAGTAACCAGATTCTTTGACAATGGAAGAGGGAGAGGTGCTGAAATACTGACCTTTGTAGGGTGTTATGAAAGCTTGCAATAGTCTCTTGCCAACTGAGGAGAAAGTCTAGGATGCAAAATACAGAATTAAAAGGGTAAATACTTATTTATGGGCATGAGGTATCCTATCCAAATTAGGGCATCCCAGTGTGGTTTTACACAGGGTTCTTGTAGCTTTTGAATGTTCAAGTACAACACAATTTAACTAGTCACTGACACCCACAGTACTGAATACTAATCAAAGTAAAACTTTGGAAAGCACCTGTATTATTTTCTGCTTTTCAACTGATCCATTCATCCTTGAAGGCAGACTCACTTAGGTTACTTATCTATGATGCCAGCCAATGCTGGAAGGGTTTCAAAGAGGTGTTAGAGGGGCCAGGATGCTGACGTTATCTTTTTTGTCCAGGCATGTATTTTATCCTTCATGGACAACTCTAAGCCTCCAAGAAGTAAAATTATTATTTACAGGGCTGAGCTGTCCTTTGGTTTCTTTTACTTAAGCATGAATAATACCAAAGTCTCCAGTAAAATTCTACTACCTCACTCCATTGCAATGTATAATGTGAACTAATATACGTTAAAAAAGTTAATATAGTTTTATACTACAAAGACTGATTGATATAATAGTTAGGGGAGGGAACTTACATAACAAGAGTAAATGTAAGCCTTGTGGTAAGAAAGCACCTGGCTATGGAAATTTGGGCTATATGAGTAGTAGCTTTGAGGCTTGTCAGCTTTGTGAAATCTTTAAGTCCTGTCTGTCAAGCAGTTTAAACTCGGAAGCTGTAGACTGTGAGCAACATGTACTTAAAGAATTTTGGTTTCTTAGGTTTATAAAAGATGGAAGTACTGAATTTCTTGTGCCAGGACAGAATTTCAGAAGTGGCTGAATGCAAAATAAGTGCACAGTACCTCCTTGATCTTGGTGAGATTTGAGAAAATGTTTTCCTAAGACTGCTTTGGAACGCCTGGTCCAACCCTGGCACAGGTTTCCAAAGAGGCAATGGTGGACATCAGAGGTGTCTGGGACTGTTGTGAACCTCCCCAGGGACATAGAGATCATGCTGACACCAAACACCTGGGAAGAGGGGCAGCAATACTCCTTTTCTGCTCCAGGGCTGTCCTTGCTGACATCAAGTAACTTCCTGCTTAATGCATAGACTACACCAGTGTAATTTAGGGCTGCTATGAGGAAAGGCGCCAGGAACACAAGACTGGTTACATAGAAGGATGAAAATTTCAGCATTCAGGTGCAAGGTCTAAACATGCAGGCTTTAAATATTGTAAGATGAGGCAATATTTAATCAAACACCTGTGGCCTTTGTCAAGGATATGCTACACATGGATGCAGAAAATCTATACTTCAGTCTGCCAGTTGTATTTTGCCTTAGTCCCTGAATTGACACAAAAGGAAATTTAGTATTTGCTTTCTAGAAAATACTTTATTAAAATGCTCACTAATTTTAGTAATGTGTTTATGCTTGGTAAGGCCAAGTAGGTGGGAGAAATATAGCAATAAGCATAGTATAAGACACTTACAGTCTTGAATTGTGGTCAGGCCCTCCTGAAATTACAGATAAGAAAAAATGAATGAAAATCAAATAAATATGTCCAATAACTTTTTATTTGTTGTCATCTGGATTCAGCACCTTTATTACATTTTGCAAAATCCTTTTTTCCTCTTTCTGTTTCCCAAAACACTGTCCCCAAAACTTAATCTTGTAATTTCTTGATGAAAATACCATGCTTCTGTCACCCAAATATTCTTCTAACAGACTTTGTTAGTGTAGCTTAGGTTTCTGCTTACAAGCTTCAGGAGTCAGAGGAATGTCAGTTCTCATTTGTAAAAATAATTGCAGATGGGCAGAGTGACTTATTTTATTTGTAGTTCTGTGACTTTTGTAGCACAAGTTTAGTCCAGTGACTAGAATCAGCCCAAGTCACAGAACCACAGGATGCTGAGGCTGGAGGACACCTCTGGAGACCCTTCAGTCCCACCCACTGCTCCAGGGGGGTCAGACACTGAACGTGGCTCAGGACTGTGGTCAGCTAGGTTTTGCTTATTTTGAACACGGGGGGGAGGTACTTTGCAAGAAACAACTTTACCCAAAGCATGGAATATACTTCAGTTCTTTCCAAGCTCCTGTTAGTGACAGTGCCTTGGAACCTTTTTTAAGCTTAAGGAGAAGATCTGGGACCTGTGGCTCTTCTGTTTGGTGCTGTTTTGCCACTGAGGGTAATCACCAAACATCCCAACTGTAGATTGGAGGGAAAGTGGTCACATCCATTATGGATGTGAAGAATTACAAACTGTAAGAAAACCAGACTGCAGTAGACAACTCATCACTGGGTGGGTTGTGATTAAGATGCCAAATATTGGCTTTTATCCTTACTACTAGATTGAAGGGACTCACAAGAGTTCTTACTTTGCATAATTCTCTTTTACCCCTTCTCATTTCTGTATAAGCAGCTCAGCATTTGGCAGTTCCGTTGGCATCATGTTAATTCTTTAGCTTTGTGACTGACTCAGTTCTCCTGTATGCTTTCTGCTGATTTAGAGCTATTCACTCTGTTCTTTTATTCCTATGTCAAATCCTCCCCTGGAAAACTCTACTTATACTTAATAACAGCTCAAAGGGTCAGCAAAAGTTGCCCAGTGCATGGGAAAATTTTAAGCAAACAAAATTCCTCAAACTGTGCTTCAAAAGAAGGGGTTTTTTTCTTTTCCAGTAAATGGCTTATTTTACCATGTTCTGTTAAAAAACCTTTACATGACAACAGTTTAAGTAAATAGTTCTGAGTCAAAGTGTGACCTTGTAGGCTTTTTAAAATATTAAGTTGTCATTTTTGAGCAGAAGGATTAGTTAGTAATTCAAATATTAAAATAAATCACAAATAAGTGTAAACACTCTTTTCTAGAAGCCAGATCACAACAAGATTAGGCCACATAATTGCCTAGCTTTTTATGTGTACTGTGTTTTCAAGATAGGTGCAAATAAAGTAGCTTTTCAAGGAAGCAGCTTTTGTATCAGCGTACAAAAATTAAATGTGGTCATTATTAGGGTAGTCTTACACATCTATTTGAAGAGGAAATAAATCTTTTTATTGGTTGCAGCACAGATTTAGCTGACTCTATTCCCATCAGTTACATTAGTGAATGTTCCAGATATGTAGAAAGCAGACACTCTCCAGATGTAAAAAAATTATCCTTGCCTTTGTGGCTGATTTACAGTTATTATTTGTGTTTGGGGCACATTTGTTTTAGGTGGGAAGGGGCTTCACTGTGCTAAGCAAAATTTTATTCGAAGTCTTTTGTTTTCTCTTGCTCTGCAGAGAAACCAAACTTGAAAAACAGCATTGCTCGATGAGTACTTGTAGGAGGAATAAGATTTGAAACAGTGTGGGATTTCGTACTCTGAGCTGGGTT
The DNA here is from genome assembly GCA_013390005.1 of Calyptomena viridis. Taxonomy (NCBI): domain Eukaryota; kingdom Metazoa; phylum Chordata; class Aves; order Passeriformes; family Eurylaimidae; genus Calyptomena; species Calyptomena viridis. The sequence continues at coordinate 308,104 of WEIV01030768.1, forward strand.
AATTATAAACTGCTGCTTGGCAGCAGGAGTAAACATCCTATCTGCATTGCTTCACACAGAGATCTCTCCTGCCAACCTCTGCACTGGCTGAGAGGAAATAGTACAGTTTTAAGTACATTCTTCCTTTAGCTACCTAACTGCAAGTAGGTTTCGTGTTCCAGGTTCTCCATTTAAAACCTTAGAGATACAGTTCTTAGAGTAAGATAGGGAGAACTAAGTCACCTTTCTGCCAGGTTTTTGTAGTTAAATTGCTCCTCTTGGTTGTGCCTGCTTAGGACATGCTGGAAAATAGTGGTCAGAATGTGAGCTGTGCAGTAGAAGCCTTTTATTGTAGATAACTAGTGTTGGTGGGGCAAAACCTGGATTGAAATCAAGTGCTGGTAAGCTTAAAAAACAATTGTGAGAGTTGTGATGTCTGTGTTCTCTTATTTAAAGTGTTTCTTGAAAAGTTCCAATGTGTTTGCCTTTCTGTATTTTCTATAGGTTCTGTTATGGTTAGGTGTTGAATATTTCTACTCCTTGTGCTTTCAGAAACCCAAAAAGGAGCACAAGGCATAAGAGTATAAAATCCAATTATGCAATTTTCCTGCTGGAAGTTGGAGGAGCTGCTTTTTGCTTGGTTTCCTGAGTTTATGGCTAACAGTATCCTTGTCCCACAAGAGGGCTGCCAAACCTTGTGTAAACTCTGCAGATGGGAGGCCTCTTTGAGCTCAAGATTTTTGCATATTTCGTGAAAATAAGTGGCTAGGGAGGAGGACAGACACGAGCTGGGCAGTCACAGACTGTATGAAATTTAAAGAGAGCAAATTCCAGATTCTGCACCTGGGATGGGATAATCCTGGTTCTGTGTACAAACTGGAGAGAAGAGACTGGAAAGCAACCTGCAGAAAGAGATCTGCAAGGCTGGGTTTATGGCAAGTTGAACATGAGTCGACAGTGTGGCAGCCTGGCTGCCAAAACTGCCAGTTGTGCCCTGGGGTGGATAAAGACCAGCGATGCTGCTGGTTGAGGGAGGTGGTTGTCCCGCTCTAATCTGTGCTGGCGCAGCCTTACCTTGAGTCCTTGTATACAGTTTTAGGTTTTAACTTAGTTAGCCATCCATGGAGTAGCAGGTAGTGTCCAGCCGTAGGACAGAGACCAAATGACCACTTTTACCTGTTTATAGGCGTGCAGCTGGAAGACCAGTTGCAGTATGCAGCCTCTTTGGCACCCTGTGGTGCACAAGGACCAACGGAGAGAAGGAAGGAGAAGACTGGCACTCAGGAAAACAAAATTCAAGCAGTCTATTGCTCAAGTCAGAAAGTTGTGTTTGTAGTGACTCATCACAAGCCTCTTTTCTTGGTGTGTTGCTATACATGTGACTAATGAAGGAGCTTTCCAAAGCTCATGTCTGTTTCTGCAGTGGAATGTAAATATGACTAATACTGTAGCACTAAGTATCTGAGAGCGGTGATAGGTTCTTGCAAAGCGCTCCAATTTGCATAGTTACTTGGATCTCTTGAATACTCTCTAGCTCTTCAGCTCTTCAAAAACCTATATTTGCTGCTTCGTTTTACCTATTGTTTTTCTCCCAGCTAACACAAACTATGCTGGTTACTAGGGACACCTTGCTAAAGATCTGTCTCTGGACAACCTGGTATTTGAACTACAGACATGAAAGGAAAATAGTGTAGACACTTATGAAATGTTCTCGAATCTGCTCATGCCCTTAGGAGCTAGAAATACCTGCTGTATTGTGCTTCATATGCAATATGTATTTGCTTTATTTGTAAATATCTTTGCTTAGACTAAGAAAATGCTCATAAGCTTGGTTGCTCTGGGTGCTCTTTAAACCGGTAGAGAGTGGAACATATTCTCACTGAGTTTTTCTTCTTGGATCCTGATAATAGCTTTATTCTAGTTCTGTAGCTTTATCTCTTGTTTTCTGATTATTTCTTTCCTGTAACAAGCTGAATCCCTGGTATTTTGCTTTTCTTGCTTTCAGACTAAGTCACTGAACTTCTAGGTTAGTTGAACCCACCCATACCAAAAGCTGAGCGAGTACAATTTTAAAAGCAACTGCTTTAAAGGCATAGAAAAGTTTGTCATGAACAGCAGAGAAAAAACTTTCTTTGCTGGGGAAGCAAACTGCTAGCTCCTTAGGGTACAGATTTACAAGTTTCAGAAGCTAGGTTTTGACATTTTCTGCCTCTTTATCTCAAAAAAGTAATGTATGTGAGGAGCCTGAAAACTTGCTGCATGCTTGGAAAGCGGAAGTGTGGTTGCAGAATATTGAATAATTCCAGTCAATAAAGCATGATTTTTTTTCTATTATTAATGCTCAAATTTGTTTATTCCTCTGCCAATACGTGTCTTATGTGAGATTGGCAGTCAGCAGTCACATCCTAAATTATTTCTCCATGGAGATCTTGTGTGAAAACAATTCCTTAAAATAGCAGTGTCAATGAAAGCACATCCTTTTACAACAGTTTGCTCCTATTAAGGGAAACCACTGCAGCTTCAACTATTCTCAGTTCCTGGAGTATGTTTTATGGTGGCAGTGGAAATTCTTCAAACAGTCACTTTTCTGCTACAGGTAAAATTTCAGCTACACCAAAGCTTAATGTTGAATGTATGTGCTTCTTTTTCCGTCTGCCACTCCTAAAAAGAAACAGGGCTCTTGAAACAGACCCACCAGTGTAATGTTCATTCTCTTAGTGATATATCTTTAGCTTTAAGACAGATGGTGTTAACAGTTCACGATGGTCCATCCTCTGGTTGCTACTCTGGTAGAGTATTTTGAGGAATATGAATCTTCAGATCCCTCTGCCTGCCTTCTTAGAGTTAGACCGTGAAATATCTGATCAGGTCGAGTCTTAGGCATACTTCCCAGGAGGACTGTAGCCTGAGAGATACATGTACTTGAGAAAACAGACTAGAGTCCAGGTTTGAGGAACCACTATACAAATATGTGTTTAAATTTCTTTTGAGTGTTTTGACCTTTTTTTGCCTGTTAATACAGAGGTTTCTTGGTGTAGTCTAACCAAAGTGGTAACTTCAGAAGTAACTGACATTTGGATCTTAGCACCTGCTAATTTTACAGAGGTGTTTAGGATTGTATTGCAAGATGATGTAGACTTCAGATAAGCAACCCTACTTGGCTTTGAGCAAGGTGGTTCTTGGTTCCAATGTTACATTATGGGAATCACTGCTTAGACTTCAGATTTCAGTTTCTGCTGTAGCAATTCAGTTGGCCAGACTGAACGCTTTTTTATTACATTCCAGTTGTCATTCCTAGCTTCCCTATTAAAAAAAAAAAAAAGTATCTTAGTTTCCTTTTTTCTCAAACAAAAGCCCAGCATTATTAGTGCACTTAACTGAGAAAGAAAAGAGATTTTAATTTTGACCTCATTTAAGATGAAAGATGTCACCAAGTATAGGAGCATCCATCATTCCTGGTATTAAAGTCATGACTTGTCGTTGTCTTGGTCTGTCATGTAAGTGAAAGGAACTCTCTGCTTTTGGTTTGATTTTGATGTTAGTTTTTTATTCCTCTCTTCAAACTTTGCAGTAGCCAGTTCTGGTGCCTCTTTTCTAGCTATAGTCTTAGGGGAAAAGCCAGACACATCAATGCTTTATGCAGTTACCTTCTGAATTAAGGTAGTTCTGTCTGGAAATAATTTTTCCTCTGGCTGACTTGATACTGAGTAGGTAAAAAAGTCTTCCAGATTCTATGGGGTTGAAGGAGTGTATTTGGATATCTTTTTATTGAATAGCTGGTATCTCCTTTCTTGCCACTTCCTTATTGCATGTTTCAGTGAAAGTAGAGATCATGAACAATCAGAAATATCTCAAGCAGTTGTTTTTACCTGTCCACTTATCTTACAAGGCTCTGCTGCTGTGATCATACTACTATATTTATGTGGTGAAACCAGTTTGTATCATGTATATATTGAGTTAGTGTGTTTGCAGTTGGCTGGGTAAGCAGCAGTAGCTTTAGCAACTGACTGAATACAGCAAGAGAAAATATTCTTTTTCTAAGGACCAAAAATAGAATTTAATCTACCTGGAGCAGAGAGCCCATAGTGCCGCCAGCTGCACTTAGCTGTGTTTTAGGAAGTTAAAGGGACTGCTCAAGATCGTATGTTCTAATATCTTAACCATCTTCATATTGCTAACCTTTGTTGGGGGAAACATAAATCTTATAAACTCATGAAAGTTAATTTTTAATGCCAAGATTTTACAACCATTACTCAATCACATTACTTTCATAATGGCCTTTGTGCTCCAAGGCTCTTCCTCACACTTGAATCTTGTAAATTCTTGTGCATTGGAGCTGTCCTCTTGCTCATTTTGTGGTTCAGTGGAAAGAAGGCTGGGAAAGATATGCTTTGGATGGCACTAAGAAAACTTTTAATAGCAGTGCCAAGAATAATGGATGAAGTTCTTTATACTGACTTTAGGAATGTACTCTCTGACCCTCTGGGTCCTTTCTATAGAGCAAATTTCTAGACCTTTTTGTCTGAAGATAGTAATCTGTGGATAGTAATCTAGATAAACAGAGAAGAATGTTTGTCTTCAACCCTGACTTGAAATATCCTTCAAGTAAGCAGAAAACATAACTCAAGATAGATCAGAGACATGCTTATGACTTCAATAAGTGTTGGTTTTGAGTAAGAAAAAGTAATGTCCTTACTGTTTGGTTTTTTTTTATCTTCCGCAGGCAATCTTGATGACTTCAACTTAGAAGATGCATTGCTTGACTCAAAACATTTGGGAGGTAGGTGGGAAAATAGTAGCTTTTCTTCTACTTGTTTTTTTCCAACTATCACTACATGACCAAGCACAGCACCTTCCCTATATAGGGTTTGTTTAAACATCAAGGGAACAAATCAGCTATGAATGTGTCGAGATATTGACCATATAGAACTCAAATTGGTCTTTGGAACACTTGGGGATTTCTCTTAAGGCAAAATTGTCTTGCTGTGTAGAATGGTCTTGTGCTTTTCATTGTATGGGCATATACTTACATTTGTCTTTCCTGTAGCTTCTGAACAGTGTATTAAATAGTTTCTGGTTGTTTTTTTCCTAACCATCCCTGACAGGAACTACAAAGAAGCCTCTTCTATCTCACAAGACACCACCACCACTGGATTTAGGTGAGATCTAATTGGCTTGTAGTGTCTTTTATTGTAAAGTCAAGTGCAGCGTATATAATAATTTGAGATCCTGAACTTTTCAATTTAGTGGCACACAGGGTTATGATATTTCTATAAAAGAAAGCAGTTCCATAACAGCAAAAGATTTCCTTATTTTGGAGTCTTCTGCTACTGCTTTCACAAATGTACTTTGTGATTTCATGAGCTTAAATGTCCTGTGAGAATCCTTTCTGTTAGCTTTCAGTCTGCATGTTTGGAGCTTGCTTACCTTGAGCTGGCCCTTGACAGGTACCATGATCACCAAAAGCAGCATGTCATTTGGCAGATAGTGCCTGGAAACTGTGGGTCTCTTCTGTGGGCCACTGTTGAATAAGCAGGCTCTTACATTTATCCTTGGTAAAAACGTTATGAGGTGCATTTTGTGTAAAAATAGTCTAAGGCTAGTTTAGTTTTTGCATTGCATGTAAAACTTCCCCTCTTTCTTTGTAGATGACCTTAGCTTGGATGATGCTCTTCATCCTGGTAAGTTTGTTTTCCTGGATACTGCTCAAAGGTATTTGTTCAATGTCTGTCCATCCTTTGTGACCTAAATGTAATAAGAGTACTGAGTTGATTAAGGTAGCAGACTCCAGATAAACGTAAGTGGACTGCAATTAGTTTATTTACCTTCATTTTTAAGGTTCTGGATCACAAAAGCTGTATGGATTTCAATAATTACTTAGCCAAGTCATACTTGTTTCATTACTGTGTCTTCACTAGATGGCACTAATTCCATGAACTATTATAGAAGTAGTTTTTAAATCTGAAGTGACATCTCCATTTACAGGAAGTAATTTTAGTAGCACAAGGAAACATCAATGTGTTAGAAATAATTTGAGGGGAAAGTACTCTTTCTCATGCGAGA
>WEIV01030770.1:0-18169 GCA_013390005.1 Calyptomena viridis
GGGGGAATGGGTGTGTGTTTAAGCCAGGCAGGATGGTGCTTCTACCTCTGGTATTTCCATTCCTGCTAAATGCATTGGGGCAGGTTGTGCTGTCTGTATCTCTGCTTGACCAGTACGTATGCAATCAATCCTGGCAAAATACATCCCTGAAATGGAGACTCTGCATACAACTGTACTGTGACACTGGTTGTAATTTGTCCCTTCCAAGAACTTTGACAAATGCCACAATTTATTTTTAAACTTTATATAACCAACATAAATATTTGTGATGGCTCTTTTTTTCTTTCATTACTATGTTGGAAACAGTCTTAGTTTTGCCCTGCATTGTTCCTGATGGTCGTTTTTGACATTCTCTCTCCCCTTTCCCTCCTTCTGTAACAAAATGATCTATTGTGCTGCGTTGGCTGAAAGTCTATGAGATTACTGAAGTACAACAACTCATCTGCTTTTCATGATAGTATTTCCCAAGATGTATTTGTCCCTTTAGTGACTGGTGACATCAGGCCAGGATTTTGGATTATGAGCTGTTGTGATCAGGGACCACCTTTGATACCATTCTCTTGTATAAACCACATCTGTGTTCATGGGACAGTCACCATGATGGATGAGGAGCTTGTAAGGTTTGGATGTTTGAAGGGTTGTTTACTTGAGATAGACATCCCCAGTATAATCTAAAAGAGGCTATAAGCTGTCTTAATCTCTTGAGAAAGCAAACTTTGGCCTGGACATTGCATAAGAGAAGGTTTTCCTCTCTTACATTTCTTGATTCTGGCTTGCCTGTAGATCCATTGTATGGGCATTTCTGAGAACATATAAACTGTCATCCTACTAGTTCTAGTCAGAACCAGAAAGAAAAGAAAGGTCGGAGATAATTCATACCTTAGTAAGGAAAAGAACAGTCCAAAGCTTGAATAGGCTTATGTAAAACTTTGTATATATGCTATATTTTTGATATAGCTGCAGTCTGAACAGTGCAGTGTTCTGCAGGTGGCTGAGAAGCAGGAAGAAATAAGTAGGTGGGAAGAAGAAATTAGGACTATCAGTGGTATGTGTATATACATATATCATATGCTTCTAATGCCAGGTTGCAAGGACTGTTTAAATGTATTTAGGATGTGATGGTGTGTTTTCCATTGCCCTATTTCTCTCATCTTCTTTATCTTCCTTTCCAGCTTAATTTTTTTCCCCCCACTTCTTAGAGATCTGTGTTACTTGTGTGTTAGAGGGAAATCTAATCAGCCAGATGCTTATGCTTTGTGATGTATTTTGCAAAGGACCCGTGACAAAATCTGGGAATCTTCACAACAAAACAGGTGGTGTTTAGCCTGTTGGTTTTCCTGCTACTAAGTCTCTTTTTTTCTGCTGAATGCATTCCTCCAGTGCCAGGTTGGATGATAGGTGTAGGCTACAGGACAAGTGTTGTGGAGGGGTTTGCAGCAGCTCAGCATTACTCAAAACGAGCTTGATTTATGATCCTTGGAGAACATGGCACCTAGGTTAGCTTAGATTGCCAGGAATTGCACTGCCAAACTTACACTCTCCCTAGGAGCTCACTGGTCTGTGCTGAACCTCCAGCTGACTCTGGGCTTTGGCAGATGAATTTCATGTACCTCTATTGCAAAACGCTTCTTCTCTTTAAAATCTTTTTGTCAACCAACAGCTGTCAAAGCTGGGGCATAACTACAGGTTGCAGTGTTTTAGGTGAGTGTGCTAATTTCCCTGATAGTTATTTAGTAGGTAGTCTGGTCAGGTTTTTCTCATTCGTGTACCACTTGCAATTTTGAAAAGATGAAATATTCTTATTCAGCTTTGTCTTCACCATTGGTTCGTTCTCCACCCTCAGAAAAGTTCTTCCTTTTGAGGTATTGCAAGAACTTAATTTTGTGGATGCATACTACTGAATGTGGGTATGAAATATAGGACTGCATCAAGCTGTGGGCTGCAAATATATGTATACAGTAAACACAGACTATGAAAGTCTTGGCTCATGAAATTGCTTCACTGGACAGCTTGATGAAAGTAATTCAAAATATGCTAGTTTATTTCACTCTCTAGGGAAACGACTTTGGGTCATGAAGTGACTATATAAACAAATCTATTTTTACTTTAGCATTATTGCCACTAATTTACTAATATTTTGACTAATATTTACAATGTTTTAGTATGCATTTTCAGCTTATTCTTCATTTTATACAGACCATGAATTTCTGAGTAATGAACTGGAATAAACTCCAGTCATTTGCATATTTGCCCTGTACTGTTCTCCTTTTCTCTTACTTTGGAGCAGTTTTGTTCATATGAAGAGAGAGGGAATGCTTCTGGGTTTTATGTTATTTTTATATTTATATTAATATATATACATATTTAAAATGCAATGTACATTTAAAGAAATCACCCCTAATAAAAATTTGTTTGAAAATGAAAGCCTGTTCAGAAAGAAATTTATAAGACATCTTCTCTAGGAAAGAAGAAACAGTAGGGGTGTGTTATAACAGTATCTAAAAATCCCTAACAAGACATGAGCTTTTACTGTACTAGTCATGAACAAAAAAGAGTTTATTGGTGTTTTAGTGTTATGCTTGCAAATGGATCTTTTCAGTTGACAATCCTCAGATTTTTGTCAAGCGCTGAAAACAGGTACAATTTTCCATTTTTGCCTACAAGAAAGTGGTTTTGTNGGGCAAGACAAGTCAGACTCCATTGACTGGATCTCTCCTGTCTCACAACAAGGCCAAAGGCAACTATATGGGAGGTAGACATCCATGTTACAAGTTAAGAAGGAAAAAGGAATCATCTGAGGAAGGAAAATGTTCATGTGAATGACAATGACTGGAGTGTGAATTCGAGATTCACAGAAATTAAAGCTTTTGGAAATAGTACCACATCAGTAGAATACTACCCTTATTAACCTCCTCACCCTGAAAAAAATCACTAAAAAACCCCTGCGTCCCCCTCCCCCCCACCAAGCTAATAAAAAAGACATATAGGTAAATGTGTGTAGTATTTTAATATTAAAAATTATTATTGGTTAATATTAATAATATTAATACTGATTTTTTTTACACAAAGATGTTACCTTCTTAAAAGGAAATAGTGAAATAATCACCTTTTTCTCCTCTTAAAAATATTCCGTGTTTTATAAATTATTCTGGAACCACTGAAATCTCGTCATTGAACATTTAATGGTAGAAAGTGTCTGCTTGTCTCCATGGTTTGAGTGAATTCAGGTCTGGTTCTTTGCTTTGTCTCCCTCAGTATAAAAATAGACCCCAAAGTGTTCAGTGGTCTCTTCATGGGCCCACTGTGAGACCACCAATGTTCCAAGCATCCCCTGTTTGACAAATGCAATACTAACCATGACTGGGTGTTACCATCTACAGCAAAGAAATCCTGACATTTGATCTCCAAGGCATCCATACCATTTAAACTGGGATCACTTTATTAGCTGCTATCATTAGCAGTCACCACCACCTCTGTGAAACAGCCAGCAACTAGCCAGTGTGTGGCAAGCACTCCTGACCACCCAGTTTGTTGTTTAAATATGACAGAGAGTTTAAAAAAACCCAGCCTTTACACCACCACCACCACCAAACTTGGCATGTCCTAGAGAGCTTTGTTTGAAACTGGTGTTTCCCTAAGAGGAAATGTTGTATATTTGAAGCCCTGGACTGGGAATTCAGAAGTCTGACTTGAATTCTCAGCTGTAAAGCAGTCATCTGGTGCAAAGCTGGGAAAGCACTTAAAATTTTTCTGATCCTTGTGTCACCCTCCTGTTGTGCCCTTGAGTCATCACGCCTGTTTGCTACACAGGCTCTTTGCAGGACAGTCAGGACTTGGAGGACAGTCTGTAACTTGCTTGCAGTTCCTATGATAATCATTTGTTTTGTGTATTTTTGTATTACTGGAACACTAATTCTCTGAATACAGCTCAAGGGTTTAGGGTGGTTCTGCCAGACAAAGTCATTTGCATTTTGGTTTTTTTTCCTTTTTCCCTAGCACTCTGGTTTTTTCCCTCCCTTTGGGTGTTTGGGCTAAGGCAGACATTGTCAAATCTCAGTGCCATACACTGTGGTGTGGAGAGCTTGGGTGAAAATGTGCAGTTGGTTACTCACAACTGCCAGCACTCCAGGAGCAAAACCCAAATTGCTACATCACAGAAATGTCTTTTAGGTTGGAAGCATTGATCATTTGCTTTAAAATTCTTCTCATCTTCCACATGTTTTGTGCATGTGCACATACCTTCCAGCTAGGCTACATTGGCATCATTCCGTACATTTATTTTTCACCATACTTTCAATCATGTTCTTTATTTGGGGCCTTCTGTTCAGCTCCTCTGCTCAAATCTGTTCTAGTGCTTTGTACACAGCTTAAACCTTGTATGCCCCATTACAAATATCTATTGATGGAGAGTTTTTAAAAAAAAATGCAGGATAAGCTGTTCTTTGGCCTATTGATAGCAAAGAATTGCACTAAGGGCCTCAAACTATAACACCTCCAGCTGTATCTCCTGAGAAAAAACAAGGCCCAGCCAGGCTGGGAAACTGCATGGGAAAACTTTGAAGACTGAAAAGCTGTAGCAAAGTGGGTCTGGTGCTTTGGCCATCCTTCCTCCAGCTTAGCAATGAACCAGTTGCCTAAAATGATAGTGTTCTGCTATTGCTTTTATTTCAAATAGACCAAAAAACTTTAGGGTTAGGTTATCCTTTCTGACTTATGGCAGTTAACTGTTGTAAAGTGAGAGCTGCATTGCTGCAGTACAGGAGTGTTGCTAAGCAAATGAGACAGATAGATACCTCCAGGACACAGGTGACTTAAGTCTTGGTGACAGAGAGAGTGTGAAAGGAAGAGAAACACTTGCTGACCTTGGGATATCTCAAGCTTACTCAGGAGATATCAGCATCACAGATATTGGTGCAGCCAATATTTCATTCTCTTTTCTTTGTGTCCACCAGCTGGTGCCAGCTGAGCCCCAGAGAACAGCCAAGGGTGGCAGAGATGAGACTTTGGTTAAAAGACAAGCTGGGGAAGTTTGTTTCTCACAGCTTTTTTCTCTGACTCTCAGTAACCTGGGGGATGTATTTTGGGAAAACCAGAGCTCTTAACTGAGTATTGCAGAAGGCAACTGGTTTAAATTGAGTTCCTTGTGAATGCCAGAAATGTACCTGGGTTCAGAAAGCGATCACATGAATCCATGGTGTAATGCTTCAAAGAAAAATGCAGAGATACAGCCCTGCACTCAGAAAGCCTTTATGTATTGCTGGAAGCTGGGACGATGGGGGGGGAGTTATCATTTTGCCTGTTCTTTTCTGATAGGATTTGTCATTGGCTGTGTTTGGGAGTGGACAAAGACTGAGACAGTTCCCTGTTCTTTACCCACTATTCTTAGCCTCTATTCTCATCCTGAATATTTTAAGTTAGTTATAGTGGAACTACCAGAGTCACAGGAGCTCCTTAAAGGGGTTTAATGGATTCAGTGCCTGCTGGTTGACTGCCCTGTCTATCACTTGACTGACAGCCATTTTTCAGTAACTGGTTGCACAAGTAGTGTCTTCAAGCAAGGCTGCACTCCAGGTATTTTACAGTGACAGGTAAGATACAGAAGAGCTGTAGGCACATTACAGGCAGGATAACCTGCAAACAGGTACACTCTGGCATCAGAATGGGCAGGTTCTGAGTTAGGAGGAGAGACAGAGTCTGTGCTGTAACCTGAGGAAGGAACAAGAGTTTTACAGCCCAGAGGAGCAATTGTCAGTGGGGTGTGAGACACTTAAGATGAATGAGTTAAAGTCAGAGTGCTCTTAGAAAGGATCCTTCCTCTTACTGTGGGTTGTCCCTCCCTATTTTCTATAAATGTCTAATTTCATAAAAAGAAGACAGTGGCAGGCAATTCTGCAGTGGCAGGCAATTCCTTTGCAGGTGTGTATTTGTTTCCAGAGACCACGAGGGAGAAGGAAAAGGTTCTAAATTGACCATATTGTTATTAAATTATCGTATTTTTTGTTACTGTTTGCTTTCAAGAAATCAGCTTTTTTGCACTGCTTCCTATTTCCATAATCATCTGGAAGTATTCATATTAACCAAGTAGGAAGCAGGTATTTCATTAAGTTGCAAGTGACATGAAAGTGAAGCTTTCTTGAAAACTCTTCTTCTGCCACCTCTTGTTTAACATTTTCTTTCTCTTCTAAATTATCATTGCAGTATCATAGGATTAATATCTTGGCAACTGTCAGAAGAATGAAAAATATGAAAGCTTTACTCTGATGTTATTTTTAGTTTTAAAAATAGTGGTTGTGTTTGTGTCTGGTCAGCAGATTCCTTGACAAGCCAAACAGTCTTTGCTGTTACTGGGTCTAAAAGCAGTCCTGTGACTTAATAAAGGGAGAATGAAAGGATCCCAAAGAGAGGCTGAAACAACTTTGGAAGGCTTTTCTGAGTTAGTATTTAGCTATTCTGAAATAGGGGGAAAACTTGAACTCCAGGAGGATGACTGGGCTGGGGAAGATTGTGTGATTTCAGAAGATATCATTAAGTACTGGCAGATACATTGTATGATGTATTATGTGATGGTACACAGTTTTGTACCATTCAGTCATCACTGTATCCTTCCATGCTCCTGGAATTGCACATTCCAAAATGAAGAGATGTCCTACCCATTGATGCTATCTAAATGCTGCAAAGGGTTTTAGTCCCAAGGGGACTGTAAACTGGTTCTTTGTAGCTGTGTATGAAGTATAAAGGCTGAAACAAGGGGCTACTCTGAAAAGGATCAACTAACATTGTCTGGGAGCAGAGAAGATGCCAGAACAACTTGGCAGAGGTGGAGACTTGCTGGTCTTTGGACAGCCCATGAGAACTGATTCAGGAGCAGAGAGAGGGAGCACAGTATGATTTTAGAGAAGACTTTGGTTTTCTGATTCATTTGCAAAAATAATACTAACAGCATTATGTCACTTCCTTATCTCATGAGCATTAGTTAGTTAGAGACTATGTGAATGCTAAATGAGTTTTGGCTCAGCCCTACGTTGGAAAAAGTGAAAGGTAAAGGAGAAAGAAAACTGGAAGAGAGATCAAAGGTTGCATTAAACAGAAGCATTCTTGACAAAACTGCCCATGAAAAAAACCGCCAAAACAACTCAGACATTTTCAATTTAAATATTTCATTCTGGTGAAAGCAATGGTTGTTTCTTTTCCTTTTTAAAAAAGAGAAGTAGTAGAAGCAAAGAATTAAACTTGTAAAGCATTTGCAAAACCAGTGAAAATAGAGGTCTGTGGTGGCAGCTGCTAACTGAGACAGTGACTAGTATATTAATCCTGGATATGGAAGGAATATTAGCTTCCTTCTGCATGAGTAAAAGAAGAAGCCTAGGTAAGAATCCAAAAGATCTCTAGAAAATCAGGTCCTGAAATAAAGATTCACAGATAGCAAACCCGTGACAGAAAAGTATCAGTTAATTCTTTCAATTAAGTTCCTTCTCCAAATGCTTAGAAGGCTTCCTACTAAATCAGGTGAGTTGTCTTCAGCCAGAGTGGCAGCAAAGAGCTTGTGTGACTAAGTGATGCGATGTGTAATTGTGTTTGCATATCCAGGACCACCTGGTTTTCACCCAAAATTTCTGAGGTAACTCAAATAGGGAATAGTGAACTATCAACTGGTTCATAAGCTGCTTTTTGGTATTAGAACAAAGGTAATGTGACACAAATGTAACAGACTTCATAGAGACTAAATGTTATTTCTCTTCTTTAGGTACTGGGGGAAAGTGATAGAAGGCATAGAAAGAATAGATTATGTCCATAAAGCGTATGATAGAATGAGGAAAAATCAGCATGATTTTCTTACGGGAAAATCTCTTTCTCAGAGATGTATTTGCATCCATTGGAAGAGTCAGTGAAGGCACCATTCTGGATGTTGTGTAAATTAATTTCTAGAGAGGTTTTACAAACTCTTTTATTGGGTAACCTTGTTGAAATGAAGCCTTAAAGAGAAAAAGTATTGTTGTGATTTAGGAGCTGGCTGAAGAGTGGAAATAACTAGTCTGATTTTGTGGTTGAAGATAACTGGGGTGTCACTGAGAACTGTATTGGGCCTGTGCTTCCTCAGCAAGACAGAAAAGGGATGAAAGGTGGGATGACAAAGTGTGCTGATGATGCAGTAGTATTCAGGGTAGGAAAAAATGCCTATGGTAGGGTAGTATCCAGGGTAGAAAAAACCCAAAAGTTGTTATTCCAGGTTTACTGGAAGATTTTCCAGTGAATGGGCATTAAAAATGGCAGATTAAATTCCCAGTAATGTTCATGGCATAAGCCAGCTGTATATATACACACAATTATAGGGTTTAAACTGGTTATTACAATTCAGTATAGAAATGTTAAAACTGCTATAGCTCGGTCTTTGAAAACGTCAGTTCAAGTGGCAGCCAAAATGTCAATTCTTGATCAGAATTAGAAGTAGAGAGCCAAACTGAAAATTCATTTATGTTCAGGCTATCTCTGTGATGCATGCATATGCTGGACAGTCATCTTCCTCTGCTTTCAGAAAAGGGCATGACAAAGCTAGAGGAGGTGTAGAGAACTAAGGATAGTTAGAGGAATGAGACGACTTCAGAAGGTGATTGGGCTAATTCAGAGAAGAAAAGTCATGAGGTTTAATAACAAAAATTTGTGGTAAAAGATCAAGTGTACGAACTTGAAAGCATATAGCAGTCCAGTAATGCTATTCCACTTCCACAAGTGTTGTGATCTTGGGGAAGAAAAGTAAACTTTTGACCAAAACCTTATTGTTAAATCATATATTTGGTAGTGTGCCCTGAATCAGGGCAAGAGTGGGTGTAAACTTGACTTGCTCAGATCTCTTTTGTCCTGTGTCAGAAATATGAGTACTTTGTGGTAGAGAAGGATGGGGAAGAATTTGGAGATTTTCATTAGTAGTTTTGACTGAAAAAAGTATTCTTGTTGGACTCATAGCGAGATGGTGAGAGCCTTGTTCACCTTTTTTTACAGTAGAGTCTGTGCTCCTTGGTGAATCCCAGCTTGAGGCAAATCACTTGTAGGTCCTGCAGGCAGAGCAGTGTCATGGGAAAGGTTTAATAAATCATGTCTCAGGACTGACTGATCTCCAGGAGGCTGCAGAGCACGGTGGTGTTGATTGCTAGATAAACATGATAGGGAGGAACAAAGAAATCTCTGCAAATACTTGAGTGACCTCTCTAATTTCTGTGTGTTGAAGGGTAATTAACTACTCCTTTTGATCACATGGAAGAGTTTCTACTTTTTAACTAGCACTTCCTTGCTTCTCAGAAGTTTTCATTCTTACTTGTTCATCTGGACTTCTCTTGTCATGCCTTTCACAGTGCTGGCAGAAGATGCAGAGGAATTCAGATTTGTTTATAGTCTTTTAAGGAAGAAGGGGGAAACAAAACAAAACATGGGTATGTAAGTGAAGACCCAAGACTTATTCCAACAGTCTGTTAACATTGCAGGCATGAAGCACAGTTGTTTATAGTATTTGGCAGGGCATTTCAGAGTAGATTCTTTGCTTTTATCTGCAGGGGGTAGGAAGTGCTTGGGCCCTCACTTGATGTAGTTATAAATATTAACTTTATAAAACCTGTGTTGGAAGTTTACAGAAACCTGTAGAGCCAGACAGCAGAACTCACTGATGCAAATGTATTGAGAACTAGCACACCTGTTTACAGAAAAAAGGAAGGAGATGGAGGCTGGAGACTTTGTTAGTTACCAGTAGTATTGATTGCAAAGCAAATGAGACTTCCAGGGATTGTTAGGTTAATCCCAACATTGAGTTAAACTTACACATGTGGGTTTTCACTGCTGGGTGTCAAAATGTCCAATCTCCAGAGGCATAAAAATCAGGAAAATACCATGGGAATACTATGGGCAAGTGGGAATGCAGTGCAGTGACGGCTGTGTTGCAAACAGACTTTGGGTGTTTCACTCTCATATCAAGATGAACTGCAGAATACAATGTCAGGATAAAGAGAACCAGATATTTGCATTATTATGAGATAACGTAATGACTATGTTTTATTGAAAGGAATTAAGTTTTAGTGGCTGAACAAATCCTTTGGCAGCAGCTTCTTTTTCCATTCCAAACACTTTTTTCCCCCCTCAAACTGCGGGGAAATCTTGCAATGCTGCTTGTAAAAAGTAACACCGGTGAGTTGACATTATTTAGGGGACAGGAGGTCACACCAGCTGCTTTTCAGTCAGTGCAACAGATGTTCCTTCCTAAAAAGGGCATGCTGTGCTCTTTCTCCAGCATTCGGTTGTCTCCGAAATACTGTATATCAAGTGCTGCAGCTTTTATGCTGAAGTCTTGGCATGAAGTATTTATAGTTACTCCTGCATGGGATGACTCAGCCCCTCTTTTACACAAAAGAACATGGATGGTTAAAGCCTTGCAAAAATTGTCAAGTGGAGAACCTTTGCAACTGAAGTAGATCGTAGTCTTGGGGTTTCACCACTGTATATTTTGTTTTGCTAATGAAGTCCTGTGGTGGTCGTGTTGTTTTGGTTTTTTCAGTGGAAACAAATGAAAAGAAAGATGATAGATGTACTCCCTTAGTGGCTGTGCTCCTAAAAAAGTCCCAGTTTGATGTGAGAATGCACTAGGTTGATTTTAGGCTGCTACTGGTTAATGTTAGTATGAAATGCACTAAGTCCACTGGGAAGGAAAAATAAATATAGTAAATATTGTAAATATAATCAAGTAAATGTGCTCCATCTAACTTGTTTTGCATTCAAACTGACATTGTGGGTATCTAGTCTCATTGCTGCTCTTCCATTTCTTTACTTGATGTCTGAAGATGTAGAAGTATAACTTTGAAAGCAAAAGCAGTCAGGGAGAGAATGCAGTGAAATGTTTCACCCAAACTTGAAGGTTTCCCCTGGCTGTGTTTCTCCTTGATGTAGGCTGCCTCCAGTCAGTAGATTTTGGTAGATTTTGGTACAGAAAGATATTTCTACTTCGTGTGTGATACCTTTGGTGTTTTGAAACTTGGTTTTATTTCAGCTCTTCTTCTGTTACTGAATTTTCTTAAAAATACCTCTTTTGGAGCTCCAGTCTCATTCTGATGTGATGATTTTTTAAAAAAAAAATTAGACATTGATTTTAAAAAATGTCATTATAGTATTTCTGCTGGTGACTTAGGCCCGGAGGAGCCACTTTGGCAGTCTGTGGGGCATTTCACAATGGGAAAAAAAAAAAAAGCGTTAACAGGCACTCTGCTGTCTCCTTTTCTCTGTCACACTCCCCTAAGACCATATTATGACTCCCCAATGTCAGCTCAGACAGCTGCAGAAGCCCTGGGGAAGCAATTTTTGTTAGTGAGCCCTTGCAGTTAAATAGGATGGGAAGGGGGGAAGCAACAGAAAGAGCGTGTTCTCCCTGCAGCCAAACCCCGGTGCCACACCGGCACTGCACATTGTCCCACACGCAGCCACAGCATGAACCTGCCTTGGCTGTGGAGAATGTGGAGAATTTACAGAGATGTGCTTGTCGGTGGAGGGGTTTGGTTTGGATTTGGCAGGTTTGTGAAGGTTTGTGTCCTGGCTGGGGTGGTTTGTGGGAGTGCCCATCTGGATTCATGTGGGAACATGAAGGCCTACAGCGTTCCACAGGGATTTTCCTTCCGTCTTCCACCAGTTTAGAGAAACCCTCTACCCCACTTGAGGAACTCGTTTGCTGTGTTCAGCTGTGTTTGGGGTCTTTATTTGTGATGCTCTAGGTGAGGCTGATGGTTTAAGCGGCAGCATTTTCCCAAGGTGTGTTTTTCCATTCAGGGAAGGCTCTGTGGAGCTACTCCAGACCGCATGTGAAAGCCTTTTTGACATTTTAGTGGACCCATTTTTCCCTCATCCCCTGCATTGTCCCCAACAAAGGGGTGTTGGGCAAGAGGATCCTCTCCACATGTTGTTGTGGCACAAGAAGCCCCTGTGCTGCACAGCTTTGGAAAGCCATCTCTGTCCATGGGGCTGCATTGGATTTTAATTTAAACCTCCAGCTGGTTTAATAATCCTCAGAGGACATATAGGTAGTGGCCAGTCCCCGCAGATTTCCTGGAAATTAGTGATTGATAAAGTACAGATACCACCGTTTATCCTTGGACAGGAAATGAGTCCCTGGGAAGTTTTGGGCCTGTGGATTTTGTGGCTTTCAGGGTGGAAGAGTGCAATGACCCTGATAATTTTAGAACGGAAAGACAGTAGCAGAGAAAATGCTGATACAAGCGTGTCCCCACAGCACACTGTGTCTTTGATGGGGTGGGTTTAATGAGAGATGATAGTTTCAGTCAATAAAT
Organism: Calyptomena viridis; assembly: GCA_013390005.1. Classification (NCBI taxonomy): domain Eukaryota; kingdom Metazoa; phylum Chordata; class Aves; order Passeriformes; family Eurylaimidae; genus Calyptomena; species Calyptomena viridis. Next base: position 12,315 of record WEIV01030770.1, read on the forward strand.
CAAAATTTTTGCATCCCTTCCAGAAGCTGGCAGTGGCCAAGGCTGTACTCAAGACTGTGCTTGGAAAACTAAAAAAAAAAAAAAAAAATTAATTGGAGAAATGTAAATATGAATCCTTTTGCTAAGTTTGCAGGCAGTTCTTTTCCACTCACAAGTATCCAAGAGTCCCTCAAATTGAAAAACTACATGGTTACAGCTACATAGTTACCAGCAACTCAGTTTAAACTTAGTTTACCAACTACTACACGGTTATACTCTTGAGATGTAATACAGATAATTAAATATGGTCTTTTCCAAATCCTACTGATTATTCACATTTATTTTATTCTGAGTGTTCTTTGCTTTATCTGCACGTTTAAGGAACTCTATTTTTTCACTTTAAAAATGTGCTTTTCCATTTTCACATTTTTCATTATTTATCTACAGATTCAATTTGCAAACAAAGTCCCTGTTTTAAGGTAGTTTAAGGAAAAGAACAGACCAGGAAGATTAAATCTTTCTGTATTATTTCCCCCTCCTGTGCTTTTTCCTCATATGAAATGTGATTCTTCTGAAAGGCATTACTTGGAATAGTTTCCAAAGAGGAAAAAGTTTCTTCATTATATTGTTTCTTTTCAGGGTTTCACGTTAAAAAGTTTGAAGGGAACTTGACATGCTGTAGTTTATACTTTGTCACAAGGCATTTTCCATAACAAAACCAGTTTTTTATATATATATATATAAAATATATATTTATAAGCAATCTCTGACCCTGCCCCATTAAACCCTCAGTATGCAAAACTGAAGGAATCTTTCTGTGCCAGTCCTGGAGGAATATCAAAACTATCCCAAACTCAAGCCCTTTGTGTGTCCTGTCTGTCTGATGACTATGGGAGCATTTTTTGTCATTTGGACCTATGAGCAGTGAATGTTTGGGTGACTTTTCAGTGGGATAAGATTGTGGTTTAAACACAAGCTTTGCTGGCAAGCATTGTGGCTTACAAAAAATGAAACTGATCTCCTGTCATGGTCAGCTTGGCACAAACATAAAAGAAAATGTGGTTTTTTTACTCTACTATGTCAGATTAATTGCATGGCAGTTGCTGCTTTTTGGGGCAAGAATATTCCAATATGTGAGGCATACATTCATATGGCTTAAAATAACAGGAACGTTATGGTCATAGTGGGATTATTCCATGTAAATGGATTTGCATGATGAAGAGATGTAAAGAGTCTCCAACTTAGTTTGGGTAAAAATAGGTTGGTTTGATATGAGAATGAATTACTGTCATTGAAATACACATTTTCTCATGGGAAGACCCCTGGAAGGAGGAATTTCACAGTAAAGATAAATAAAATCTAAACACTGCAAGTTGTGCTGCCAGTAAGCACTACCCTTTAAAAATGTTCATTCATTTTAACATTGATCTCTGGTTAGAATTTTTTCTGTGATTATCAGAAATTGAAGCTAAGTCAAGTCCTACTCCCTGTGGTGAATGATGTTTGCCAGTGAGAGAAAAGTTGTAATGTAGGAAAGTTGAGGCATTATGCCTAAAAATTACAGGGAACGAGTGACTGGAGTTTCCAGGAAAGAACAAGTTATATGCAGACACTGACATAGCCTTGAGAAAATACACTGTGTACAAGTGGAAAAGATAGGCTTTTCATAAAGTTACATAAATACCCAGAAGTTTGAAGATCAGAAAAAATCAGTTTTTCAAATTTCAGACGTTTCATACTACTAGCATTATAAAGGATACTTTTTTCTGTTTGTATGCTGATGTGGGAAGAAATAGTTGAGAACAAAAGGCTTGGTTTTTGTCTTCCAGCTGTGGTTGGTGGTTTTTTTCCATCACTTTATGCTCAAAGTCTTTTTCTATTTAGAATAGTAATTTCCGTAGGAAATGGTTATGAATCATTCCCTCATTATTATTTCCACTTTTTTCCCCCTCAAAATGAAAATTAATTATTTCTAGGGTTAATTTTTTTAAATGTTGTAAATACTTTCAGTCTTTTTCTTACAGAGTCAAAAAGCATTTTTAAAGGGTTTTTTGTCATTGAAAGAACTTACAATTTTTCTCTTTCAGTTTTGCAGATTTCCTGAACCTTGAATATAACAATACTTATCTTTCTATCACAGGAGAAAGAGCAGCAGTCTTGAGTCCTGCTTATCTGTATTTACAGCCATAATCTGCACTTACCTTTTATCTCAAAGAAAATAGGTTTATGTAGGGAATCAAGAAGCTATAGAAGAAAGGAATATAGATATTGTATTTAAGAGTAGTTTGGAACAGGTCACCCTTTTTTTCCAGTAATCTCTCAAAGATCAAATAACCAAAAGTAGCAGTGATTATTCTCTTGTAGTTGGGGACAAAATAATTACAGGTATTTTGCCGTTTTTTAAAAAGGGATATTTGGCCATGATACAAAGTGATATATGGATATTTTATTTATTTGTTGGCTAAACCAGCAATTTGTCTCAAATGTAGAAAAATCAAACACTTTCTCTTTTTATAGAATTTGTATAATTTAAAAAAAATCTAAACCACAAAACCGTTCACCAGCTGCAGAAGGTACATGAAGAACAAATAAAACCTGTGGTTAAGTAAGTANACAGATTCAATTTGCAAACAAAGTCCCTGTTTTAAGGTAGTTTAAGGAAAAGAACAGACCAGGAAGATTAAATCTTTCTGTATTATTTCCCCCTCCTGTGCTTTTTCCTCATATGAAATGTGATTCTTCTGAAAGGCATTACTTGGAATAGTTTCCAAAGAGGAAAAAGTTTCTTCATTATATTGTTTCTTTTCAGGGTTTCACGTTAAAAAGTTTGAAGGGAACTTGACATGCTGTAGTTTATACTTTGTCACAAGGCATTTTCCATAACAAAACCAGTTTTTTATATATATATATATAAAATATATATTTATAAGCAATCTCTGACCCTGCCCCATTAAACCCTCAGTATGCAAAACTGAAGGAATCTTTCTGTGCCAGTCCTGGAGGAATATCAAAACTATCCCNGTTTGGGTAAAAATAGGTTGGTTTGATATGAGAATGAATTACTGTCATTGAAATACACATTTTCTCATGGGAAGACCCCTGGAAGGAGGAATTTCACAGTAAAGATAAATAAAATCTAAACACTGCAAGTTGTGCTGCCAGTAAGCACTACCCTTTAAAAATGTTCATTCATTTTAACATTGATCTCTGGTTAGAATTTTTTCTGTGATTATCAGAAATTGAAGCTAAGTCAAGTCCTACTCCCTGTGGTGAATGATGTTTGCCAGTGAGAGAAAAGTTGTAATGTAGGAAAGTTGAGGCATTATGCCTAAAAATTACAGGGAACGAGTGACTGGAGTTTCCAGGAAAGAACAAGTTATATGCAGACACTGACATAGCCTTGAGAAAATACACTGTGTACAAGTGGAAAAGATAGGCTTTTCATAAAGTTACATAAATACCCAGAAGTTTGAAGATCAGAAAAAATCAGTTTTTCAAATTTCAGACGTTTCATACTACTAGCATTATAAAGGATACTTTTTTCTGTTTGTATGCTGATGTGGGAAGAAATAGTTGAGAACAAAAGGCTTGGTTTTTGTCTTCCAGCTGTGGTTGGTGGTTTTTTTCCATCAATTTATGCTCAAAGTCTTTTTCTATTTAGAATAGTAATTTCCGTAGGAAATGGTTATGAATCATTCCCTCATTATTATTTCCACTTTTTTCCCCCTCAAAATGAAAATTAATTATTTCTAGGGTTAATTTTTTTAAATGTTGTAAATACTTTCAGTCTTTTTCTTACAGAGTCAAAAAGCATTTTTAAAGGGTTTTTTGTCATTGAAAGAACTTACAATTTTTCTCTTTCAGTTTTGCAGATTTCCTGAACCTTGAATATAACAATACTTATCTTTCTATCACAGGAGAAAGAGCAGCAGTCTTGAGTCCTGCTTATCTGTATTTACAGCCATAATCTGCACTTACCTTTTATCTCAAAGAAAATAGGTTTATGTAGGGAATCAAGAAGCTATAGAAGAAAGGAATATAGATATTGTATTTAAGAGTAGTTTGGAACAGGTCACCCTTTTTTTCCAGTAATCTCTCAAAGATCAAATAACCAAAAGTAGCAGTGATTATTCTCTTGTAGTTGGGGACAAAATAATTACAGGTATTTTGCCGTTTTTTAAAAAGGGATATTTGGCCATGATACAAAGTGATATATGGATATTTTATTTATTTGTTGGCTAAACCAGCAATTTGTCTCAAATGTAGAAAAATCAAACACTTTCTCTTTTTATAGAATTTGTATAATTTAAAAAAAATCTAAACCACAAAACCGTTCACCAGCTGCAGAAGGTACATGAAGAACAAATAAAACCTGTGGTTAAGTAAGTATGATCACATTTAATATTTCCATATGATTGCCATTTTGACAACTGGCAATCCTCAGAACTCATAGGCCAAGCCAGTGCTGTTCACATTTAAAATACTGCCCGATCTTGCAGCAGCTGAATTCAGGGTGATTAGTCAATCCTGCTTGCTTTAGCTGCAAACAGCAGCATGAGACCAAGCCCTTCCCTGCTTTTGCTTCAGCTGAGCCTATCTCATACCCGCTGATCTCTCTCAGCAAATAACCTGGGAGCTGAAACATGTCTTTTTTGAAACTGGGAAGTGCAGATGTGGATAAAAGGATTAAAGCATAGATTCCTGGGGGATAGTGTATCCCCTCACCCTGAGAAAGACTGGAACCGTATGAAGTTACTCTCAGAAATGTTCTTTGGGCTCTTGTTTAGTGCGCTGAAAATCAGCGATGAAATCTGGGGGAAAAAGCAGATCAGTGTGAATTCTATAGCCAAACAAAGCAAAACCTGTTTTCCAGTTGAAAGATTTGACTTTTAGCTTGGTTGCTGAGTTTCTCTTGACCATGTGGAAGTGTGTGAGGTTCAGGTGGCTTGTGTGCATACTGCAGGCAGCCTTTTTCAGGGAGGAGCTCACTGGACCACTGTGCTTTCCCAGAATGCGGGTAGTGGAGCTCTTGCACCCACTTCCTCTCTTTTCCATTAGCTTGCAGCACTCTTCTCAACTGCTGTATGAAAATTATTAGTGGCCATAGGAGTCAAACCATAACAAGCCCTTATGGAACCTATTGCAGGATTGGGACTTGTGTTTTTTTCCCCTTTTTGGGGTAATGTTCCAGATGATTTACGCATGTCCTTTAATTACATTGTGTTGCAAAAATACAGAGAAGGCTGGATCCCAGCAGAGAACAGTAGTACAGCTTTCATGTCTCTTCATGACCTCAATATTTACTACTTCGATTAAACAGCAGGAAAGGAAAGAAAACCTCCCTCATAGTTTTCCAAAAACAATTGCAGTACTTTTGGTCTTTTTAACTTTAGTTGGCTTGGAAAAATTACAGCTTTAGATTCACAGCAACTGCTATAATTACAGCTGCAAAAGAATTTCAATTATAGCACCCTTTTTTCACACCATCTTACCTTTTTGGTAGGCTGCTTTTTGGGGAACGAAATTTTCCATGTGGTGTGACTGTGAGAAGTAGAGGAAATAGGACTTTCTCTATTTGTCCCTGTGTTTGGACAGTGTTCGGAAAGTACACATGTGAGTTGTTTTATTTTTTCATCTTTTTAACATATACGCAGACAGTTTGCATTCAACATGATGTGTAAATGCAGCTGGTGAGGACAAAAATAGTTTTCCACAAGGGGTATAGTTTAAAAGTTTGAAAAATAAAATGCTTACTAGGAAGCTAGTAGTAATAAAATGAAGATCTAAAATGTCTTTGAGTGCTTTCAAGGGAAGGGGTTTTATAATCAGAGCTTGTTTGAGTTTTGGGGGGCTTGTTTATTCGGAGGGGGGTGTGT
>WEIV01030770.1:18590-38132 GCA_013390005.1 Calyptomena viridis
AGCAGATATACTTTGTAAATACAACAAAAGCAAAACCACACGATTATCAACTGTGTTGTTTCTTGGAGAAACAGAATCCTATTTGTAGGTTTCCTTTTACCCTACGTGCACTTACCCATGAGGAGAAGGTCAAGTGAAAGATTAAGGAAACCTATGGCTAGATAAAAAGGATTTGATTCATTATTCGTGCAGCTGGAATTAGTTCCCATGATCTGTGTTCCATTCACAGACCACGTACCTGGGCAGATTTCTGATCTGCATGATGCCTGGATGTTCTGCAGTAGGATTCCACACGGAGGAGTCTGGGGCTTCTCTTCAAATTTGTTGAGAAAAATGGTTTTACTTTTCATGTGGTGTCTTTCATATGCACTGTCTCCACTCATACTCTCTCCAAAGACGTTTTATTCTTTGTTTGCTGTCTGGCTAGAGAGATATTTGTATTGTATTAGCAGAAAGAAGTGATTTTATGAAATCAAGGGTACGTTTTACACTTAGTTCAGAGACTGGTAATCTAGTTTTAGATTGCTTTATGTCCGTCTTCAGAGAGGGGAAAAAAAAAAGACTAAATATATAAATTTTTCAGCAAGCAGATGAATAAAAAGTAAGGAGAGTTAAAAACAGTACCAGGAATTTTTAAGAATAACTTCCAAGCAAGAATACACAGCGTCTCCCTTTCTTGGTTTAAGAGATATGCAGTGTAAATCTGAGTGCTTTGTGTATAAATGGCTCCTGACAGTGTTGTTGTAAATAGCTGTGGAGGTGTTTTTCAGGCTGATCAAAGACCAAGTGGTTCCATTGAGCAAGAAGTGCCATAGAAGTTGTATCAAGCACAAATGTCATTTCTCTCAGCTGTCTCCATGCCTCTTTCCCTTCCTTGGCACGCCTTGTCAAGGCCTTCTGTCAGTCAGTCCATTCTGGTGACATTTGCAAGATCAGAGTTGATGAACAAAGAATGAGTTGAAGAGTTATGGGATAGACCAGTCTGGGCCTCGCTCTGCTTTTAAAAGTATATGTATATTCTTACTCCACAATAACATACAAGGGTAAGGATATTATTTTGCTGTCTTAAAATCTTTGTATATTTTGGCTGTGTTTTATTCAGGTGGCAGTAATGGACATGAAGATTGTTCTACAGGTCTGGGTTATACATGAGCCTTAGTTCACAGGAGGTGACAGCAGTAGTGGTGGCAGAGAAGTACCATAGACTGCTGGAAGAACAGAAGTTTAAGAATAGGCTGAAAGAGCTTGGGGACAAGCAGTGCTGCACAGAAGAACTTGAAAATGATTTCTTGCTCTATGTTACTGCAGTATTCGGGGAAGTGGGACTTGACGTGTACTTTTCATGGGACAACAGGAGACGTTGCTTGCATTGTGAAACAGATAGTTTGTTTTTAGGATAGTTTGTTTTAGTTAGAAACATGTCCAGCCTTCTCTGCCATTGACTAAGATATTCTCCCTTCCAATCCCGTTCTTTTCAAATAGTCTGTAAATTTATGTTGTTGTTTATTAATGTACCATTTGCTCTCTGTGGGGATTGGCCAAATCAGTTCTTAGTAATACCTTACATTCAAACCATATGTTATGTCTGTCTAGATAGGAGTCAGTTTTAATTATTTGTGGGCTTTGTGTGTGTGTGTTTAAGAAGCAGTTTTAAAGCAAACCTAATAGGGCTAAGCTTGAAGTTTGAAAATGATTAATAATTGAGTAGAGGTCTTCCAGAAACTTCCCGGTGTCATGTTTCTGTAATAGAGGGTTATTGTGCTACAGTACTGTGTAAAACACACAAAATAAGCAGAATATGTTACAGTTCTACTAAATGGAAAGAAAAATGGCCCTGTTCTGAACTGTTACACTTTTTACAGCTTTTCCTGGTGGCTCAAGGCTGGGTCAGAGCTCAGGATACTACACAGTACTTTTCAGTGTGAAGAAATAGTCAGACCAAGGGCAGATCTTTTAAAACTGTGCATGAAAACTTTATCTGCATTCATGTAAGAACAAAATAATAACTATATGCATGATCAGTTGGAAGGATATTCATTTGATTTACGTGTCAAGCTGCAAACTCATGTAGGCAGAGAATACAAATGGGCAGTTGCTATTTAAGTATGGATTTTCAGAAAAAACTGATTTTAACTAGTTGTGTAGCCCACTACGTGAATGTGACAGTTCTGCAGTAGAAGGTTGTCATTTGGGACATGAACATGAGAACTCAGTGGTGGCAGGAGTCATTATTTGAGGAGTTCAGTAAATTTCTGCCCATTAAGTTGGAGAATATAAAAATGTTTTCTTCGACCAAGTGTTTTAAAAGCAAGTGAAGGATGTGTAAAATACCACTTTAAAAGTGTGTCACAAATGTTTTTCAGGACAGCACAGCTGCAGTGGTGCTTCACCTCTGAGGCAGTGCATTCATGAATTGGGTGTGCAAGCTCTCTTTTCTTTCAAAGAAAGATTTGTCTTTGTTTCAAGAGAAATGATTTCTGGACTTTTTGCATTGAGTAACCCTGATTTTGTTTGAAAACGGGACAATTTTCCCCTCTTTGGGTTTCCAGGGAAAGAGATTAGCAAACTTTCATGGCTGTTACTCTGAGTCTTACAGTAGTCGTGGCCTCTTCTGGGTAGCCAGTTTTCATTTTATGTTCCATTTACACTAGCCAAGAAAGTAAACTGGCAAACCTTGTCTTTATATAATTTCATCTTTTCAAAGCAGATAACATTATTGTGGCTTATGTAGTATACAGAGAATACCACAAATATCTCAATTACTATTTCTGAAAGTGTTACACAACACTATATGTAACTGTCTTGCCCAAGAATTTGAAGATTTGGGAAAATATTTCATCCATGTGCCACAAGCTGGGACTTGCTGGCAGTGAACACTTGTTACTTTAGGATCCTCAGGAGACTTCGAATGTATTTTTATGTTTTGGTTGGTTGGTTTGGTTTGCTGTTTATTTGTTTTTAATGCCCTTTCCAAGGAAAAGATGTGGTCAATTTAGTAAATGGTGGACGTAAAGGTAGACCTTTGAAATGATATGTGCTGCAAACTGGCAGTTAAAGGAGTGGAAAAGTTAACTGAGGCTATTTCTACATAATGGAAAGGGTTTTCCCCTCAGAGGCCTTGGAAAAACTTGCTGGAGGTGGATACCTACTACTGTAACATGGACTTTATTTTTCCCTTTTTGTTTCCTTTTTAAATGTCATATGCTGAGAGAAGCCTCTTCTTTACAGAGGGGTAGTGCTAAAAACAGGTTTCTGTGGAAAGAAAATTCCATCTGCTTTAAATAAAAAGAAAACCAAGAAGTAGTTCTGTATTTTTAACAGAAAAGAGCTAAGTAAGCCTTTCCTTTTCATCCTGTTGTTTATGATGTCTCATTTTATTCTTACTCCCCTGACTGGGGTATTTTTAAAAAGAATCAGATCACCTGTGGGCAGTGATAAATCATTTCTGCCATCTAGGTTTAAACACCTACTGCATCGTAGGGAGCTTTTTACAGGAAAATTTTCCATTCTTAGTAAATTGCTCTGTGTCTGTTGAGGCAAACTATACTGGTAAGTCTAACATATAAATTTGCCTTCATTGTTCTCATTCTTAGGTGTTTTCATAATTTCAGGTTACAGAGATTTCAAGCTGTTGCAATTGAAATCAGTCTGGATGGTGGGGAAGCTGAGAGTAGTTGTTTGGACACAGGCATTTATCTTTGGAGAGGAAAGAAAGAGGTGCAGCACATTTTTAGAGAGGTTTCTCAATTGACGTTGCTTCCTGTGTTGTTCTCTAACATGAGAAAATATTTCTGTCCTATTGCCTGCCTATTCCATGGTATCTATAATGAGGCCATCAGTATTTGTAGTACAGCAACTGTACTTTGTCCCCTCAGAATTTGTGTGAGAGTCTTTCCTCTGTGATTATTGCCTCTTCAGAATAAAGTTGTGATGCATTAGTGAAATAAACCTTAGCAATAATATCAGTCTATGATTTGATGATGGTGATAAAATTGTTCATACACAAAGGCAAACATCTTTCATTAGATACTTATGCATGTTGTTAAGGGGGAGGAGAACACATTCATATTTCATGAAGTTTATGCTGTGCTTTCAATGCATTTGTAAATATGGAAAATATCAACTACTCTTTACCAGAAATAAACACACTCAAGTGGTCTGGAAACTTAAGAGTCCCAAAAACTGACTGAAGAGCTCTCTGGCTCCATATTGTTAGCTTTTCCTAAATCTTGCAACATGAGGGAAATTCCAGGAAACCCTGAGGGCTGTAAAGTGTCAATATACCAAAAACGGGTAGGAAAGCTGATCTGAAGGGCTGCAAATTGACATCATCATATAAACAATATAATGGAAATGCAAATATATCATGTGATTGCTCAAGAAACTAAAGGAACAAATACAGCTTGATTTAAAAAAGAAAAAACCCCAAACCCTGAGTAATGAAATCATGGGTTTTCTTGTGAAGGTATCTATGAATGTGTAGTAGAGTTTCAGGGGCTTGCAATTTTACTTGATGTTTTAGGCACGATGATTTAAAAAAAAAACCCAAAAACAAACCCCAAAATCTGTGCATACAGTAGACTGATGTAAAAAGGAGGTGTCAGTGTAGGGTTATTAAGTGGATTACTTCTAATGATACCCTCCATGGATCAACAGAAAGCTTAAAATTAATATAGTTATTAAAGATCTGAAAATAAATACAAAATTATTTCTATGTTTTGTAGATAACACAAAAATACTTGGTTAAAAGAGGAGGATAGGGATTTTATAATAAAATGCTTTGGATCAGCTACTATGCTGAGCCAGTCAAGTAAAGTTTATTTTAATCCAGCTAAATGTGAGGTCATTCATCCGGGAATGAAGAATGTGGGTCCCAGCTACCAGTGGAGGAGGGGGTTGTCTCCCAGAAAGTGGGGGCCTTGAGAAGGATTTCAGGGTCATAGCAGACCACAATTTAACATGACTTCTCAGCATGATGGCCAGGACAAAGAAGCAAAGAGTTCTTTGGGTATTCATACAGACAGGATGGTACAGAGTGATTCTTATTCTGTACAGATTGCTACTTTGCCTGGGGCTGGAATTGTGTGTTCGCTGATGAGATACCTTCTGTTTAGATGATGTTGTAAAAAACTAAAAAACCTGTTCAAGTGTCCAAAGGAAGGCCTCACTTAGAAATCTAAACTATTCATAGTATTTATTTTAATGAAGGCCAAGAGGCACCTAAGAAGCTGTTTACAATCTGGCAGATTGTGTGTGACAGAAATCAGTGACTGAAATATGATGTCACATACATTTAAAGAAGTCAGACCAAGAACCTTTTAAATTCAAGGAGGATTACTGTAGGACATAACTATTTGCATTCCAGGAATGTATGCTGTAGCTAAGCAAATTATTTGCTAAACTGGAAGATTAAAAATGAAATGTAATGTCTGATATATACAAGAAGTCAGACTAAATGTTACGCTAATTGCTGCCTCTTAGGATCATTTATTTTTAAGAAAGGAGAATTTTAAGAGTATCATTAATACCCCAGTGTTTGTTTCTAAGAACTTCCTGTTGATAAAACAGGGACAAATTATAGCAAAACAGTATCAGTTTCTTTGTACTGGAGTTTTGAAGCAGTACCAAAGCAGAGAGATATGATGAAATCCCACAGCCACTGGGATAAAAGATAGCTGCATGTGGTTTGTGTCTGGGAACGAAGATACAGTTTTTTCACAAGTAATACAGAAATTGAGATAAAGTTAACTGACACCAGCAAGTTGCAATATTTTTTGTGTTTAATTACATTCGCAGCACAGTTCTGTGAATCTTACACGCTCCTGGTGTTCTGGTGTCCAAGCCAAGGCAAAGCCACATGCCATGATGTGGTGCCTGAGCAGGCTGTGCAGAGAATCTGATACACACTTCTGACCTGGGACTCTTTTGTGACAGAACATCTGTGTCTTGTATCTGACCACTGAAGCTCCTACACAGTGATTTTTCTTAGTTATGACTGAGCATTTAGGGGCTGCTGGTGGTGATTTTCAGAATTTGTTGGGCACTGCCTGAAGGGTTGGAGCTCTGTCATCCTGGGCTGTGGGCTTGCTGTCCTTGTCTTCTCCATCTCCCCTTCACTTTGTCTTTCCCAGGCTCTGAGTGCCGTGCTTCTGATGTGCTTGTGTCTCTCTCCAAGTGCTCCCTGGCCTCTGTAGTTGCTTCTGATGTTGCAGTCTCATGTTTTTCCCCCAGCATACTCTCATCTGCTCTTCAGTGCTCAGACAATTTGGAAATGAATAAATCCTGGGAAAATACTCTAAAAGTTTATGCAGTAAGAAAATGAAGGAAAGACTTCACCTCTGAAAATGAAATAACATCAGCTTTGACCTAGTTTCATAGCTAGGGAAAGCATATTTACTGTGGTTGATGCTGTTAGCTGCTTCCAATCCTAGAGCTGCTGAGCACACAGCCTTTGATGACTGAGTTACTCAAGGGCAGGGATGCAGTGCTGCATACACACAAGCTGGAGGACAATAAAGGACACTTGTTTCCTTTGGAGCTCAGTCTGCCATGATCAGTGTCAGAGGTGTTTTTGGTCCCACCATGCAACTGGTTGCAGTTGACTTATGCCTGAGACCTGGAAAAACGCCTTTCTCCACAGTTATTTGCTCTTGGTTATGAGTTGCTGTATACAGAGGAGGTAATTTTGTATCACAACCCTTCACAAAATGTGTTTGTTGTGCTGTGAGTACCATACAAATGATGATGGTCGGGAGAAAAGTAGTGGTTATTTCTGGGACACCAGAAGATCCAAGGAGAGCAATCTGCACTAATCAGGATTATCTTATGGCTCTACAATACAAGATATATCTAGTGCAGATGAACTTGTCTTTTAAGGAATTTTTGTTATTTCTTCCTAAATACAGAATTAAAAAACAAAAAAGCCAATCCCCAACACCCCCCTCCAAGTTTTTCTGATAATTTCTTCTTATTACTCTCATTGGTTACATGTTGTGGAATTGAGAGATGGGGATTTGAGAAGTGCTGCTTTTAAGCACTCTTAACTCAAAGTATAAAATAATCAAAAGTAATCAAAGAAGAATGTGTAGTCAAAGGAGATAAGTAAAGTGGTAATACCTGCACTTAATCATGTGTGGTTAAAACCTTATTACAGTAAATGCAGCATTGCCATTGCAAAATGCCATTTTTTCCATTCCCCATGAATGCACCTCCAGCTTCAGAGTAGAGCTCTTGACATTGATCTGGGGAACTATAAGGTTTGCACTTATTTGTGGGAACATTTGCCTTGTTTATTTTTAAAGCCAATGGAACTCAAAGGGAAAAGTTTTGATTTTCCTTGGTTCCCCTGAGAAACACTTGTTCATCCTGCTCCCTTCGGTGGGTGTAAACAATTGCCCTTTGTCCTTGTACAATATCCTCCAGCCCAGCCCTCTGAGATCTGGGCAGCTGTATCCTCTGATGTGGCTTCTGAGCAGGAGGCTCTTGCCTCTCCATGAATGATTAGTGAAACAAGGGGGAAAGCCTTATCAATACCAAAATGAATGGTGAGCTTTCCATTCAGTTGTGATGTTACCTGTAAATGGACTAAAAAGACCATGAGGTTCCTGAAATATGTTCCGACTCCTTCCTCTTTTTCCTTTTGGTTTCATGGTAGCTGTAAGCAGAGGCTGGGAATCTGAAGAGGGAAGGGTGTTAGCAAAATAGTGTCTGCATGATCAGAGGAGAATGGGAGGGGAGAGGAGAGGGAAGAGAGTTGACATGAAAACAAGGTGTTACTGAGGTGATTGTCAGCATACTGATATGTGTGGCATGTATAAGTATATATGGTATGTGTATAGAGGTATGTAGGATGGGAGAACCAGAGGCCACAAAATGTCCTTGACACCATCCAAAATGCTTGTGCTATGTAATGGGTAAGTGTCCTTTAACTCTTCTCCTCAACGTTACTTGGTTAATAATATTCATTGCTATTAGTTAGAATATTACAGAATAGTGAATGTGAATTTGTCATCCTTAGAAATTTCATTGTTTCCAGAACAGTGTAGTTCCCTCACCCTCTTCAGATAGCACAGCTCATGTGTGTACAGAAGCCATAGCACAGGGGAGTAAAGAGCTCAAACTGTGGGTCCTGTTTTCAGAAGCCTTTGAGTAGATAACTAGCCTGTGAAACATGAATTGATATTAAACACAGAAGTAGATGTCACAGAGGAGTGCTGTTCACATTTTTAAATTCATGTGACAAAGTAGACAATCATAACACTTTTTCCTTTTACCCATATTGATTTTAAATCCTGCTTTTGAGAGGATTAGGCTAATAAATACTACCACCTCCATTTAATAGCGCAAAAATAGATTTGGGTCACATTATTACAACTGTATTAGGTTTGTGTGGACAGGTTTTGATAGCAGGGGGGTATCAAATTTTTGATACCAAGGTGGTAGAGCCCAATTAGGAGGAAGGGGTGGGGGAAGGTGTTTTGAAGATTTGTTCTACTTCTCAATACCCTACTCTGATTTTGATTATAAATTCATTTAATTTACCCAAGTCTGTTTTGTTCTCATGATGGTATTTGATAGGTGATCTCTCCTTGTCCTTATCTCAACTCATGAACCTTTCATAATATTTTCTCTCTCCTGTCAAACCGGGGAGGGAGTGATAGAGTGGCTTTAGTGGTCACCTGGCATCCAGCCAAGGTCAAGCCACCACAGCAACACTCCTTCCAGGCTCCCATTGGGTGCTATCTATTCCTCTGATACCAAAAGAAGTATTTATATTTTTGTGTGTAAATACCTTCACATTGTGTAAGTAAATTGTTCTCATCTAAATAGGATGCAAATGGAAGTATATGAACATCATTCTTCACACTCACTTAACTCCTCTCTCTCAGATGCAGGCAGGCAGGCTGGCTGACTAGTGAGTTGGTTTTTTTGCAAGAGTTCCAAGGACCATTTCTGTCACCTATACTTTACTGAATTAACTGTCAGTAAAAATGTTGATGATAACCTCTCATCTCTAGCTATCCTCTTCTACTGAGGACGATTCTGCTTACTTTTAATCCTGACACAGTGCTAACACTAAAGTGACACCTCGGCATCTGCCAGTTGATATTGACCAATGTTTTTTTCAAACAAATCCAATGCAATTCTAGGGAATGTAACAGGATCTCATCCAGCCCGTGGACATTTGAGCTACTGATAATAAGGTGACCTACTGGATATAAGATAGATACACTTGACAGTGCCATGGCACATTTTATCTCACACTGTCATAAAGTGTATCACACTGTCATAAAGTGACCCTGGTTCTGGCCAGGACAGGGTTAATTTTGGTGGTAGCCACAAGGAGGCATGGAGGTTATTCTGTACCACCTCACTGTCATTTTCTAGGGAGGGGGAAAGGGATCCTTTTTCCAGGTTATGCAGCATGGCAGAGGGATCCATTGGGTCTTCTCATGGGTTTTCCACAAGATGAGCATGTGAATCATTTGCCTCTTGCTGGTACATTTTGTCATTACTATTGTTGCTGTTACTGTTTCATTGCTGTTTCCAGTCAATTGTTCTTATCTCAGCCCATGATCTTTATGTTTTGTGCCTCCAATTCTCCTCTCCAGCCTGCTGCAGGGGGCAAAAGGAGGGGAAGGGAGTGAGCTAGCCACACATGGTTATTCAGTGGGAACACTAGTTTGAGGAATACCATTCTTAAACCACAACAGCCTTCTTTGGCACCCAGTGCATGGCTTGAAGATTTGAGATAACAACAGATCTGACCACAGTGGGTTGGAAACAAATTTGATCTAAGCATTTGTTGTAGTAGGCCCAGAGCCACTGGGCACAGTGTTGTTTGGTCTGTTCATGTGGTTGTGGTACTTAACCCTGTGTGTATTCCCGTATATGCACTATGTGATCCTCATGAGAATATTTTTCAGAGCAGGGAGGGGGATCAAGGTTGCTTTGTTGCTGTTCTATGTGATATCAGCTTACAAAATGATAACATCAAGGGCAATGAGGGTCATTTGGGATATGTATTCAGTGCTGCTCTCCTGCCCTTACTTGGGGGGCTACCTTTGGGTGCTCGTTAATAATTTTACCCAGCCTGGGGAAAGAACAGGGGAGGATGATTTTTCCCAGCCTTTTGTGCCCTTTTCCTCCTTCAGGCCTCTTAAAACAGCTTTTGAGAATTTTGAATTTCCCTTGAATGTTAAGGAAAGCATGTTCTTGTTGCCAGGTATGTCGGGTCTCCTCAGTTCAGCCCACACTATGTTTAGAGTTACAAGAGATTTTTAGAGGGTCTATCAGAGATCTACCCTGAGGGTGGATAATCACGGGTGGCATGGAATATGGGAGAAAATGAACCAGCTTTTGAAAGACTATTCTGCTCCAGCTGTTTGGAAGCTGACCCCTGAACAACTACAAGACTGATAAAGTGCAGAATATTTGAAAGAAAAGTGCTGTGGCAGCTCCAGAGAGGTGTGAAGTTACACAGTGTGTTGGCCCTGGGTATTATTTATCAGACACTACTCATCACTAGACAGCACACTCAGGAGGAGGAAAGCAGACCAACAGGCACTGTGTTCACTCAGACTGCAGCTAAACCAGAGGAATAACCCATGCTGATAGCACTGACCTGCCTATGCAGAAGAAATCCAAAACCAAATCAGTTCACTTAGTGAGGAATGAAGAGGAAGCAGGGCCCTCACAACAGGAGGAAGAGAGAGGATCAGAGATGATCCCTGTGCCTGGGTGAGCTGCAAGATACGTGAAAAGATTTCAGCCACCAGTTGTGTAAGCCCTGGTGACCTGAGCCCATTTTTTGACTGGCTGCTGCAATGCTAGGGTGTTATGGCCCACAATAAGAAACCAGATGGTAGTGAAACCAAGCAGCTGGGATGCCTGTCCTGGGATGTAGCATTAACCAGGGGATTTGGAAGAGGACAGAAACTCTCAGCCTCTGGAGGTGACTCCTGTCAAGTGTGAGGGAAAGGTACCTTTTCAAGGATGATCTGCCCAAACAGATGGAACACCATGGAGTATGGTATCCAGTACCTGAGAGAATTAGATGTGCTGGAGATAATGTATAGGGATTCAAATAACGAGATATCTAGATCAGGACAGGACAAGATGTGGAAAATGTGCTCTACACTGCAGCCAAGGAGAATGGTCCTTCCTGGAGTCTCTGGCAAAATGTACCCAGGGAGATTTGAGGACAACCCCTGGGGCTTGGGAATTGAGGATACTAAGGCTCCAAGGCCAATTATACTCAAGATGAAAAAAATATACTGGTAGCTTATGAAAGGGTTTGATTTGCTTCAGAAGGGATTTGCAGCAAAGCACAGCTCCTCCTGGCACCCTGAGTGCCAGTGCTGGGCGGGATGTTCAAAGGTAAAGTCTCTTTCACACATCATGCAACCGATGCCATGTGAGTGGTGCCGATCACACCGAGAGCTCAAATAGGAAACCCCAATCACCCAGGGATCTTGGAAGCCATCAGGAAATGCCCCGAAGGTGAAAAATTTGGACTGTCATTAGAGGAGGAGAAAGAGAAGGTGACATGTACTGAAGAGGCCCTACCATATAATCAGCTACTGGAAAATGAAGAGTGATACACTCTCTTTACTGACTCTTCTTGCTGTATTATAGGACTACATCAAAAATGTAAAGCTTATTCTTATTGAATTTCATGGCACTTAAGCCTTGCATCCTGAATGACTTAGTTTAGAGAGAGAAACTGAGATAACAGAAGAAGATAGTTCATTTTAAAGTCAAGCACTGTCATCTTATTGGTTCATAACCTGTAATGTATGCTTATTAAGACCTACAGCAGGTATTTCATTTGATAGATTGTGGCAGCAGTGGCCTTTGTTTGTGAAGGCTAATGGACATTTTTGAGATCACTGGTCAGGGAAATGCTTATGAGGATTTACATGGTAGTGACCTGTGAGCTGGTTAAAGTGGTATGCTGGATTAGGATTGGCACAATGTCTGTTATACATGTTACAGTATTAATACATTATCAGTTAAATTTGAATTGACAAATATATTCTGTGTATTTTAAGGCTGTAAAATTCCTATAGTCAATTATTAGTGCTTGTTTATTTAACATCTGAAATAAATATGTTTAGACTAAAAGTTTCAAGTTAAGTGTTTAAAATTCTGGGTTCTGGAATTCATTCTTAGTCATTTAACTAAACAGATCTTGATTCTCAGAAATACTGAAAAGTTGTTCTGAATTCAGTAAAAGCTCTGAAATCCATGCACGGGTTGATGTCCTCAGGATCGAGACAGAGGGAGTAGACAAGAGGCCCAACAGAGCAGAGAACTTTCCCTCACAGAAAGAGAAGAGAAACTCCAGAACGACGTGAACGAGAACAAAAGTGAGGAGCAACTGTAGAAGTCATCCTGATGATGATGTGTATTTCTTCAGTTGATGCTGTTGAAAACTCATATTTGTTGCTTTAAAAGACCACATTTCATCCTTTATTCCTGCAGGACTTTTGCTGGTGGGGATTGTTTACATCTCAGTTTGTTTCTCAGCCCATTGGCTGTAATTAGAAATGAAATTTTGCACTCTCCAGAGAGCTTGCTGGAGACTTTCACCTTGTAGAAGAAAGGAGATTAGATGTGATGATTTGTTGGGCTCATGTACAATCCCCTGAGTGAACTGTGGCACTGAGCTGAAAGAAAGCTGAAATGATACCCAGTCTGGCAACCACTTGCACCATGAGCAGAATAAATCCTATCCCTCGACTAAAACTCTGTCTTGTTCTGCCCAAATTTGCTTGAATTCCTGATGTGTGAGGGCTTTTGGTAGCACAAAGTTTGGAGAAGGCAGTGGCTGCCTGCCAAGGCAGTGTGCCTTTAGGATGATGGACTCTGTACCTGTGTTCATGTTGTCATGAAGTGCCTTAGGCTGTGCCAAGGAAAAGTGCCAAAAATGATTTCTTACAGCTACCACATTCCATCTTCAAGAGGGAACTGGAAATGATGTTCAGAACCACAGAGCTGACATTTGGTCGTTGTTCTGTGATTACTTTTCAGATTTTTAGGACTTTCTGGTACTAAAGTCAAACAGAAATACAGTCATAAATATGGCAGAGGCTTTGCTTTCTAGCTTTGTTCTCCTCTGCTAGGTCAGAGAAACAAAAAGGAGGAAATATGTGGCTGTGCACAGGTACTACCACAACATTTAAAACATGTCTTTGAGGTTTTTGTTCTGGGAGAGGAGATAGCAAGCCTTTGTTATCACATTTGTTAGAGTAAGCTTTCAGAACCTTGATTTCCAGGTGCCTTATTGCTTTCTTAGATGCTCTTAAAAGGGTGCTTTTTTTTTCACTCTGAGTTCTTTGTCTTTGCTAGGTACTAATGAGGGATTATCCTGTAATACTCTTGATAAAAACCCAGCTTATTCATACCAAAACACCTTTTTCTTCAACTCAGAGTGATGTCATGCAATGTGTCTCACAGGAAAAGAGAAAAGATCCCAACAAAAGAATAAAGCTGGCTAGGGCTGTTCCCACTGCAGGAAGGAATACTGGCAGGAGGGTAATTTACTGGGACTGAAGTGTATTGATTTCTGCAGAAACCTGATTGCAAAAATTTGATGTCCAGAGAGAAACTGCTTGTAAGAGCATAGGATTGCTAATGGCAAACCCTGTTTCAGGATCCCAATTCTAATTCAGGCACAGTGAAAACTTGCACCAGGTTAGTGACATCCAGTCTGTACAGACTGGGTATTTATTGCTGTTACTGACTGAACCCTAGTTTCTGTTGATAATGTGAACTTCTTGGATATTATGCTTGGTTTAGTGTCCTTCAAACTTTTTTCCATTAATGAAGCTGTGCTGTCCATATCTGTGATTTGCCAGGGTTGCTTTTTCATGACTCAGAGATCTCTTTAACCTAAGACACTTCCTCAGTGTAGCAGCATTGTGGTGAAAAACTGATTACATGTAAAAGCAGCTTGTGGAAAATATATGTGTTGGCAAAACCAGTTCATTAGGGCTGTGTAACTGATACAAAAAACACATACAGTTTCCTTGTTTTGAAGGATTTTTCAGTCTATCTCGAACCTGACTCTCATTGCATCTTTGGACTTCCTCTTAGAAATCAGGAATACTTAAAAGCAATCTATGGGCTGTGTCAGCTTCACATGTCATTGTGATTCCACACTGGATGCAATACATTTGGGGAGACTGAAAGAGAAAGAAACTGGGTGTATTTTCAACCTAAAGGAGTACTTCTCCAGATTGCATTTGGGCAAATATTAATTATTCTCTTTAAGTGCTCACATCCCAGACAGTGTGTGGTGTACCTTGAGGCAGAACTGTCTTGTCTCTGTCTTGCTCAGGACAAATCCCACAGACTGTTGCCTTCAATTTTGAAGGATTGTGAGCAGAAGGGACTGAACATGTGGCAAAATTATTAACTGGGTAGGATTCATGGTTTTATTCTTAATTAAAGACAAGTGGGTATGTGAAATATATTTCCCCAGGGCTATGGTGAGGGAGAAGTCACAATTTCACCACTAAAACGAAGCAGAAAAAAGGCACCAGCAAACAATACAGGCACACTCCAACATTCATCAAAGTCAATAGGAAACTTGACTTTTGACTTTAAAGGGCAATGGACTAAACTCTGCAAAATCATATGAAAATGCTTAGAAGTGATGAAGTACTTATTCTTGCCATCCTGCAGTAATAGAGCTAGAAAAATTATAGGTGGATTTTAATTTAACCCACTCCACGCATTTTTAATTGTACCGTGTTTATACAGTTGGTTGCATACAGTTGGATTATGCAGCAATTTGCCTGGTGATTTGTGTTTGTTGCTGCATGGCATGTTCTTTTACAGTCTTGTTTCTCTGTATACATAGTCTTCTTGTGGGCTGACACAAGCCCACATCGCTTAAATTAATATACATGATTTTGTGTGAAAGTGACGCCAGCAGCTTCTGTCGTTTGTAGTATCATTATTTAGGTACAGTTCTTACTCTGGGGATGGGTCTGTGGAAGGGGCTGCAGGCAAGAGTGTCTCTTCTGCTGAGAGGATTAACAGTGTTGCAGAGCATGCATGGGCCTTTTTAGGGGACTGGGGAGAGGTCACTGAGCTGTCACCACTGCTGCTATGTCTGCTGTTGATTGTTGTCCATTATCAAGAAGGATAATGTGTCCATTATCACAAACCACTCCAAGCAATGCACACACTGGCAGACGTTGGAATTAGGGTTGGGAATTTAAGGGCTGGCTGAGGGCTTCAGTGTGCAGGAGGATAAGTATCATCCAGCCTGGTCTCTGCAATTATTCACCCAACTAACAGATGACTTGGGACTTTGATTAGCCACTAATCTTTGTCTCACTTCAGAGATCTGTGGCCACATTTCTCTCCAATATGTTTTCTCCATAAGCAGTGGTTGCCTTGCAACAGATCAAACGGGGTGGTCTGAAAGCCAGTTAGCACCCATCTGGAGGATGCAATTTAAATGACATTGCATCTCAATTGCTTCTTGTGGTTGACAGACTGTGTTCAAAGAGCCCATTAACCGATGCAAGGCGAGTTTGAGAGTTAGCCCATTTGGAGATTTGTTGTGCTTACTTATGGTATTTATTTATTGCCTCAATTTCATCTGTGCTAAATTCACGCTACTTTTTTGAGTAACTAAACTTTAAGAGCAATGTCTGCCTATGAAAAGGTAGAGCATTTGCCACTTCCGTTTTCTTGTAAATTGGATTTTGGAAGTCAGGACTGAACAGAGCACAATGAGTCCTTTGTCCTTGCACAGCAAACTGGATTTAGGCAGCACATGTTATGACAAATGGTACGAGTTTTGTGGCTTGGGCTCCAGCAACAAGAAAAGGCAATCCTTTTGACTCATCAGCCAAATAGTATGGCACCACTTAATACATCTGGTATGAAGCTTAGAATATGGCAAATAGAGAAACTGAAAAACTTTTTTCTTTTACAAACTGCAAGTGTTGCTGTGCTGAGGGTGGTGGGGGCTATGATTTTTGCTTTGAGAACTGTGCTGGAAGATGACTTTTCTTGCCCCTGCATGTCTGTAATCTTATTATAACCACATTGGTACCTTTACCCATCCATTCATTTCACTGATACTGCAGAACAACAAGGGAAGATGGAGTTTTCTGTTTTCCTTATGAGTAGAGCACACTGGGGGTGACTTCAGTCAAAGTCTAGGATTTAGAAACCTCAGAGATTAAGATGATTTGCTCTTTGCTTCTGCAGGACGAGTGGAATCACTTTCTAATTTATTTTATTTTTTAAGAAAATGTCTTCTATTGAAAACCACTTGATATATAGGTGTGCCAAATATGCCACTGCTTCTGTGGAATCAAGAGAATGAACAATTATTTTTTTTAATTTATTTCAATTTTTTAAATCTTCTGACTAGTTTGTTATAATGCGCTTATTCCTGTTTGGCCCAGAGAAGAATAAAGGAAGTAGAGAAACCTGCCATCTGTCTACAGTGTTGAATCTGGTTTAATTGCATGTTTAATTAAGTGGTCTGGTTTAATTGAATCTATAATTGTTGTAGATAGAAACCTGCTTGCCTATATTGCATAGGTGAAATATCTATGTTGTTTCTCGCACAGAAAAGAGTCAAAGACGTCATCTCTCCAATTGTATTTGAAGCTGCCTACAGCCTTGGGGACCATGTGATAAAAAGAGGAAAAGAGGAGAAGGAACTACCTGCTCTCAAGCCCATTCTCCGCTGGAAGAAAGGACAAAAGATAGCCCAGAGGAATCAGGTCAGATGTGGAGTCTGTTATTTCCCCAGAAGGCCTGTGGCTGAACTGGCAGCAGA
Organism: Calyptomena viridis; assembly: GCA_013390005.1. Classification (NCBI taxonomy): domain Eukaryota; kingdom Metazoa; phylum Chordata; class Aves; order Passeriformes; family Eurylaimidae; genus Calyptomena; species Calyptomena viridis. The sequence goes on from WEIV01030770.1 coordinate 35,407, forward strand.
CGTGGCTGTGAAAGTGCAGTGCTGAGCTCTGTGTCATTTTCACAGAGCAGCCTTTTTGTACAGTTCCAGCTGTTGCTTACGTCAGTGCTGCTCCGTGACATAGTAAAGGCTTGTGATGCCAAGGCTGGACAGTGAGGCCACTTTCTTGTTTCGGGGTGTCTGTGCTGGGAAGGAAAAGAACGAGAAAGGTCTTATTCCACTGGTTCTTCCCTTTTTTGTAGGAGGTTCTTGTCAAGGCTTGGTCCTAGCCTTTTTTCCAGGTTGCACCTTTATTAGTGCTGGAGGGACAGAGCTGATTTCAGGAGGGGACATGGGAACTATGTGAGGGGAGAACAATGGGCAGAATAAAGAAAAATTTGCCTGGCTCGACTGCCCTCTTTTGTTGAGGACTTCTCACATCCAGTCATGGGGAAAGGGAAACCTGCTCCTGGTGTAACTGCATGTCATATGTTAGACATGCCATGCTAAAAATAAGGTGGCTTTATTTCAGAGACAGTAAAATGTAGGTGGACCATGTACATATTAGGATCCTATTTTACTCCACTGAAATGCAGAGAAACCCTTTTATGTTTAATTTTGGTGAGAGTGAGAGAATTCCCTTAATGTTGAAACACTTGTCATTTAAAGGGTAGAGATTATTATTATGTAATTTCTCCCTGTCCCCCTTTCTCCTAGATGGTTCCGTAGGAGGATTGAAGTGTATGTGATTATCTCACCTCTCGTTTGTGTGTCTTGACCTCACTAGTATCTTTGGAAAATGCAGGCAAATGTTGTCAGGTTTTGACAGGAGTGGTCAAGACTCCTGTGCTTATGAAGGTATTAAGCACTTTCAGGGTTCATGAAGCAGGTGCTCATGTTGAGGAGAAAGACCCTCCTACTGACCTTTTGAAAGGCCACTTTTCAGTGTAGTCCTTGTAGGTCCAAAACAGTTTGCCAAGGAAGGAGCTGGCAGGACAATTCAACCTTCCACTGTGCCAACATTGGAGTGTCCAGCTCCAAGGCTCCTCAGGGAAATCAAACTTATTCTGTGGCAGGCAAAGCTTCTTTTGTGTCAGAATTGCAGGGTAATTCAGGCTGGAAGTGTCCTCTGTAGATCCAGTTTCCTCAAAGCAGAGTCAGTTTAAAAGTCAGATTGGGTTGCTGAGGGTTATATCCATTCAAGTTCATTTTCCAAAGCATACTTACATACTTATGAGCTGGCATTTCTTGTGAATGTGAAACTTTTTTTTTTTAGTAGTGAAAAGTCTGTCTAGAGCCCGAGGCTTTTAGCAGTGAATGGTTAGATCTGATTTTTAACCTTAGGAAGTTCATTTCTATTAAGTGATGACAGCATCATTATCTGTAGCATTAATTTCTCATGCTGCTCGTAAGGTCCCTGAATACTACTTTAAAAAAAGGTAACTGAAATGTTTGAAGGTACTTGCTTTGTCATATGGCAAAATGTTTTGTGCTGTATCTGGCTATAATGCTTGTACTTAAGAGACAGGAGTATTTATCCAAATACACTTTATTTTTATAAATGTGTGAATGAAAGATGCATTCAAGAATTACTTATTTTTCTGAAGAGGAATTGTGTGGCTGTTATGTATATGAATTTTGTATGGTTGCAACAATATGATGGAAATTTGTGGGCAACTTTGGAACTTGAGTGGTGTGCTGAAAACCTGAGTGTTACATGAATAAAGCTACTTATATGCTTTACTGATGGGCTTGAACTCAAATGGTCACACCTTGCCCTGCAGGCATAGTCTCAGATCAATATTAAAATACCCAAATGCTGAGATTATAGAGCAGAAACAAAAATATATTGGGAATTTCCCTGACTTGTTTTCCTGTGCAATTTGGATGAGAGGGAGCCAGTTGACAATCCCTTTCCATTTGCTTTCCACATGTTGTTCACTTAGCTTAGTAAGAAAAGAATTTTGACATTGGGTGTGCCAGTAAATTTGTTTTCAGCTAAGGAAGTGAGAAGAGCTTCAGAGTTAGTGTGATGGTCACAGTGACAAAGCTCTGATGGAGGGGACCTCAAGGCATGGTGCTGGGGTCCTTAATGACCAATTCCATGGGAAAATTGGGACAAAGCATTCTCTTTCAGGATTCTTAGTATCTTGTAAGTAGAAATGGTTTTAAAAAGATAGATAGGGATAGTAGATCCAAATATACTATCCCGAGAGGGATAGTAGTAACCAAAATTTATATAAAAAAGGATTTATATTTTCAAAGAATCCAATGATTTTGGAGGAACCTTACATTTTGGAAATCCAATTCAAGACTTAGTGGTTTCTGTTTTCAGAAGATATGGCACAGATGAGGTCAGGTGGAAAAAATAAGTTAGTACTAATGTCTTTAAATATCACTGGTTGTCTGTTGTTTTTAAAAGCCCTAGATCCTGTTGATCCAGTAAGAAGTGGCATTTTGGGATCAGAAATGTTGCATCTGTTCCTTCAAGGCACCATTAAGATAATAGTAAAAGATTGATACTTGATATTTAGCAGGATTTTTTGTGAATGAATGCAGGAGAAGAAGCTGGAAGTAGTGAATAGCTGAAGAAATGAGTGGACACCATCACTGAGTGGGAAATGGGGAGACTTCCAATCTTTGAAGATCCTGCTAGATCTGCTAGACTTACTTGAAAAGCTGTGCATTTTGCAAATGTGGACTTTACCTAATGTAAGACCCCAGGTACAAGCCAAAAGCAAGCCCAGGCATTTTACTTTTAAAAATAT
>WEIV01030771.1:3616-49323 GCA_013390005.1 Calyptomena viridis
ATGAAAAGTTGACCAATTCCCATTCTCTAGCCCATGAGCAAGAGTTTGGAGTAGTACTATTTGACTGAAACTAAAAACAAATACATGGCATTTAAAGTAATTAATCAACTAAACCGGTAACAGAGAACTATTATTATAACCAGTGTTGTACATTGGAGAATCTGATGCTACCCTGAATCTGAGAACTTTGTTTTATTCATTCATTTGTGCATATAATTTCATATATACAGCACTGAATTACTGAAAAAAAATTCTATTGTTTTTTAGTCCATTATTTTTTGACTTAGAGATAAACTTCTATTGATTTCTGAATGTCAATCAAATAAGAAATGAAGTTTATTGATTCTTCTTGCTTCTGCTTTCACTCACAGTAGAAACTCTGAGGAACCACTGAAAGCTGTGGATGCTTGTTTCAGAAGGGACTCACAGATCAATTACAGATTGGGAGCTCCAGCAGACATTATTTCTTGAATTTTCCGCCAGGGTATTGTATCATAAAGTGATGCCGTTGTTAAAACTGTGGACTATATTCACATTATAGCTACAAGTTTAATTCCAGATTTTTCTTTGTCTGTCATTTCTCACCAGCGCATGAATATACTCCAGACTGTTTAGAGCTTTGATAAAAATTGCTCATGGTTAACTGAAATTTGCCATTGGGAGCTGCAACAAATAGACATACAGATAGTTGATCAGTTTATCAATGTATGAGCCATAACATCTACTTTAAGATCTAAAATGGGCCAGAAATTAGATGAGGAGAGAGAACCCTGGCAAACACTAACATAGGCTGGTCCCATATCTTACCTTCTCATTGGCTCTGCTGTTTTACATACAACATGTTTAAAATCTCTACATACAGATTCCATGGAACAGTAGGATTCTTTGAACAAAATTGAGTGGAGAAATTGTTATTAGGAAAAGATTCACTTTTACCTGTTATTTTCTGAACTAAATTATGATGTTGACAATAATCGACATTTACAGTCTTATGGTCATTTGGTGTTGTGTGAAAAAATTCACAACAGAGCTTCCTTATTTAACAATTTAGGATCAGTATTGTGGTTAAAACACAGTCAGTCATCTTTCAGCTTACTTCGCTCTTTAGGAGCGAACTAACTTTGTTTCACTGTTGTCTTTTTTTTTTTCCTAATATTATTTTTAAACACATCAAATGTAAGTCCAATGAATGTTGACGAAATGTTTTGTAAGAGCAGTGTTAAAAATTTTAGTGAGGAGAACATAAAAGTGTTATATTTGACGTTATGAATCCATTTATAAAAAGAAAGGGACATACTTTCACCATCATAGGAAAACATCAAACTTAGATCTACTATTGTCAATAGCAAGTTCAGAGTTTTGGCTTGGTAACCACACTCAGCAGCCTTCTCCACTGCCATTGTGTTCTGTATTGGATCTACCTGATAAGAGATATTGCAGAGATACACAAATTATCGCAGTTGTTAGAATTTGAAATCTAAAATGTTATCATGGATCCTTAGAAAAGGAAGAAAAATTGCTTAAGGTATTTCTCTTTTTATGTTGTATTTTAGATGCCAGTAGATTTATATACATATTAATAATGTATGTAGATATAATGCCAGATCCAACTCCAGCAAAGAATCTGGTAGAGGCAACATAAGAAATACTGTTAATAACCCATAAATTAAAAATTATCATAGAATTTTAGGTTTAATAGTAAAAATAACCATGAGTTGCACATCTGAGTGTAGATTTAAATCCAGTTGTGTACCTAAATAGGGCAGAAAATTTCCTTTCCACATATGTATCAAAATCATCCAAGTGTCAAAACTCTTTTAGTTTGGGGCAGTTCAGATTCAAATCTGGATTCCAGCTTTACAGCCAGAGCTCCCCATTTGTCTTAAATTTTTATTTCCTTAGCTTTTGTGGATTTAAATTAAATCACACACTTCCCATTATTTCATGAAAGCAGATGTATCAATAGGTTTCTTTACCTGCTAATCTGACTAGGAATAAGCAAGTGCACAAGAAACACTTCTAAAAGGGTTGCTCTAGATTTAATTGTTAATTTCATTATGGTGTTGCTCACTTTGTCTTCACTTTGCCTATCAGGCCTCAGTCATAACACATACCATTTGTTATGCAAATATCCTGGCAGTGACTTGTAGAACTCAGAATGTATTTTATTTAAGGGCAAAATCTCAGCAGGGACAGATTTCATGCCAGTATGTGACCCTCTTTTAGCTCACCTACATGCTACCTCATGATAAATGACACATATGCAACTCCAAGCATTTCTGTGCTTTTACAAAGTATTTGTAGCATTTATGTGCAGGCAAATGAGACCCCCTGGGTATGTTTTAGAATCAATGTTTTTAAATTTTCAAAATTTCATCTCAGGTGACTGCCACAAAAACTGTAGCAAAATTTATTTTGAAGATTGTCTAAATGAAAGATGTATTAATAAGCAAACTAAAAAGCTGCCGAGAAAAACTGATGGTGTTTGATGCATGAGAAATCACAACTGCAAATTGTCAGCATTTTTAACCAGAGATTTTCCTGTGCAGCAGAGCTGAAAATGGACATTAAGAAACATACTAAAAGCTAGTAGACTTGAACTCCTGCCACACTGAGGTTATTAAAATTTAATGCATAAGGAAAGTACTGAGAAGGACTGAAATTACACGACTGTGCACGGCCAGAGACTTTATTCTGTGCTGAGCAGAACTAGCACTAGTCCCTTTCAATCAAGGAGACTAATTGACCAAGTAAAGTGATCCCCAAGATGGATACTAGTACCTGCAGACAACAAAAAGTCGAATACAGGGAGATTAGAGGTCCCTGGAATCTGTGGAAAGATGCTGACTTGCTGTTATGTCTTTTTCAGTCGCTTAGAACATGGTGCTAATAACACCAAGGTCATGGGTCCAATGCCAGTATAGGCCGTTCACTCAAGAGTTGGACTTTATGATCCTTGTGAGTCCCTCCAACTCAGAGTATTCTGTGATTCTGTGTGATTCTGTGATTTTTCTAGAGAGGATCTGAAGGACACAAAGTAGGTGAACTTGGTTGCCTCTTGATCTGGAGTGGCAGCATGCAGCAGCCTCTCTGCTGAAGGTACTGTTGAACCTGGGCATAACTGGTCCTTGATAAGGAATATAACCAGTGAGGTAGGAAAGGCCCCTTTGCTGCATATATGATGCTGCACAAGAATAAGAGTCTGGGCTGTCTCCCTCGAGTCTGCCCAACTGGAAGTCCATCCCAGCTGCTCCTGCTCTGGCATCATGAAGACAGCACCAAGCAGAGAAGGGAGTGTACAGTCACTCCTGTAAAGGCCAGACGCTGCCCATTGTACAGACAGATAAGATTTGCAGTGGTAGCCAGTTGCAAGCATGCTCATGCAACCCATGGTGATGACTGATGATGACCCAATAGGAGCCCAAAAGATTCCTCAAGATCAACAGGAACAAGACAAAATTAGGCTGGTGAATTGTTTGCACCAGGCATGAGAAATGCCAATCTTTACTCAGTTACACTACCAGCAAATAGAAACAACTCTCAATTTGCAGCAGTCTAAGTGAAAGAAGAACCTGTCCCAAGATAACAGAAGGAGAAGATAATGTGAAAAATGGAGTAACCCTGAAATGTGTCAACCATCCCCATGCTTACACTGTAGTAACTGAAACAATAGCTGACAGTTACCATAAATCATTGCCCAAGAGCAGAGGAAACAAACGTATTCTTCCCAACAGTTCATCCCTGCATTGCATGTGTTCTGGAGCAGCTCTGCAAAACCTGTACCTGTTTTATTCACTCACTGCACAGGCATGGCTTGGAGCAGCGAAAGAATGCTGTTAGGAAAGGGAATACCATCTAGAATAGAAATTAAGCTGGGCTTGACAGCTGCAAGGAAAGCGCAACACAGGCAAGATTAATAAGGTGCTATCTGGAAGAAGACTTTTTGAGTATTTGTCCAGCAATTCATGACACTCAAAGGAGTGAACAAACAATATGAGAGAAAGTAAAAGAGCAATACTCTTACTTCTTTAGTGCTCTCAATGTGTTGTTTATTCTGTCTGGTCTTTGATGGTAGAAACTGGAGAGCAGCCCACTTGAAGGGTGCTACTGGGAGCTCATATAAAATAGAAATCACTCATATGCTACAGAAATAACCAAAATACATGTGTTATAGGATATGAATTGTCATGCAAATCATTCTGTTCATCTTAGCTAAATTAATCCTGCAACTCTAAACCAAATTGCATCCTGTAAACCGGGAAAGTAGCAGGATGGGCAAAGGGTTTTCTGCTGGAGTCAATTTGTACATAAATTTCTGTGAAGTGAGATAAAGACTTTAGGAGAATGAAGATTTCTCTCTTTAAAAGAACATGTGAAGACAGGGAAAATCTGATTTAAATAGATTATTGGATGTAAATTCTGTGTGGGTAGACTAGACTAGCTTTCAGAAATCTTTGCAATCATAGATTTGTAGAACCATTTGGACTGGAAAAGATCTTCAAGGTCATTGAATCTATCCAGTTGTAAGGAATATTTTGAGTTATTAATAAAATTGCTGTTTTCCCATAAATTGCTTATCTTGGACATCTCTGTTCTCTTCATTCCCAGAAGTACATCTAGAAATAAACTGTAGGATTTGAAGTGCTGATTCATTGATGCTACAGGGTCATAATTTTCTCAGGATGGATACAAGGTTTCCAAAACCATTGCTCATCATGGTAAATAGAACCCCACTTGAAGTAAATTGCTGCTCAACATGAATAAGGAAGTACAATTTGATTTGGGCCAGTAAGAGCATGGCATGGTGGCAGAAAGTAAGGTTGGGAAAACTGCTAACCCTCTTCAAGTGGCAGGGACAGAGAGTCTGAGACTCATACAGTTGCAGTTAGCAGCAGGTAGCATCACAAATGTATATCCCACAAGGTCAATTTCCTACTGCTGCAAGGGCAGATGTTTCTGGGGGCTCATTCCTTCTAGTCATCATCTCCCTGGTTGGCATGCAAATGCCAGAAGCACCCTTTCTGCATGGTAACATTTCCAGGAATGCTGCTGGAGTACACTAGCTCATTAGACCCAAGGATTCACAGGTGCTTTGTTTTCAAGTGGTCTCCACATTGCAATGCTGAGAGGCAGCCTGTAGATTTTGTATAAATTTCAATTTATCTCTATCAAGTCATGCATATTCATATTTAACATAGAGTTCCCCAACTGATGTATGAGGCAAAGGAAGAAATGGGAAAGCAGGCTTCCCTCACACAGCAAAAGTCAACATTTTTCAATGTAATCATTATTTGTCTTATACATACCAAATCCATCATGTTTACAAAACTGCGGTTATATTTTATAGAGTCTCAGAATATAAATCTTTTAAAAGTATGGGATTTCAAAAGATTCAGAGAGAGCTTGGACCAAAAGTCTCAGCTCAGTCAATTTCTATGATTTTTTTTTTTCTTCTAAATAGCTTAGTTATTTTTGAGCTTCACAAACAAATTTTAAGATATGTTTAAATTGGACTGAGCATGAAAAACTGATCTTACGAAGTTATAACTGCATCAGTTTAAGAATTTACATTGTTGTGGGAAGTAGACCTGGACAATCGAACCAGAATTCCTCCAGGATGCTGGAAGTTTAGAAGTTTACCTTCTTTTTATAAGAATCTGGTAAAAATTTAATTTGCATTATAAATATGGTTACTGTAATATTTCACAGAGTCTAAAATACTAAAATAATAGAAGTATGAGACAAAACCAAGTTGCTGAAGAGGTTTTTTAAATTACTTATAAGTTCTTTGATCTTTTAGATTTGTAAGTTAATATAAATAAGCACTGTTTCTCTCTTTGCTTTTTTGTATGCATATAGATTTATCTTGAAGTGAAGTAAGGTAAATATTTCTGGTTTTAGCTGAGTAGTGATTTTTCTTTTAAAAAGATTCAATTTGTCCTTACGAATTATTAGCAACATCTTGAAATGGGGTTCGGCTAATTAATCAAAAACTTCTTGTGAGCTCAGACAAGCCAGACCCAACTGACCTTGAAAGTATATGAAGGCACAGAAGTTAAAACAAGAATTTCTTGGCCAAAGAAAACATCTTTATTCTTTTAATAGGCATGGAAGAAAAGACTGTCTAGTGCAAAGAACTCCATACAGCTGAGCTCTTTTACAATCTTAGATGAAGCAAACAAAGCCATGAAAAACAAAAATTTTTGAAAGTATTCAGGCTCTCAGTGAAATCAGTGGTGAAACTTCCTTTTATTTCTAAAACCAGAGGATCTACCAGATCAGGGCAGCTCTGAAAGTGCCATTTTAATTGTGCTGTTGCCATTATAAATGTTTTTCATGCCAGGAAGAGACTCTCTGTAGTTGAAGATTGGCATCCTGCATGTCATTACAATGGGAAGAATATCTCGCTTTTCCACTCACTTCATATTATTTCTTGCAAAACAAGTAGATCATCTTTGCAGATACAAATTCACCTCTGTTTTCTGGATGAGCATAAAGCAGAACACCTGCAAAGCCTTACTTAAACTTAGGGGAAAATCTGAACTGGGCAGAGCACTGGGGTGGAGCTTGAGCACTTTCTGTTCTCAAATCCCCCATTAAAGTCCATGAATATTAGCCTCTAAGGAAGCATATTTACAAGATAGTCAGAAATACTGATTAAAGATAACACCCAAGATGAAAAAAAATTCTGTGTTGTTAACTATGGGCTTTACTTTAAGCAGACTATTGAATGCAGTCAGGAGTCTCCAAATATTCAGATTGGGCTAGAATCATCTCAAAATATCATAAAGCCCACTTAGGTAATTATTATAATATTGTCATCAAAATGTCAAGGTAAGAAAGAAAAGCACAGAGTAGAGCTTAAATTTGTGCTCTGTCAATAGCCTTGTCCAAGGACATTTATACAGCTGTCCTTATGCACTAACTAATTTTTGATAAACTCTTGGGTTAGTTCAGAGAATACTCAGCAGTTCATCTCATTAAGTCCTTTTAAGAGATGTTTTATAGCCCCTCAGAAGGGTCCTCTTCCACCCAAATGCCTTTAATGAGCCCGATTAACGCTTTATGCTGAGTTTACAGCTTCCTTGACCTTTGGCAGATCAGTGGGAAGCAATTTGGCACTACTGGAGACAAACAGCAAAACTGCCTCATACCATATATTTGCTTTGATTGGAGTTCAGATCTCCCATCAGCCAGAACTGAGCAAAGAGATGATTCAGAAAGTTTGCACACTGTACAAGAAGGAGAAAGTTCTGAGGAGATTCACTATGTCCTGCAGATCGAGGTGGGTCGGCATCCAGAAGAGCTGTTATCGTAGTATGGTTTGGGTTGGAAGGGATCGTCTAAGGACATCCTCCACTAGACCAGGTTGCTCAAGGTCCCATCCAACTTGGCCTTGAACACCCCCAGGGATGGTTATGCTTTTGGGCTTGGTTTTGTCTCAGATCATGTGGATGCAAGGTTCTAAATGAGAGTACAAGCTTCACACTGCACAAGTCCTCATCATGTGAGACTCTTGGCAAGAGTCACCATTCCCTTTCTGACATGCTGGGTCAGACAATGTCTACCTGTGGAACAAATGGGCAAGACTGGTAAAGAAACTGTGTCTAACTGGCCCGGGTTTCACACATCCAGGGTGACCTTTATTAGGAGACTGTTTATCCCCTTTTAATCTTCCCTCAGTATTTTCTCACAGACAGCACACAAATTTCTTGCACAGAACTACCTAAGGCCAAGACCAAACTCTTAATTTTCAAACCACTGTAAGTCATTCCAGTACAAAAACAATTTTTGAAGAAAGACATTCACTTTAAAATAATAATTTTTTTCCTTGAAAAAAGAAATGAGCCACTTTCTTTTAAACTTGAAAAAGTTGCATTTCCCACCTGAGAATATACAACAAATATTTAGTTTATGTAGTATTTTCTTTTCTTTTTCTCTGTCTTTTTGAAGGAAGCCACTGGAGACTTCACAAATACTGAATGAACTGTTCTGTAGGTCCATGCTTTTCACTGCATCAACATCTAAACACAACCGGACTTTGCAATGGATGAGTAGAATAGATTCCTGAACATTTCGTTTCCCTTTTTTTAAGCCTCCTTTTTATATAGAAATTGGCTGACTAGGCTTGAAAGTACTGCTTGTTTAAAAGTTATTTACTGTTACACAAACAATCACGTTAGTTTCCTCAGACTTAATTTAGAATATTTATCCCCAGAGAATACAAGACCCTAAATTTAAGGATAAACTGAGGCTGTTTGTTTCCCTGAGGAATCTGATCCACAGCTACGACAACAACTGTGCACTAAAATGGCAGCAGTGTCACAAGTTCATTTGTATGTCAGACTTCGTCTGGAAAGTTGATGTGGCAGCAACCTGTTGCTCATAGCCCAGTGTATTGTTTTAGTCAGGTGTAAGGCAGTACTATGTTCACAGTAAGAATGTAGGTAAAAAAAAAAAACTTCTAATTTGGTTATGACATGAACACTCAGTAAGAAATTTATTTGAATAACTCTGAATGTTTTAAACCAAGCTTTCAGTTTCAATGCTTCTTCCCAAAATGTCCTTCTAAGATGCTATACTGGCAGTGGCATTAATCTGTCATTGCCAACTCCCCAACAATTAAAAATCTTCTGTGGTAATTTTTAGTTCTCTTTTCTTTTTCACTTCTGATGTGGATTAAAGCCTGCAGTCACAACTCTGATAATTTAAAGATATATGATCCTACAGTATTTATCCATTATTTGCTTTGTTTACCCAAGGGAAAATTAAGTGCTGTGCCTCAAAACAGTGAGATCTATAACACACTGTGATCTTTGACAGATGTTAATATTTGGGGGAAAGAAAAAAAAGGAAAGATGTATCACTAACTTGGGAAGCCAATTTTGAAAACTGCCTGCCTTTGCAGGTGCACATCTCATTATTTGTCATGAAAACTATACAAAGACAAGAATGTTTCTCATTAATGATGATTCAATGTTATTTTAGTTAGTGAAGTATTTTTTTCAATATGGAAAACTCATCTTCAGAAACACAGGAAGTTTTACCTGAACATGAGGAAGTACTTTGCTGTAAGGACAACTGAGCACTGGAACAGGTAGCCCAGAGAGGTTGTGGAGTCTCCTTCTCTGGAGATATTCAAAAGGCATCTTGACACAATCCTGAGTAATGTGCTCTAGAGGACCTGCTTAAGCGGGAGGGTTAGACTAGATGACTTCCAGTGCTCCTGTCCAACCTTACCTATTCTGTCATACTGTGATTCTGTGATTTTGTCTTTCATTCTCCTCATTCTAATCCTGTTTGAGTAACCTCATGAGGCACATCTAGGGATATGCAGTTTTCTTGCTTTACAGAATGCGCGTTTTTGAAAAGACTCACAGAAAATTTCTTGCCTCTCAGATTTCGAAACTGCAGGTTTCTTTAGCTAGGACTAGGACGTAAATACACTGACACCAGGTTCTCTACAGCAGCACACGTTTGTCTTAAAGATTGGTAGGAAATAAGAATGTCTTATTTTATTAGGGGTAGGTCAATAAATTCTTGATATCCTTTAGTCCTTATTCACATACAAGAGTATGACTAATACTCTTAATATATCTTAATGTTGTAAGTAAGTAATATTTCCTTCTTGCAATACTTCAAAGGCAGTCAGGAAGGGTTTTACTTCATTGCTCTTTAATCCAAATATAAAACTGAAGAGATACTAGATGGAAACCTGATGCCTCTCAGTACTATATCTAATACACCCCTGTGTCAGAGGAATAAATGAAAAGCCTCGTTTTGATAACTTCTGGTAGATGACAGATTCCCATTGAATATCTGAGCTCCTCAACACTCAGCAGGTTAAAGCCCAGGAGAATCTAAATCCAGGTACCCTAGGGGAGTTTGGCAGTGTCTGTGGCAACCTCTTTTAAGTTGATTCATGGAATAATACAAAAAATCAACCCCACAAAGATGTTCTCGTATACTTGGTTAGGTGGCAACATGATATATTAATGCCCTGAATCATTACAGCAGAGGGGCAGAATAAGCATAAAGGAGGCATTAAAATGTAAAGCCTTGACCTACTCATATTTAATATAGGAGAGCCATTCTCTGGTATTAAGTTATGTGATCAAAATCCTATTAGAAAGATTGAGGTGATTTACACAGCATTGAGCAAAAGATCTCTAGAAGTATTATTATGGTATATTTGTTTCCAAAAAAGCAGGGAAGTGTAGAGGACCAAAACTCTCACTCTTACTTATACTGAATATGACAAGTGCTATGTGAACAGTCCCTGTGAATTTGAGACAGAACTTGAGCAAATGTTAATGTTAATGGTGGAAGAGATCTTGTTGAGGTTTTTTTGCTGACATTTGAAAATTATGTAGCTACTTATAGGAAAGCTTAGGAGTAAATCTATAAACTAAGAAACTCCATGAGAAAATGAGATGAGAGCTTGACAAGTAGCTTTCATCAAAAACACGTCAGGAATGGAAAACCCATCTCTTAAGAATGATATATATGACTAGAGTCAAGGGCAGGAAAAAAAACCCAAACCATTTATAAGGGGAAAATATAACCTGAGTACTGGAGTCCAAATCTGTAACTGAAATAAATTGATATATCTTTCTTGGAATCATTAGAACAATACTAGCTGAAAGCCGACAGCTTGGTACGGACAACTTGATATGGTGTTGCAAGAAAACCAGGGTGACAAAAAGCCTGGTTGTTTGTATGCATACTTAAAATCCCCCATATTGGCCCATTAGTAGGAATCAGCAGCTACTTTGAGGAAAAGACAGTTTTGCTCCCAAACACACAACTCAGGCTAGGCTTAGTCAGACACTTGAGGACATTTCTTCTGTACAAAGTATTGTAATTGCTTTCACATATGGCAAATACAATTATGTATTTTACTGGTAGAGTGGATTATAAGTGCGATCTGTGAACAATGACTTATATTTCAATAGATAGCAGCTGTGTTTCTCTAAGGAATGTTATAGAAACTTGTGGCTAAAGCCAGGGGGAAAAAAAAAGCAAAAAGCCGGTCAGGTAAAGGGGAAAATGTAAGTTTGTAAATTCCTCATTCTGAGCAAAGAAAGAGCTGGACTTAAATTAGCTGTTAAGCTTGCTGTACCCAGACTTATTCAAATATGCAAGAAGGATTGATTTAAGAGAGTATGCAAAACTTCCCTCCCTCAGTAAGGGTACAGTTACTATTGAAACATGTGTGCCTTGTTTTAAACAATCTCCATGAAAGAAGGGCACAAAATGCTTTTTTGGGCTAAAATTATTTTACAGATTATGGAATTTACTGTGTCTTATTTATAAAAGTGGCTACCATCACAGATGTGAACTCTACAAACAGACAGAACTGATTGATTATCCCATAGATAAACTCATTTCATACATAATCAAGAAAAATTAACATTTGAAATATGGGAATAAGTACAGAATCAATTCAGTCACAAGCATAATAATAAAGTTGTTCTAAATGCATAAGAAATGCAATTAAAAATGTGTCCCAAGTAAAAAGAAAAATTCATTGTGAACATTTTACTTTCTCCTTAGCTTTTTGTTTTCCTCTGCTATTAGACAGATCATCCTATATTAGTGATATACTGCTGCTGCTCTACTAAATATCAGCAAATGAAGTTCAGGACAGTATGTAAACACAGTAAGAGAATAGCATGCTACTCTCTGTTTTCACAATAGCATGAAAAGAATAATATAATTGTCTGTGGCATAAATGTCAGCCAGAAGATCCCGTCAGATTTGCATACACTAATGTCTGGTTTGGAGCACAATCTAAGATGTAATCTATGTCAAAAAGAAGGTAAGTTTCTTTTTAAACATTTTAACCAATTTTAAATCATAATTTAAATTTAAAATCTTGACTCCATTGAAGTCAAGGGAGTTTAGCCATCATCCTTCAACTTCCATGAATCAAGATTTTTCACAGCAGCCTGCATATAAGCCTTTACTGACTTATAATGGGTATTTACATGTCAGTAGTGCTGAGATGTGCCAGCTGAAGTCAGAACCAAACTGTGCTCTACCTGCTATGAAAGACTGTCCCAGTCTTGGAGATCTATCATTTCCATCTATTATCATCTATGTGAGCAAAAGAGACTGAGATCATAGCAGTAACAGAGGCAGCAGAGGGATTTGCTGAAGATCATGCAATACAGCCAAGTATCCCCTATTCCATTTTGCTGCCATGGCTGTTATGTATTTTGCCCTGCATTTGAGTTTGCCCACAAAACATACCCTTTAAACAATTCCCAGAAGTAGATATTGTCTGACAAAGAGCTAACAAATACTGGTGAGCTTCAGAATTTTTCTCATGCATTTTGTTTTCTGTGTTATGTTCTAGGGAACTAATTTCGTCTGTAGTTGTGGAGTGGAAAGAGAAATCAAAACAAAACAAAATAAAACTCTCAAAATTTAATGTCTCTCAAAGGTTCCCACAGGCTGTACTATTAGTTAAATTCACTGACTTGGTTTGCCTCCTAGACAACATTTGTATTTTTTTCTTGTTTGCAAATTCTATGAGCAGTGAGACTAATTTCCTCTCCTTACAAGCCATATTTATAAAAGGATTGTTTACCTGGGCTCCCAGGTACTAGAACCCTCTTAAACCCTCACATGCAAACTCCACAGTAGGTGGGTCTGATCACATATCTGAAGGGTGAGATTTTCACTAAACTAAGAGAGCAAGGGAAGTCTCTTGCTGTGCAGGCCCTCCACCATAAAATAAATTTAACTATTCTTTTAAGTAAGATTTACTGCATCAAAAAAAACCCAAATGAAACATTTTCCCTGTACCAACATCTGAAGCTTTTTTGCCTCAGCTCAGTTTGTTCCTGCCTTTTCCCCCCACCCTTCTCTGAGAGGTATATTATTTTCAAATATATTATGGGATAAACATCACTCAACAACCAGCCTTAGTCACCTAGCAATCCCCTCTTCTCAACTGCAGTCAATCACATCAACACTTCAGCCGTTTAGCCAGACTGAGATGTGAGTCTCAGGGAGGTGAGCTTCTGCACCTTACGCTTTGATCTGGCTGCAGCCCAGGAACTGCATTGCCTTGGGCCCCAGCAGGCTCCATAAGATCCTGTTTGCCCAAGATTGCGTTCTGCTCCTCCGCTGGCCACTACCTGCATGCACAGCACTTTTCAGACCCAGAGATCTTGCTTGGATGAGCCTCGGAATAGCTTTGAAATTGCAACCTCACCTTGTCCTGCAGAGACAAAAATGGTCCTAGATAAGAAAAAAAAAAAAGAATCTCGTAAGTATGATAGATTTCTGTTAGTCTGCCAAACATAAGCAGAGGAACCCTGGACAGTGAAGAGATCAATGTGGAATCATACTGGTGGTATACAGTACTGGGATTTCTTCGAAGAATAGCCTAACTTTGTGAATGCTAAATTAGGGCAGGTGAGTAGTCTCCTAAGCTCTACCTACCTATAATGCTAAAGAGACCTATTATGGTCCTAGCAACATCACTGTTTTTAAAATACCAGTTAAAAACTCAACTAAAAAAGACAGTAATTACTAAAAATATAATGTGAAAAGTTATCTGATAGAAGTGTTCCTGAAGGATAAATAGCTTGTCAGAGTAAGTAAAAATACCGTAAGACCTTGGCTCATACGCAAGGAGCAGACTCACAGGGAAAGAGGAGACTGCTCAAAATTCACATGTGTAGGACAAGCTCAGGGACAAAATATTGACAAAATCACAACAAACACTCGGTCATGCAACCCCATGGGTCATTTTCATACATTTTTTCCTGTGTGATAGAGGTATTTGTCTCAAAGTGTTTTGGGAGATCACTGAAAAGTTGTACATTTTAGCAGTTTATCTAATGCTAAATCCAGAGCAAAATTAGAGCTCCCTCGTTGTGTCTGTGGTTGTGAAAGTTAAAATCTTCTGTAAGGTTCCCCATTATGAGCAAGGTGGTGTTCTTTGAAGAAAGTGATCGCAGAAATGTTCATGTGGGAAATTGTGCTACATCATCCCCCCAAACTTTTTTGCTGCAATGTTTGCATACTGTTTGCTGCACTGTTGTGAATCCAAAACTATATTTTGTTAGTCTTATAAATGAAAAAAAAAGTCTTGACTAAAATGACTTCTGTGTGTGGTCTGAAGCTGGTTATCATGAAGTCAATCAGTCACACCTTCACACACCTCCCCTGTAAGTCTCTGGGGTATGGAGAGAGTTATTTTTATACAAAACAACTATATTTTCCTGTACCTCCAATAAACACAAACCGTGTCTCATATTTTCATCGTACAGATAGGCAACCAACCTGAAGCCCTATGCAAATCATAGTTTGTGTGTGATGGAAACATTGTACTTTACTGGTCTTTTGTGAAATCAAGATGTACTTAACTACAAGTTTTTACATACCTTATTTTCTCAATTTTTCAGCTAAGCCCTTTTCTCAAACATTAAAATTGTTGTCAACTGTATGGTGAGTAATACCTGTGAAGTTTGGCTCTTCTGGAGGGGAAGTGTTTTTAGGGCGAGTGGCTGTGAAAAGTATCTGAGGGAAATACTGCACATGAAAAATTCACAAAACCCCAGAAAATACTTTTAAGGAAACCTGCAGATATTCTCAAGGGTCTCTTACAAATGACTAAGGAGGTGCTGCCTTCACTGGGTTTGTAAAACACTTTCAACTTCAATCTCTGTCTCCAACACAAGGTGAAAAGTCCTGTGATGTTTGCTACTACCCACATCTAATTTGAACCATTTAGCAAGGCCTCCAGTTCATTGTTTTAAAATCGTACATCTTAAAACTGCACAGCTGTTCACCTCTGATTGCCAGCTAGATAACAGCTATAAAATACAAGCCATAAGACAAATATTTCTGCAGATTTGCTAAGTTATAGCCATCCAAAAATATTCCCTCTGCTGCCCAATATGCAAACACCCTTTCTACTGTTAGGTTTTATGATTGCCAAGGATGGAAGTTGTAAAGAATGTGATCCCATTGTGCTATAACATAAACCATTATTTCACTAAATTCCCCAATTTCTTTGGGGAAATCTAGCACAAAAAAGTAATACATGTGAAAAAAACCCAATTTATTAGAAATACCTTTCTTCTCAGATACAGTCAAGTATATTGCCATAAATGTATTTTACAAATATGGTGCTCTGAGTACAGACCACCCCTATTAATGGCTGTGGATAGAAACTCGGGGGTTGACTGCACAATACTTCTTCTCCAGTTCTAACAGTTCTGCATTAATATGGTGTGAAAAACCTATATATAGAATGCTTTTGTTAAAATCAGATTGTACTAATTCTATATGAAGTGCTTTAATGAAAAATGTTTAATGGCTGAAATACTATAAGACTGCAGTTAGAGTGCAGGTGCAAAAATGATATTCGACACTCCCTGGAGAGCAAACTTGTACATACTGTGAAATATCAATTAAAGTTTATAGTTGCCTGTACTGGTTAAATGTCTTTTTCATGGGAAATTTTCATCTTCTCTTATGAAGCACTCACTTGGGTTAAAATGTATACTGAATTATGTGGGTATTTTGAGTTATTAAGGAATAGATTTGTTTTACAAGCAAGCTGTAAGCATTCTTTGCAGTTTTTATGAGGTCATCTACATGACTTTTAAATGGTGCTCTTGGCCAACCTCGATTCTCAGATCAGTTCATTAATTCACACAGCTGTCTTTAAAAACTACAAGAATAATATATACTGGAGTCTGGAAGAAAGAGGTGGATTTCAAGGCTGTATTTCAATCAAGGGGCCTGTTGACATCATAAACTATGAGAGGACAGCCTAAGCTCTTTTGTGAACAGCAGCAACTTCACGATTGAAATACAGCCTGCTTAATTGATTTCTTTTAGAATATATGGAGAAAGGATGCAAAATTCACTTTCAAGTGAGCACACCTCCCAGAAAGTGACAGCTGGGACATACGCAATGTTCAGTGTTGGCAGAGGTTGCCCCAGTAAAATCTTATATTCTATGGTATATGCTATGGTAGTCAGCTTGCTCACATGTTTCTGAATCTGAATGGGGAAGACCAGGATTTAATTTCTGAATCTGCCACACTTCCTGGGTGGTTTTGGACAGGTGTTTGACCTCCCTGTACTTCTTTTTCACATTTTTATATTTTTGAACAATACATCTTCTTTTTCCATTTTTTAGCTGTCTTTTTCTATCTTGTTAACTTAAACTGGTTTTGTGCCAGGGTCTGTCCACCAACGGATGTTGGCATTATATCATAGTTAATGCAAACTCTTGAGACCTCAAGATACTCTTGAAGAGCAAATAAAATCTTAAGTATATTGGTACAGGAAAAACCCATTAGGGAGATGTTTAAAAGAATGTAACCTGAGCTGACAAATTTGTATCAAAACTTTCTAAGAAGACCATGTGTTCCCTATTTTTAGTATGCCTCTTCATAGTCTGGCGGATAGCAAATGTCAAATTCTAAGAAATACTTTTAACTAAGCAGGTACCTAGTGGAAAACAGACAATCGTCGTGGACCTTCATTCATAATGCAGTGACTAAGACAATGAGGATCCACTCTAAGGTTTTCTCTTCATCTTAATTGCAAGTGAAAAGTGGCACAGTTAATACAGTGCGAGAAGTTGCACTACATTTATACTTGGTTTTATTTTTTAAGATATTTGAATTAAGTCAAATAAAGGTGTTTAGAGGCATATTTGAGCTGAATCTCCTGCAGCTAATTAATGGATAATGTTTTAGAATCACTAAAATCTGTTTTCTGAATGTTCTTGAAATGAAAGCAGTCATCCTGCAGTACTGGTGTCAGGCTTAAGCCCTTTCCTTTCTTTGCCTTTAGGACCAAATCATATTGAGAGCTGTTAGCAGCTAGAGCCATTTTGTAGCCTGTATGGGAAAGGTGGATGATCTGAGACACCCTTCAGCTTAGAAAACCTGCTGTAACCTCTGTTCTAGTTGTCAGTTTCTGCAGACAGCTCAAGGCCAGAAAGTGCCCACTGTCAGTATGCTGCAGAATCAGTGAGAAGGTCTAGTCACGGAAACAGAGTTAGATCGCACCAACAGAACTTTGCACTGATGCTGGTATATCCACTTGCCAAGTAAATATTTGGATTTCAATTCTTGGGGTTCCTGTCTGTAGAGCCTTTCAAAGAAGCATTTCATAGAGTTACAGGTTTTGCCATAGAAGGTATTCCTGTAGTCATCTTTTCATATAAAAAATCAAGTATCAATCAAGTTTCCTTAAAACATCAACATCTGAGATTCAGAAGGGATTTAATTGCATTTATATCTAAATGATCTACTGTTGTTCAGAGAATCCTTTTAACAAAACTCCAAATCAGCAGACAGGCCTGGTGGAATATAACCTGGAATATCTCAGACCAGCTAGAATATTGAACTGAGAGAAAGCAAATCCCACCCAGATTCTCACATGTCTTGAGTGAGGAACAGTCAAGAACATCTTATTGAGTCTCAGTTATTGGATGGGGCACAAAAAAAGTCCACCTTCTGTCCACAGAGTGAAAAGCCCCAGTGAAAAATGGGGGAGCTATGATAGGAAAAGAGAAGAAAGTATTCTGTAAAATTGTATCTGTAACATTAAACCCATCAAATTATCTGATTTCTATGGTAGGAAATGGAAAAACACTGGCAGTGACACAACTATCACCACTTTGCCTGTCAAAGTCTGGCACACAGATTATTTACCTCTCGTTTGCTCTCTGCCTGGAAGCAGAAACTGAAACAGGAAGAGATGCCAGGCAGTGTGTGCTCACTCTGATCTTACTCCACAGCAAACCTAGGAGCAGTTTTTCTCAGAGGTGTGTCACAGCTATGCATTATGATTACTGACAGTTGGGTGTGATCCTACTCAGTCTGACCCAGGACAAAACATGGGGGCAGGAGACCAAGCCAGCCTGGCCTGCAGTGAGAATGAAACTTTCCCTGCCACATGGTGAGAATCATCATGAGGGATGTCATCAGCAACCTGCTGATGCATCACGAAGGTACAATAAGAGTCCCTGTCAGAGGTGCTGTCAACCAAGCAGCATGTACAAGATACTGGAAAATAAATTGTGATAATGGGCTACTGATCAAACTTACAGACTTGGTGGAAAGAAACAGAATAGGGTCCTTCATTTAAAATATGATGCAATTAAATACCAATGAAGGAGGAACGTGAGGGTCTCCAGACAAAAAGAAGCGGAGTTACTATCCTAAGCCTCCAGGGCTTATTGACCAGCCTGAAGAGAAACAGTGTAAGAAGATAGCTGAGTCTCTATTACCACATCCTGTAAGGAAGTTGCTGTACACATTAAATCTATAGAGAGCTCATAAATGACATTGTAACAGTGGAAATCACTGAGGATCAGATATAGGCTGTTTTTTAACTTAAAGCAAGGAGGAGTAGCATAAACCATCAAAACTGACTAAAGAAAGGCCCGAAAAAAAATGCAGGATATGCACTCTTAAGGGTATGGAAACTGCTTTGCCCCCATTTTTGCCAGAACTGAAGGGCTGGAAAGAGCAGAGCTTCGGACTCCCACTAGCTATACCACTGTGGGATCTCAGGAAAAGTGATGGTTTCCTGCAGTGCACATTCTTCCCTCCTGCTGCCTGTGCAATACATAGTGAGATCCAGAACTGCACAATTTGAACACCAGCTACCTATTGAGAATATATTATTTGTTAGAATGCTTCCTTTCTTGAAGAATCACGCTAAGAGCTGTCACTTGTGTTTTAGCCTTTTTTTGCCCTTTTATCTTCTTTGTTAGTTAATGATGTAGTTTTTGAGCCTCTCCTGTAAGACAATCTTTCTCAGTAATAAGCAATACAGGGCAGCCAGAGTCCGACACTGTTTCAAGCATTACCTCTCAAACATCTTGTTCACAGTGAAAAACACTGGGCTTTCTCATAGTTCTATTTGCCAGTTAGGAGATAAGAGGCAAGTCTTCATATCACTTCCTCTAGAAAAGAGACAAGTTGGGAGTGTTCCATTCCTGGAAATGGCCAAGGTCAGGCTGAATTGGGCTTTGAGCAATGTGGTCTAGTGGAAGGTTGCCCTACCTGTGGCAGGAGGGTTGGAATCAGGTGACTGCTAAAGTCCCTTCCAATCCAAACCATTCTATGATTCTATGGATACAAAGAAAATCTGCAGAGGCCTCTCAAGTACTTATTTACAGTCTATATGCCCACTTTCAAATATTTCAAATAAATTGTATCTTTCATTTTCGAGTCTGCACAGGAGCTCATGACAAGTATATATGTGTCTAGATTGCAGTTAAAATATCTTCAGAAGTGTCTGGAAAGAGCTATAGGTTCCAGCCATGCCTCTGGAAACTTCATTATGGTCTCTAACTTATTTAGGGCTAGTTGGCAGAACCTTCATCATCACAGAGAGGGTGAAGAAACCTGGATGGTACATGGATGATGACGTTCCACACATGGCAAAAACCTGTGCCTTGTGAAGATAAATGTTTCCCCTTCCAGGACAAATCTCTTTTTCGTTTTAAACCAGAATCTCTGCCATTGAATACATTGCAAATAAATATAAAAATCTAAACCCTGGGTAGAGGGCTTCCTTAGTCCTTCACAGTGTTGGCATTTTGTGGAAAAGTAATCAAACAGATCATAAAACACTTTGTGTTGTAGGAGGTCATTTGTAACTGTGAAACAGGGAAGGTACATGGGCATCTCCAGATGCCCTTGGAAAAGGCTTGCTTATTGTGCTTCCCTACATTTTCTGCCGAAAAGGACCTGATACATGAAAAGACAACAAAGATGCAGTATCATTCACTCTTCAAGTCTACCTCCACACCTACTTCATGCTTCAGGCCCCAGGTAGCATTGGCTATGGTTGGTGGTACAGTTGATTTCTCTTTGTGGTCTTTGTTGTGTTTGGCTGGTAGAGGCCATTAAAAAGAAAAAATAACAGGGCTGCCCAGTATTACTTGGTTTGTATGTTAGCTTAGCTTAACTGTTCACATTTAATGATATCTTTATTGTATAACTCTGACATAGAACATTCAGTTGTCTGGCCTGATAGCTGGCTTCTTGGAGAGAAAATATACCTTTCCCACGTTGCTTCCTTCTGTAGATTATGATAGCCTTGAATGTTTTGAGTGAATTTGCAGTGAAGTTTGCTTTCTCTTTAATTATCCCAAAGGGATCTCTTGTAAGTCCCCTGCACTTTCAAGCCTGCCACATATAGCAGTTGAGAAGATGGCACCATTTCTAGTACCACTTTTTTTTAGCACCTTGGCTTCCAGGAACATTTGAAAGTATTAAAGTCATCTGCTCCAGCTTTCTGCCAGTTCTCTTCCAAATTCAGACTCCTTCAGTTATTCCATTTTTCTCACTTATGTACTTTATTTCTAACACTGTGTAAAAAAGACACTACACAGGAGTTTTGGCGAGGACCCTCAGGGCTTTTCCTCCTTAGGTCATTTCCAGGACATAGTCACATGAGACTAGCAATTATTTTAAAAGATTTTTCCCCTGCTTCAGGCATGAATTGCCCACAACAAGAGCTGTGTTCCACAGATGCTTTTGCCGCTCTCTCTTCCTTAGCAGGATTTCAGTCGATGAAGCAAAGCAGACAGTCCTTAGCTGTCATAACTGCTCCTATGTGACTTCCTCTTCTACTGCCTAGAAATGAGCAGGAAAAGAAAATGGCGAACACTTTTTTTTTTTTTGCAACAGTTGTTCTAGTCTGCAGCTGTGTTTAATTAATTACTTGGTTAAGTGAGGTGGATAGAAGAGCTTTTGAAAGATGTTGAGAAGAGAGCTGTCTGCAAGCTAATTATACTGTTATGATAATACCACAGCATTCCTCAGGCTTTTCATCCTCTGACTGAAGAACAGTTTACCAAAATATCCAAGGATCACTTATAGTTTTGAATAAACAACAGGGAAGAATGGTAAAGCAAAAATAGGATCCAGTCAGGAACAACTAAAAGTTTTTCAGCTTGCTCACAGGCAAATCATAAAAGAACAGGTCCCAGCAAAATATATGGAGGATTTTCAAAATGTTTCCCCTCATTTATACAAAATATTTATTTAAGTTTGTTTTTCTGTGCTTTAAGTAGTTGACATAATTAATTTTAATGAAAATACTTAATACTTATCAGAACCACTTGGCAAAGTTCCTTATAACTGCCAAGAGGGAAAAATGACTAGAATATCATGTAGCATTTTTGCTTATTTTGGGAAGAAAAATGTGTATGTAAAAATTGCAATAGTAATGCTACAGAGCCAAATGAAAGATTTTTTTCAAGGATTTAATAGTACGTGTCTTTTGGGGTTTTTTTTTGCCAGAACATACCTTTGTTGTCAAACATCCAGGTTACACCTGAGAAATTAGATTGGGGACAGAACGGAAACATTAAGTACCTGATGAATTGGGAGACCTGTAATAACAACGGGACAAGTTGGGTAGTTCTTCCATAAAATGCTCTGAGACAGGTTTCTTTTTCTTTTTGTGCATGACTCCACATTGCAAATTGCTCATGTAAGAGACACAACATATGAATCCCGCTGGGAAAAGCAAAGAATAAAAATGGAAAAGATCTTCCAATCTGTAGCCACAGAAGTGGTTTTATTTCAATATGTTTATCTCTGCATAAGCCTTGATGAGCTTTCAGTGCATACATCAGTTCTCAATGCAGCTATCGATTATAAACACACAGTGTCTTAAGGGGTATATTTCTCCTGCAAACAGATCTGAAAATAAAGAGCACATATGCAAGTTGAGTAACTTATATCTGTCTTCTGAAGGGCCAGCCAATGTCTAATGATACTCATCAGAGCCACTTCTACTGAAGGACTTCTGTTTGCTGAGCTTCCATTAAGCTGAAAAAAATGTGATGGGAGATGATGCTTAATTAAAATCAAGCTATATCTTAATTTAAACACCATGAATTTTAATCTTGCTACATACTAAAGTATGTTAGCTCAGCATGTTCTCAGGAGCATGACAAGTCTAAATACTACTGGGAATGTTAATTCAGGTGTTAAGACACAATGGTAGAATTACTAGAAATAACACCTCATCAGCTGTGTCCTCAAGCATGGAAGTTGTTCCAGAGTAACAAAACAAAAAATAGCAGTCACATAATGCTGGTTCCAATGGACATGTTCAAAGTTCTTTTATTTTTGGCTTCCACTTCCATGTAAATAGTCCTGCTAATATTGCAGTTGAATAGACTTTTTCAATAGACACATATATGAAGAGCTGAGTATGCAGCAGCAACTACTTTGAAAATGTGCCAGTTGCAGACACTGTAGGAAGATAGTGGAAAAATATCTCACTTTTGTGGAATAACCTTGTGTATGGGCAGGCAGAAATGAGACATTAGTGTCATACAGAGACAGCTACTGCAGACACAACCTGGAGATTTAATTCAGCTGCCTACTGCAGACACTTATCTGCAATAGTTCAGAGTTCTACACACCTAGTAAAGACATTTTTCCAAGCTAGTGTCATTCATGACACTTTGATTTAGAGCATGCCATTAATAATCTGGCCAAAAGGAAGTATCCCAATACCTACCATCTGCAAAAAGGTCTTAGGAGCAGCAGTTGCAATGCAACAACTTCAAAATCCATTTGGTGATTTTCTCGTGTCTTGATAAAGCCCATTGAGTGGGAGACTGTGCTTGACAATATTGTTTTCTCTCTCTGCCTCTCAGCTTTCTCACAAAGGAACAGGGCAGTGTTTTTTGGGGTTTCTCAGTGAGGACTATCAACACCTGAAGCCCTAGAGAAGTAGTTTTGTTTCACCACGACACACCAGAATTCTGTGTTCTCAGTCTGGCCCTATGACCAGTTACCTCTGAAGCTAACTTACATCTGTCTTCTGAAGAGCCCTAATGGAGGTAGTCTTTGTCTGGACAGACATGGACTTTCAGAGCTGCTTTCCATCTCTTGATCCCTTATGGATGGTGCAAAAGAAGATGGAATATAAGGGGAAATGCTAAATGTGCATCAAGTGATATTTTGTTTCTTTCTCTTTCCTTTTTGAATTATATTTTCTTGGTTTATAACATGACAACATAACCCTCTCAAATGAGGAGACACTTGCAAAGTCAGCACCTGGAATTAAGTACTTGTCATGAAAACAGAAGCCTGGATCTGAGATGGGACTCTGTCTCAGTCCTCCATGAAGATGTTCCCAGCTCTGTTTAGCTTGTGTGTCAGGAAGGAAATTTGTCTCCAGCCAAGATAAATGGTGTCAGTAATTCAATTGTAACAATAAAGTTTTAGGCTTTGTATCAATTCCTTTAATGTAGTCCCTACAGAGTTTTCAGTGGCCTCCATCTTTGCAGTTCTTAGCTAGAATAGGTATGTTGAGCAAACATAGGTATGCACATAACAAAAACTTCCCTTATGGCTTCTTGGTAGCATTATTTGCTTTTTTGTGTGTGTGTTTATTTGTGAGAACTTGGAAAATCAGCTTCCCATTTAAAGGGAAATAAATGCTGGTCTTTTTATTTCTACAGTCTTCCACAGTCTTCTGAATATGAAATAGAAAATATCACCACAGACAAGTGCAGAGGGTATGATCACAGCATGAATGTGAGAAGTATGGAACCCAGTCCCATTTGAGGTGAAAAAATTTGTAATTTTTTTTAATATTTCCACTGCTAGTCACAGCTGAAGTCAACCAACCACTGTTTTGGACATTTTCTACAGTATGCTGCATGATATGTGGACCCCTCAGTGCCAGCGGAAATAAACTAAATGAATTCCAAAATTATATGAGATAGACTATCTCACATGGGATGTGCACACCGAGAACATTTCACCATATTCTAGACAGCAACAGACTCTCGTAATAGTGCTGTAATAGATTGATTACAAAGAATAACCCTTCCCTCTCTGCACCCAAAAATCACAAAGCTAATGGAACAAAAAGTGATGATAAAAATCAAACAAAAAAAGAAAGAGGAAAGAAGAAGGAGAGGACGACAGACAGCCATGTTTCTATAGTCAAACAGGTATAGTGTTTGGTGATCCCGTAAAGATGTAGAATCCATGGAGTGTATTGTATTTTCTGTTGCTTCTCTAGGAAATTTCTTATTTCAGTGAAATATCTCAACACTGGAGACCCTCATCCCTGGAAAATTCTGTGCCAGTCCTTGTGTGTCTCTGGCTCGCAGTGGTGAATGAACAAGATAAGAGGGTATCAGCAAGTAATACATGGTCTCTCTTCCACCTGGCCTTGAGATAACTCCTTCAAAAGATAAAACTGTAAAGTGATTGCTGAAATGGACAACGCAGCAAATATAAAGGCAGAAAATGTATTTCCCTAACAGTTCCACCACTGCTAATAGCACATGACATTTATTAATGAACTGTATATAATACAGTAAGGCTTTGTTGATTTGATATGTAACAGGGGGATTTCAGTTTTTCTGTCTCACTGACATAGTTTATGGACCACTTGGCTTTCCATTACTGATTGCACAGCATTTCTGGTGCAGCAAAGAGTGCTTACATGGTAAGTCGATATTTAGGCAATGTTTGTAGTATAATTTAGACTTCTTTTAGCAAAACTAATGAGAGGGAAACCAAGATTGGATTCAGCAGCATGTGACCAGTTAACTGTCATGGTTTGACTCTGGCTAAAAGCCGAGAGCCCACACATGGATCTAAAATTTCTCAGAGAGGGGAAAAAAAAACCTCCGACTTTTGTGATAAGGATTACAAGCAACTGTTTATTAACTACTTCACACAAGCAAAACAGGCTCTAACTTAGAATGTTAAGAGTTTACTACTACAACTACAACTACTACTAAAATCAGAGCTTAAGAGTTTAAGGGTGAGCAGTTTGATAGTTGTTACAGACACCTTTTTCCCCCCCCCACCCCTCCCTTTTAAGATCCTTCACCTTCCCCCAACAGCTCGGGAAGGCAGGTGTGTGTGGGGGGGGGGGTTACAATCAGAGATTTTCTTTGCTGCTGTTCAGAAGAGTGAGAGAGTCCCACCCCAGCTTTCCTCATGGGGTCTTCTCCACGGAAACAGTCTGTTGCAAACTGCTTCTTAGTGGATTCGTTACTAACAACAGTTTTCCTGGTACTGTCGTCATGTAAATCACTTTACCATAGGTGCAGTCATTTCAGGTGCCGGCTGCTCAGCTGCTTTCAGTGCTTCATGTGCTTCTCACGGCCATCAATTGTCCCAAGAAATGCTGCTCTGCCTCCAGCATCTCTTCTTCTCACGGCCCACGGGGTTCCACCAGGCCCCTCTGCTCCAAACACAGGATCACAGCCTCTCTTTTCCGGCATGTCTCTGTTCCAGCGTGGAAAAATCTCCCACTCTTTCCACGGGTTCACAGGCTGAAGAATCTTCGCCCCTATGGTTCCTCACAGATTGCTGGGGCCCTATTCCAGTGTTTAAGGCATCTTCTCTTTCTCCTCTCTCTGACCTTGGTGCTAATCAAGCTCCGCACCCTCCTGTCTCTTAAGCAGCCATGATGTTCTGCGCAGACTTTCTTTCTCTACTCCTTCTTAAATATGTTATCACAGAGGCGTTGTTGCCTGACCTTGGCTAGCTTAGAGCAGAGAAAAACTCTAGCAGCTTCTTAAAGAAGCCTCTCTCCTAGCCCCCCCAGCTAATAAAAAACTCTGGTTACTTAAAACCACAACATTAACCCACCACAGCTCAGGATGCTCACTGTCCTGTGTTATGCATCGATCACAGGATCTGCTGTGTCATGGTGGTAATCACTTTTACAATAAGGCTGTGTTGTTTTGATATGTGTAATGTTATTTAAATCACTCTGCACTTGTTTCAGAGATTAGTTGTAGAAAAATTGAAGTTTGTTGCAACTGCAGTGTAACATTTATAATAATCTCAGGTAACTGAAATTATTTTAAAAGGCAGGCACCCTGTACTTCATATCTTATGAACAGCAATGATTTCATATTGAGAAAGTGCAATTTACTCTAATAAAATTTTTTTTGGAAATGAAACTTAGATTCTAATGGGACTTTGTAGATTATCCACATTTCAGAACTTGAATCATAGATTTTTGAGTTGAAACTGAACAATGAAATCCTACAGTGTTATTACATCATTTTTCTCTTTAATTAGGGCCAAAAGTACACTGCTTTTTGAAATGCATTCCCAAAATCTTTGTCTAATATATTTTTAAATGACTCACATGATGGGAGTTCTAGTATTCTTCTTTAGAGAATATTCCCAAATCTAATCAACCAATTAGTATACTTTTCCTGCTATTTGAGTGAAATTTGCTGCCCTTAAATATTTTCTTTGGAATTCCACGTCAATTCAAGATTTATATACATTATAGTAACAAAATAAAAAGCTATTCATAATAATGATCATTATATGCACAGTTTATTGCAATAGAAATGTCCTCCGATCAAAAAAATCTGATCCAAATGTCAGAGGCACCCTGATGGACAGTGGCACCCTTACAGCATGGACACTGTTAAGGAGATTGTTCTCCTGTCAAAGCCAGAATGCTTCAGGGCGAAATGAGGAACAAATGAGAGCTCCACCAACGCAGTGAAATGCATTTGATCGACTGTGCAAGATCTCTTTATCTTCTAACTCCTTCTAGATTCCCTTCCCCTGAAAGGTCAGGCACTCGGAGGAGCAATTTATAAACTCACAGCTCATATTCTGGTTGCAGTTTCAGAATTGACACAAAATTAAATCTGTCTTGAGTGCAGTAGGATACAAAAATTACCTTCCCAGTCTACTGAGCCCTTCAAGACTTCCAATAAATCTCCCAGCAGCAGCATTCCAAAGCTGGTTGCCTATCTTCCTTGCCTTACAAAAAGACCTTGAAATGGAAACAGAAGGGTTTACTTTGAAGTCGTATTTCATAGCACAAAAAGATATGCACAGAAGCAGCTGACTTAAGTGGTTTCCCCCTCTCATTCAAAGTATTTTCTGAAAAGTTTTAAATGGGACTTTTTAGTTAATCCCCAGAAGTCCTAATTGCAGGGGCCACAACACTTGTGAAAGCAGGAGCTGATATTGACAAAGACTCCTTTTAAAAAAAAGATGAAGGCAAAACTCTTGAAAACTACACTGGCTAGCAGAAACATTGTTAGGCTTCGTCTAATTGCATTCCTTCCCTGAAAATTACAGCAGTCCTCCCTAAAAAAAAATCAAACTTAAGCAAATACATTCATTTTATCTTGGAATTGGCACTGAGTGCAAATGAAATATATCCTTGTGTAATTCTTAAATTAAGAAAGCCATAATTGTCTTTGTTAAGATTCCTCAGGCGTCAGGTCCTTCCAGAGCCCATATTGCTGTGTGAGACCTGGTGTGTGACCTGGCACAGGTTCTCTGTCCTATTACTGAGTTGCATACTCCTGGATAACAAAAGGCTCATCATGTTGGCTTATTCCTCTTTCCCAAGAGGTCACTGAGCTAGGGGACTGGAAGGGCCACAGCCCTCACGGTCCCTGAGTACAGGGGCCCAGGAGATGCCCCCACAGTGACCATTATCTGAGGATGATGCCAGTCAGGGAAGGAGCAGATCCCAGCAGAGAGCAGGTGACTGTCCTTGTCTGGGTGACTGTGGGGATGCAGAATGTTTTCAGAGCCTTCATGAAGGTCATCCTATCATTTCATAAAGGGCTGCTGTGGTTTCTTTGATGTCAGGCTTTCTGTTGCTTGAACCAGATTAAATACTGCACAGTAGACATGGACACCAGTCCTAGCACCTCCCAAACTTTGTTCCCAATGCTGCTGCAGGCTTTGGCCTGGGACCCACTTCTATTTTAGGTGTAGCACCCTCCGAATCTGTTTGTGTATAAGTGGGCTCTGTGAGGAACTCCCATGTGAGTGACCTATGAAAACTTCATTTTGTTTTAGGCTGTTTAAAGTGTTATTGGAAAATTCTATAAGGCAGCTCAAGTGAGTGAAAATGATTTGCTTAGGATGAATGTAACCACCAGTGCATTACTTCACATAATCTAAACAGAGTTTCAGGCACACTTCATTTATCACTCCCTGAAAGAGAGAGGCTGAGTTAATGCTCTCTGACAAATATTATGTTTCTCAGGCAGCCCTGGTTCTGTCTTCCACATTTCCTGACCCGCTTTGATTAGGTATATAAAAAGCACAAGTGAAACACAGGTTGAGTTTTGCTGTTGGAAAGGCAAGATAAAGATACCATAAAGACTCGTCAACACCCCAGTGTTCTCTATGTGAGACACCCAGCACTCCTGAGATTGGAGATTCCTTCTCAGTGCTGTAAGATGAGTCACTTGGCTAATAACTATGATTTATAACAGCATTTTAATAGTTCCCTGGGCTCTCTGATGAAGGCAGAAGAGGGCAGGGTGTCACACCTTGGGGTGGTTGCCTGCAGGGCTGGGGGAGAGAGGAGGGCAGGGCTGATGTCCAGGGGTGAGTGAACATTACTCAGAGGGCACCCAGAGAAGCCCAGGAGGGAAGCAAGGAAGAGATGCAAGGCAGACCCACGATGGGCTTCTGGCAGCTGATTGCTAATGTTGACAGACTCCTCTGACTCTAACATTAATGTCAGGGACAGGGCATGGAGCTTGTATCGGACAGGTAAAATTCCTTTGCTGCAAAAAGGAGTGTGCTACACTTTTGTGTGGATGCTTGAGTAGGTTAAATTTCTCTTAAAAACACCCAAAGCCTCAAATGTAGTTATTAATTAGATCTCAGTGGGCCTATAGCCACGTCTCTGGGCATGTATACAAGAAAGTGATCAGAAAAAAATTGGAACATTTCTTTCAAAACACGAAAACCTTGCACATCCATCAAACTGTGATTCCCCTAAAGTCAGTCCTTACTGTTCACTTTCCCAGAAAGGAGCATTACAGAACAACTTGGAAGTTGGTGAACAATGTACAAGGCACACATTCTCACTATATTGTTAATCCAAAGGGCTCAAAGGTTAACGGAGAGCTGGCTGGAAGAACAAAAGAGAATTTTCTCTATCTGATTTCTCTGATGCAATCATGCTAAAACATTGGCTGGAGTAGCAAAGGCTTAAGACAGCACTCCAGAGGGCTGGGCTTATGCCCTATCTTTGGATCTTCACTCATTTTTTTGAGGAGCAGAGTACAAACTGAGCATCTCCACCTTCACCAGCCTGTCCAAGGAGGCAAAAAAAGCTCAGCACCACAGAGCTGAACAGTGAAGTTTGGGTTTTCATCTCCAGGAGTCCAAGATGCTAATGCTGATCCCATGCTGATGAATGACTTGGGAGCACTCGGTCTAAAGCTGGAGCTGGATGGGCACGCTTTAAATATGTATTTCACAGGGCAGATAAAAACTATAAATTAAAAATCTCAATTCAAAATAAAACCCAACAAATTAATGGTTACTAACATGTTTTGTTTAACTCTCATACATTATTTTAACCAATATGGTAGCTTTTCAACATTTACTTTTTTTTACAACACTCAAATTTTAAAAAGAAAATCAATTGAAACTAATAGTTAGCCCTTCTGACTTAAAAAAATTAAAATAGGTTGTTCTCACAATTTATCAATTTTTTAAAATGCTGATTGTCTTGTGAGTGATTTATATTTTGATAAACCAGTGTTTTCTACTGAAAAAACTCTTTCTGTAAAAAAATGTTTTAAAATAGCCTGATGAGCATGTGCTGATGTTTCCTTGCTTGTATTAAGGAGTTAAAAGTATGAAGATACGCTAAAGTAGTGTCTACCAAAGTTCTCTCAGATTCCTATGTGCTAAAGAAGTGGAAAGCTGTATTTTTTTTTTAAGAAAAAGCCCATAAGAATGGTGATTGCTATCTAAAATCATCTTTCAGACTGCTCAATTGTCACTTGTTTTAACAAAGCACATAATATATGTATCCTGATTAACTTAACCAGATTTAACATTTTTTTAATAGAAAGAGTCTATCCCTACTGTCTTGTCTATCAGATATCCAATTTACATTTCTACCAAATATTGAGATGGGGAGATTAGCATCCTAGAATCAGTGATATTGTCTTACACGATTTGTAGTAGGTTGGGTTTTTATTGTATTTGCCGACATATTTGCATAACGGTAGCAAACTTTTTTTTTGATGGAAAAAAGGAGAAAAATATAAACACAAATTTTGTCACTGCTAGAAAATAAAAAATGGCTAAGGTTGTGAGCCACAGCAACAGAGAAACAATTAAATTGTTTTTAACTTCTCCTGGAGATTGCCACAACAGACTGGTGTTTGTGGGTAAGCTGGGTACAGACAGCTTAGGTTTGGCCAGGTCAGGCACAACCCCATCAGCCAAATCTGTTTTCAGGATAAATTTACAAAAGAGAGGGCAATTTCTTAAGGGTCAGTTTCTACAGTTAGCAAAGACCCTCGAGTGTGTGATGGGCTGATGCAGCAAGAGTGGGAAGAGGCCTGACAGCCCAGTAGCTAAGCTCAGTGTCCAAGATCAGCTGGCTGCTTACCCTGCCCTGCTGCACCTGCAGGAAGGGTAAATTGGCTTCTGTGGAGCCCGCTTTAAACTTCTGTGCATGAACATTAGTGTCCGAAGCTCCCTGTGAGCACAGCGAGTTTCTGTAATGGGTGCCACTATTCTGTGCAGGGATGGGGGAAATCTTCTGACAATCTGGAGCCTTGCCCAGGTTCAAAATAGCAAAGAAAGAAATTAAGAAGAATCTTAGTCTGCAATGACAGTTAAATTAATTTAGGAGTTATGAAGAACAGGGTACTATTTTCTTTCCTTCTCTCCTTCTCAATCGAGACTCACTTTCTTTTAATCTACTTATTGTATTGACTAAGCCTGAATAATTTTCAAGTTGCAGCCTACACAGAGCCCCATCTGGAAGCTGACTTCAAGTTCTATGAAGTAAAAATGGACCTCTTCTTTGCTTTCAATGATCTGTGGGACTTGCTACCATGGTCATTATAATGCTGTCACTTCTATGCAGTTATAAATTATTCTAAGAGCAAATTAGTGGGCAATTACGTATTTCTGGTGGGTTTGAGGCAGCTACACCATCTCTCCACTCTTGTAGCTGCAGGCTGTGCTAAAAATGCTGGCAAGATGTGACATTACAGAAAGGTCATCCACAAGACTATGCGACTTTAAAAGCCTCTCAGGAAACATCATATGGCTTCGATTTGGGAAAGACCACACATGTTACAGTACTTGCGACACCTGCTACACGTGTCTTGCCAATCACTGCTTTGCTTTGCTTTGTTTTTTTGGTTCTGGTGTAGAAGGTGATCTTGAAAAGTATCTTCTTTTTGCCACAGTAATACGGATTCTTACAAACATTCTGAGGATGAATTGCTGGAAGAGCACAGGCCACTGAACCAGCAAAAGCCAAATAATAAAAGTTCAGTTTCTACAGTAGATTAGAAGATTCTGATTAGGGCAGTCATCTGGGCCAACACTGCTTTGGGAGGTTATTTTTGTCCTGGAATATATAATTTATTCTGCAGCACCTGTTGTTTGGTTTTCTTGGCTGCTGCCTGTTAACTGCACCCCACAAATGGAGATAGGAGGTTAGGAGGCCCCCCTACCTATCCTTGCTTGTATTTTACATCCCTGTATCTTCTGCTCAACACTGGACAACCTGATCAGTGCTGCTGCATGCCAAGGAAATGCTCAGGGAGAACAGCAATGACCATGTGCCACCACAGATACCCTGGGAATTGTTTGTCCCATGCCACTCCTGACAAAAGCTGAGCAAATCTCACAGCTGCCCCCAGAAGGATTCCATACAAATTATGGATAGCAGGGAGATAAAATGGATGTCAATAACAGTAACAGTAATGCTGCCAAAACTTGCGTATATCTTCCCTGGGAAATGGTCTTGCTGATAGAAACCAAGAAGCAAGTGCTGTGCTAGAAGCAGTGAACAGAAACTTGATCCATTTTGAGCAGCAAGGGGCCATATACTCCTCTAATCATGCTTTGACAGAAGTGCAAGTTTGCTGCTCTTTCTGTATTAGAATGAACTTGGTGGGGGATTGTGTAGCACAGGGCAAAATGTTACTGGCAGTTCTCTGGATCTGTTCAGACATCCCACATATACTCTGAAACCTGGCATAATTTGCTGGAATCTTTTTGTGAACCTCTCAGGCATTTCTAAAGTTTTGTCAGGCTGGGAATGCCATGCCTTAACTAAGGTGCAACCACCTGTGTGTCCCGACAGAGACCAGGATTCTCATCTGAAATCAGTAGGATCCTCAAGCATTTTCTAAACTCCTATGCAATGTGAAGGGTAAATGTGGCAGCAAAGCAGGGAGGACTCACTGCAAAACCACTTACAATTAAAAAATGGAGTATCTGAAATAAACTACCCTAAGGCTATCTGTTCCATTTGAGTAAAACAGTAGAGCAGCAACACATTGCACTCTGTGGGAGTTCGGGTGAACTTAGAAAGCATGTTACAGGGCTTAGAGCAGGTTGTCTGGGTGTGGTGCTGTCTCAAGTCCTTTCGTAGTGGTATTCAGGCATTCAGGCTGCATCTGGAGCAGTGTGTCCAGTTCTGGGCTCTCCAGCAGAGGAAAGACAAGGAAGGTCCAGCAGAAGGCTACCAAGATGATTAGGGGGCTGGGACCCCTCTCTTACAAGAAAAGGCTGAGGGAGATGGGCCTGTTTAGCCTGGAAAAGAGAAGACTAACTGGAAACCTTATCAATGCATAGAAATATTTATCTTAAGGGTGTGTGTCAACAACATAGGGTCAGATTCTTTTCAGTGGTCCCCAAGTTTAGGTCAAGGGGCAACAGGTCCAAACTAAAATACAGGAAGTTTTGTTTGAGTATGGGGAAAAACTTTGTTCCTTTGAGGATGACAGAGCTCTGGAACAGGATGCCTAGAGTTTGTAGAGTATCACTCTCTGGAGATACTAAAAAACTCTCTGCTCCAGGTGAACCTATTTTAATAGGGGAGTTGGACTAGATAATCTCCAGAGATATTTTCTAACCCCAACCATTCTGTGATTCTGTGGTGTTTATTTTTATTTTCTTCAGACTCTCTTATTACTATCTGGGTAGAGGTTTTAACTCTTCTTAAAGCCTAAGAGGAAAGAAATCCACAGGCTTAGAAATGTATTATTAATTCGTTTCAAAATTCAACTGTAAACTCTTTACCAATCATTCAGTCTTTATTTAAAACCTGTTTTGTAAATTAGGATTTTAGACACTAAAAAGCAAGCTTTTATATCAGACAATATGCATGCTGGCACTAGGATTCTATTGTTTCACTCTAGAGTTAATAGTACATGTTTTATGAGTTCCTCAGGAATAATTTGTGTATTGCTCTGTTTATTCAGATAAGTGGACAATGCTTTTATCTCTGCTGGAAAACAAACAGCACTCCCTGGTGACTCACAGCCCTTGTTACAAACTCTTGGCTCCACCTTTTCCCAGTACTCCTTACCTTTTCTTTCACCAAATTTTAGAAGCCTTATATCATAGATAATTTTGTTGTCCCAAGCCCAGAGATCACAGGTGCCCTGTAAGCTATCTTCTCTATAGAACCTTTCACGGTTTCTCCCCTCCTTTTAAGTTTGGCCATAACTGTCTACAGCCTCCTGGTTGGGGAGATGTTTTATATTTGCCTCTCCTCTTCCTTATCTGGCACTCATTAATCCACACTGATCTTTCTTAGCCTCTTTGTTCATGTCTATAGATTACACAGTTAAGAAAGTAGCTATTTTAACAGTGCATGTTCATTTGCTCATGGTTTCTGGAGAGACAGGTTGTGTACCTCAGGGTATGCCTCAGCTCTGCCCTGGCTGGGAAGGGGAACTCAGGGGTGGCATCCTCTGTGCCTGACCTCTCCCTGTGGCAACATTCATCATGCAACTGATCTCAGGCAGAGACAGATTCACCTCAGCTGCTGTGGAGCAACAAGTAGGACAGATACCAGGAACCATCAGGCCATGGGAGACTTCCTAGCTTCAGGCCACACCTGATGTTGTATCTTGGAGGCAGCAAAGGTGTATTTTGGCAGTCACCTTCATTTTGCTAGTCTGTCCTTATCAGCAAGAATCTGATGCTAGAAACCTGAACCCTTGGTTTCAGCAAAGGATTGCCAACTTGTTTAAGACTGCCAAATGCCATAGGAATGGCATTTCTTGTCCCAGATTGTGACTTTCCAATATGTCACCCATGTGAGGTACAAATCAACCTTCCCAACAAGAACTCTTGGGAATGGTCTGGTTTTGGTGGGAGGAGATGGTACCATTGCCTGCTCTATACCGCCATCCATCATGAGGAGAAAACAGTTCTAGAGCTGCTGAGCAGCAGGAAATAAGAAATGGAATAATTACTCTCACTATCAGAAATATTTGACATATAGTTCTGAAAGAGAGTGACCACATATGCCTAAAGAACTGTCTGTACCTCAACTGAAGAGGTGTTATATCCATACAAAACTAAAGAGAATTGGGTGAGGATTGAATACAGATATACATTCATCAGAATTTGCAGATACTGTGTTCACAACCAGAGAATCCATTTCAGTTACATTTATCCATATTAATTCCTAAGTGTGAATTTGACCCCCCTTTTAATTAACATATATTTGCTTGTATCTAACATATAACATAAATAAGGAGGTTATAGAAACATGGGGGTTGATCTTTTTTTCTGGGTAAGAAGAAATAGGATAAGAGGAATCAGCCTCAACTTGAGCCAGGGGAGGTTCAGATTGGATATTAGAAAAAAATTATTCTCTGGAAGGGTGATCAAGTACTGGAACAGGCTGCTCAGGAAAGTGAAATCACCATTCCTGGAAGTGTTAAAAAAACATGTAGATGTGCTGCTTAGAGACATGGTTTAGTGGTGGATATTGGCAGTATTAGTTTAATGATTGGACTCGATGGTCTTAGAGGTCTCTTCCAACCTTAATGATTCTAACAGGACTGCTTCTAGATGAAATGGGCTGAAATGGCCCAGTATCTTCAGCTCAGTCTACACGATTTTATTCAACCATAACTGTGATTTGTACTCCAATTGACACTACTTGTATTTTTTCGTAAGCTCTACATCTCTTGTACTTAGGCTCCATTAGATATTTCTGTCACATGGCAATTAAATAATCTTAGTCTGATGATTTCCATAGAAAGCTAAGTAACTAATTCAATGTTGCAATATTAGCTAATTATAAAATACCTTCTTTCTGTCTTTGCATATAAAATTAGAAATGAAAACTTTTCTCAAATTGTAAGTTGGATGCTCAAAAAAGCTGAGAGTCAGCTGTGCATAAATGTCACAGAGTTCTCTTTAAAGAGGTTTGAAAGGCTCAAACTTCAAAACTGTGAGTAGTGACTGCTTTGCTTGTGCTGTAACCGTACTGCTGTCCCTCTTCAAACAGTGCACTTAGGTCCAATTTACTCAAAAATGCTATCACTCACTGCCACCTAGTGTTAATGGCACAGACTATCAGGAATTTAAAATTAATTTTGTTAAAAAACATTTACATTTTTCAAGTTTGGCCCTATCCTGAGAACCTGGGCATCGCTCTTTCCACTGACAGAGGGAGCTGCAGATGCATAGCAGCTCAGAAAACCCTAACAGGGTTTATTCACAGGAATAGATCTGAGGCCACAATGCAATTTCAGTGACTACAATTTTTACCTTCTTGACACTAACTCCTCACTTGTTCTCTCTCTGTTTCACTGTGTCACACCAGGTTTGGCACTGAAGCTGAGCTGTTCCTCCTGCAGCAGCCTGCAGAGCAGATAGTGCGCTTTGCAGCACATGTTCCTCACACTCTTGGTGTCAGGCAAAAGCTGGAGACACTGGCATGCTGCACTACCTGTGCATTTCCTTCCACCTGGGTTTATGAGAGCAATGGTACACACCAGATCTCAACAGTTCAGTTAAGATGTAATCCAGAGACAGACTTTTGGATGGGACCTCTGGGTCACACGGTACATCTGTGGACACAGTCACACAGCAGTGTGTATGTTTATGCTGCCAGTCTGCTGTCTGAAAACTTACTTGCCTTAACTGTTACAGTCACACTTAAATGCAAAATGCCTGTGCAGATTCTGGGAGGTAAACCCAGAACAGAACTTATGCCATTCGCCATTTGATATTAAGCAACTGTTCATTCTAGTAAGCATAGTAGAAGATGCCTTGGTTTTAAGACAATTGTACTATTTAAATTTGAAATCAAGAGACTTTCCGCAAAATATAGAAAAAGTAACAACAGCTCGTTTATTAAATAGATATACATTTTATATATATAAAAAAATGTAATAAAACACAGAACACAAATCAACAACTCGAGAACAACCAGCACTCGCCCTCCAAGAGCACCTCTCCTGTTCGGGGCAGTTCTAACTCTGGCCAGCAGGAGGCACCAGCATGGCCTTGGGAGACAAAGGGGGAGCTGTGACCCATGACGGGTCCCATGGTCAAACAATGGTGGCTGCGACAATGGCGGAGGAGTCCAGGGCCCTTCCGCAGGCAGTGCAAGGGAGGCTCTCTCACCATCCCTTGAGGTGTAAGGAGGGGAAAAGAAGCTTCTTCGTGGACGGTGGCAGTGTGGAGCGAGCTCTGGCAGTGATGGCAGGGGCAATGACCATGCCAGTGGTACACATCAGCCCAGAGCCAGGAGTGAGAGGCGACCTCCTGGAAGCCACGGCAAAGACCACGTGAGATGGCAACTGAGCGGCAGAGCCCAGCGCGGGCCCACGTGGCAAAGAGGATGGACTTGGGAGGTGTTCAAGGGAGAAACAGGACAGACTCAGCTCCACCAGGTTGGTCGCAAGGCAGCAGCAGCCCAACCCCAAGTGAGAGAGAGAGGCACATTTCATATTCTCCGTTTTCCCACGATGCCTTCCCTCTCCTCCCACTCCTCCCAAGACTGGTTCAACTGTGCATGGCAGTGCCCCACCTTCACTGCTTTTCCCCCATCCTGTGGGCAGCAGTGACCGCAGGGAATCCCCAGCCTCCGGGAGCTGGACTCTGGGGAGGGAGGGGAGGGAGGAAGGGGAGGGGAAAGAGGATGCGCAGTACCTGAAACCAGAGCAGTCAGGATGGGGGAAAAAATTCCAAACAGGATTTAAAGCCATAACAGGAGGTGCAGTGATAACCTCCTCATTTCTTTATTTTACGAGGCAAGGATTTAAATTCTCAAAGCTGAGATGGAGCTGTTGGGTGAGAAAGAATTTTCCCCGCTGAACAGCATGGCAATTTTTAGGCACAAATTCACTAATCTCACTAATTCACAGTGCATCTTCCTGTGTTTTCTAAAGACTGGACACGTTCTGTACAGTGTGAATTACCTTCTGGTGCCTATCTTTTAAAGAAACAGAAATCCTAATTGTTCTTTATGTGAAGAATTAATGTATATTAAATTCTCAGAAAAGTGTCTGAATTCAAAAGCAGACCAAAGAGCATTAGCACCACATATAGTCATAATTAATTTATTAGCACTGCTTTTGAAACAAATATATTCATGTACTTAAACACAGTTTAATTCATGTTTATTTCTACATTTGATGTATTACTGTATATTACATAATGCACTGAATATCCAGTAAATAAATAATAAAACAAAAGTACAGATTAAAGTAGCAAGGTCAGTATTAGGTCATCAGGAAGGCCAAAATCACATCAGCAATATAAGGAGAGCAAGTTGCAAATGACTAATATTAAACATGTCATTCTATCATTGCTATATGCATGCTAATACAAATGATCCCTCTGAGAACTGACTACAGTTCTCTAGAAAAGAAAACAGTTCTTCCCTTGCATTACAACTTCACAATCTTTTATTTCTTACCTTTCAGGCCTGATCCTGCAGTCCCTACTCAGCAAAACTTCCAACTTCTGTCAAATTAGTTTTATACTTTTTCTTTAAGCTACATAAATCCCATTGACTCCCTCAAAACATCTGAATACTAAATGACAAGAGTCTAATTTCTAAAAATTTAGAAGTTCTAAAAATACTCGTAACAGAAAATAATGTAATTACATACAGACTTCTATGTACTAAGGCCAAATCCAGGATCAGATCTAGACAGAAGCCTTGGGAACTGTCAGGACAGCAAGGTGAGTTAGGCACTTTCCTGATTAGCCAGTCACTTTTAGGATCACAGTTTTGAATGTAGACATCTTCAGTCTCCTTAAATACTGTTTTGAGCACCTGTATCCTATTTTTGGATCTGGCTTCTTTTTATAATTGAATACATGATGCACCACATTAACATTATGCAAAGACAATAAGAGAAGTGACCCTAAAGTACAGGAAAATGATAATACAACATGATATCATAGTCATGTCTAGAAGAAGCTATTGTTCTTTTCTGTGCTTGGATTAGGCACATTTGTTTTAACAGCTTTTAACACCGTATCCCATTTACTATTCTTGTGCTCTAACTGCCTTTTCCTAAATTTGTGCTGAAATAAATCATTGCTGTCTTCATCCTCAGCCTCTGATACTATCTCCATTTTTTGGATAATCAATTTAATAAGGTCATGTTGCTTTTCCAACAATGTTGATATATCTTTGAGCCTAAAAAAAAAACCAAAACATACATAAGGCTTTGTCATTTGATTTCGGAGGACACTTAAGTAATTAAAATTACAGATACAAAGACCTGACAGTGCTTGATTTCACCCTTGTGATAGTACTTAACCCTTCTGTTAACAAAGACTATTGTCTGGAATACATTTAATACTTCAAGTTGTGGTACTTCTTCAGGTTTCAAGAAATAAGATTAAAGAACAAATTCCTGGTTCTTGAGAAAAATACTTTATTATATAGTTAAGGTAGGAGCAACTTCACTTATTTAAAAAAAAAAAACCAATATAGAAAACTACTTTTTAGGTATAGTATGGATCTTTAGAATGATTTTTTTTTTTCAAAAAATATGTTTGTAACATTAGTTCTATTTATTTTTATATCAGTAAAATAACACAGCAAATACCTGTATTTCTGCTTCAGAACTTCCAGTTCTAATGTTGTATCAGTGCTCTGTGCATATGTGGTAGAGTCCTCACACCCAAAGCAATACTGGAACACACTCTAAACAAAAAATGGAACTAAATTGAAATAGATATAGTCTGACTATAGATTTAAATTCCCAAATAAGTGAATGGAAAATCTCCACACAGTGTTAATGTTGAAAACAGTTTCTGTTATGAGATTATTTTTTATATATTAAAACATTTATTTTGCAAAATTTGTTTTATCTAGAAAATTCAGTCTACTAACAACAGCTGAAATGAAAAGTAAACAAACAAAAGAAGAAATGCCAAAAGAGAATAATTCTATTTTTTTAATCCGAACGCCTTTGGTAGATTGTCCTGCTTAATAAAATTACAAGTCACTGAGTATTCAAACACTAATTATATCTGAATATGGCTGCACTCAAACTGCTTTATCAGTTTCACTGACCTTCGTCAAGGTCTAATCACAATTCCCTTGATGTTAGTTAATGATTGAGTCTTATTAATGTAATTTTCCTAGCAATCTGTGTACAAAATCGATCATATCACATTTTGGTAAGAATTCTTCTGTCTTCACCATCTTACCATAAATCCACAGTATCTCGGCCTGTTGGGATATACAGTGATTGACTCCTGGTCCACTCGGCTTAAGAACCAAAATGGTAGCTTCTTCTCTAAGTTGGTGTGAAGATTAACCTAAATGTAGTTTTGCATTTAAAATTAGTTATATTCTCTTAAGATAAATACACATTTTCATGTGAAAATAACAATCATGCCATTATGTTTGAATCACTAATACTAGTCCATACTGCAAACAATGCCATAATATTTGAACAGACACTAAAACTATGTAGTCAAAGCAGTATTATCTTAGCAGAATTAATTATTCCACACAGATGCCTTCTCTTAGAACTATTGATTCTTTCGTGTAACAGAATGAATTCGGTGTCCTTTTGATTTTTGTGTATCTTAACCGTCTTTCCACTGCATAAGTTCTCTAAAAAAAGACAACTCTCCAATTTCAAGCATTGCATTTACTGATTTTGAGAGTCTGTTTTTCAAACAACACAGAATTCATTGAACCGACTGTTGAAAAATTCCTTAAAAATACATTTGCTTGTACACTTCCTTTACAATGACTCATACGACTGAAAATAAGATTCATGGTGCCATGTTCACCAATTTGCTTTACACAGATCATAAGATGTTAGTTAGAAACACTGATGACAAATCGACTAATTATCTAAATGATGTTCTAACAACAATACCTACTTTCAGTACTTGGTTTTTCTGTGATATGTTACTTACCTGCATTGCAATTCTTTTGAGTGCAGCGTATTTTTGTACTTCAGCGATATCCCCAACAGCCAAACCAANTGATTTCAATTGTATTTCTAAACCTCATTTAAACCAAAAAAATACTCTAAAGTTCAAATCATTCTTTTTCACTTGAATTTGGAAATATTTTTTGCATACTTGAAAAATAAGTATCAAGAAATGTAGAGTTTTTAGCGACAACACTGTCTGCCAGTAAGGTACTAAAGAGCTACTTCAACAATCTGTCAAGGATAACATCCCTTCTCTTTTGATTCTTCATCACAGTTGTAATGTTAAGAAACCTGTTGATCTCTGAATAGGATCAAGGGTAACAATAAATACCTTTAAAAAAACTAAATTGTTTGATTTTTATCACTCAGCTCATATAAAAATTTAATTTCCTAAATAAAAACTATGTTCAATTAAACATGACTAAAGATATATTACCTATTTACTCCCTTTCTCACCATTCTCATGTTTTCTAATTCTTTTTGTTGAGGTCAGGCTTATTAGTCAGTTCTAACACTACTGCTGATTGCTGTTTCCTGTGCAATGAAGATCTAAGTTTGGGCTTTTTAAAAACATTTATTTTTAGTGCTACATTATGATACAACAAGGGGTTCAACAAAAATCACTGTTCCCCAATTTTCTTTATCAAGACCTCAGAATACACTGCAGCCGCCATTCAAATTCCATCACAGTTACTACTTACAGATATACAAGATGCCCTGCAAGAGTGAAATACGGGAGAACATCCAGTTAACTGGATGGAACACAAGTCCAGGGAAAGGTGACTTTTTAATATGCTACTGAAAATATCAATTTGTTAAATAATGAATGAATGTCACTTACTAAAGTGATTCTATAACTGTATATAAACCTGTGCTTAGCCACTTTTCATATTGATAATTAGTTTACTTACTAGCAAGTTCATAAGAAGGATTGGAATAAGCAAGGTAAATATAATGAGAACTGTGTAACTCAGGAATGGATATGGTAATTCACTGCTTAGTAAAGGATCAAGGAATGCATCATGGTAATTAATGTCTCCCAGCATCATTGCAAATGTCTTCATTACAGAAAGCAGAGGTGTGCTATATGTTTGCTGAAAAAACAAGAAATATCAAAGTCAAGAAAAAAACTAAACTAATGAAATTTGTAAACAATGCCTTGAGTTGCTTTAGTCAAAAGTAATATTTACAATGATAAAAAAATAACTATGTGATTCAACTAACCTGTGAACCCAAAAGGACAAAGAAACTCAATCCAAAGGCCAATATCAGGAAAAAGAAAACCACAGCAATCCGAATCAAAGTCCTCAAAATTTCCCAGAACATCACAACATAGATGCCATAATTTTCAAATCTAGACAATAAGAAAACAGAGAAGATAGGGAAGCAGTCACAGAATTGGAAGAGACTTTTAAGGTA
This sequence comes from Calyptomena viridis, assembly GCA_013390005.1. NCBI lineage: Eukaryota > Metazoa > Chordata > Aves > Passeriformes > Eurylaimidae > Calyptomena > Calyptomena viridis. The sequence continues at coordinate 45,261 of WEIV01030771.1, forward strand.
ATCAGCTCCAACCACTAATCCAGCACTGCTGAGTCGACCTCTAAACAATTAAATACTGAAGTTAGAGTCTCTTGTAGTTGTTTATGTAAGGCAGTAAGTAATGCTGTTTCTCATCTGCAAAAAGAGGTATTTTGCATCTCTGAGACATTCTGAGATGGTACAAAGCAGCTGTAATTTCACATCCAAAAGAGTGGAAGTGATCCTACCTACAGCAAGCCTAAACTGCATAATCTTATATTTTAATGCATCAGAGCAATTTTCAAGATGCTATTTTTCATGGACAACATTTATTCTCTCCATATCCATAGGCAGTACAATATTATACTGTATGCCGTTCAGAATAATAACTTTAGGAAATTATCCAATTATTTTTCTGCTTCTCCAACCAAATTAGCATCCAGAACAAAGGACAACTGGCATTACAATCCAACACCCTGATTTAAAAAATTTTGCTTCTTACAAAGTATGAAGCAAACTACATATTTGTAGCTTTCATGTAATACAAAGTATGAAAAACAAACAAACAAAAAGAAACAGATTGTTAGGGAAGAGAAGGGGAGTAGTATATTTTTAAAATACCCGTGTTTCCAACAACAGTCTGTCACCTGACAAGCCTCTCCCATTCTTGGCTAACACAAAAGCTAAATCTAAGAACATGAGTTGTCATAAAGCAGATTAAATTACTTTTTCCCACAAGCCTGAACTTGATCTGTCCTCTCTCAGATCCAGGGCCCAGGTGATTGTCTTATGCTACAACAATGAAAACTGTGAAAATCCCTCCGCATGCACCAAAATATTATGTGCAAGACTGAAAATGTCGAGCTGGAAATAAAGCAAACCCGATCTTCTCTTATTTATTAGGTGTTTATTTGGCAAAATTCCATTGAAGTCAATGGAATTACAGGTTGCTTTGGGAAAAGACAGCCTGAATGAGTTAGAAAAACCATGTGTAGAGTTCTACTGCTAGACACATGGAAGAACAGTCAGGCCAGGGAGACATTTCATCTAGCAGCAGCAGGAAGTTTGAGCAATCATCTGTTTACCTTTTACAGTTTAGGTTCAACCCTCATTTTGCCCAGAGCAGATAGGACACTCTCATTAATTTGTCATCTAAGATCAGATACAAGTAGGACAAAGTTTGCAGCAGAGGCAGTACCAATTACCTTAACTCTGTTTACAAATCTTGTCCTTAGACATCCCTACTATAGTAGGGAAATTAATCAGCAAATGCTGTTTGTCTGTCAGCAAGACTTAATGAGGGTGATTATTGCATATATATAATAAGAATTGGAAGAATATTTATGCAGTGTTATCACATGCTCAGGCACAAATGTGTTTAAGTTATTACTCTTAAGCACTACACCCATACTATTTTTTCCTTCCACGCAGCTCTCCCACAGTTCATAACCCTAGGACATTATTGTACCAATCACAACATTAAAATAATTAATGGCAATAAACAGACCTAATGTAAGTTGAAGAAATAATATCATCCATTATAATTCTTTTACAGGACACTATGGTGTAGAGAAGTGGGGTGTGCCATTTAATATGTAAAATGATAAAAGAATTTACCTTCTTCTAGGTGTTACTTTTAAAAACTAACTTCCTTATGCCTCTTGTAGTTCATATCCTTCTGGTTTTTGGTTTGTGTCTTTTTTAAAGTCTATACAGTATAATGAAAGATGATTTTAAAGAGATACATTAATGGCTTTGCTTAATGAACCTTAAAATAAATATTACTTCTTTAGTTGCCACAAGATATGCTGTGATGCTGTAAACTAAAAACACTGAAAACAACTTTACAGTTTATTAGGTTAAAAAATTCCTATGGTCCTAATCTGAAAAATTGTGTAACATGAAAAAAAACCAAAACAAAACAAAATGGGACTACCAAACTTGATCAGTGACTGTTTAGGATATACAAAATACCTGAAAATATTGAAAGTATTTTACTGTGAAGCATGCAAATAATTTTTACCTTTGAAGATAAAGCAAGAAATTCATCCAGGACAAGTATACAGCAATTGCTCCACATTCCCACTGCAAATGAGCTGGTGTATTAATAAATAAGGAAGACACAAAAATTATGCTTGTAGTATAAATTGTCCAGTCCAGTAGATTGGAGTAATCCAACAAATATTTCAGTTTCTAGGATTTAAGAGAGACAGATAGATATTTACAAATCATACATCATTAAAGGACTGAATTCAATACACTATTTGAATCTTTTCACTTTTAATCTTCTATAAATTGGCATCTCCCTTCTAATTAGGGAAAAATCAGATTTATTTCAATATCATACAAACTGTTATGCAAACACATTATCTGATTAATGTTATTTGCCTATGTATTTACCTGCTGAATCAGCTGAAATATTTCTTTGCAGATTCCCAGTAAACTCATAATCAAAACTAAACACATACACACCCTTGTAAAGTATGAGTCCTGAAACAAAAATCAGAACAAAAAGCAAATTAGAAATCATTAAATGAACTTTAATTTCACCTCTACCAATTACATACACATTATACCAACAAGTTAAGAAACTCAGCTTTCTTCCTATGAACATGTTACTATCTAAATTCTGGTTTACTAATACTTAATGTGCAATCCATGTTATGTGTGTTGTATTTAAGCAATTCAAACCAAGTAAGAAAGTTTAAGAATTGCCATGATAAATAGTTGCTGCACAGCTTTCTTATTAATACTATTTGCGTTTGGGAACTGAGATTGCAATATCTATGCCATATGTTCAATATGTTTTTACTGGATGAACATAAAGACAAATCTGTTCTCCATAACTTCACTATTATATTGGAATATCCAGAAAGGCAGTAGAAGCCTTTGGAGAAATTTGAGGTCCTGGCATCCGTATGTGGCTGCTCCCTTTGATATCTTCCTTCACAACCAGTGTAGGCAAAGAAAACTTTGTTGTGAAAAGCCTTCTATTGGTATGGATTACAATAGTGAATTTCATCTTAATAAATAACTCGTAGATTTCATTCTCCACCTGAGGGGTTTGTTAACTCATAGGCAGACACAAATTCGTGGCACTCACTTTCCAGTGGTGCTGGAACACCCATCTGCAAGTGCCCCATTAACCAGGTTAGGAGTACAGCACCACATACAGTAACACTGTACTGCCTGCAGAGCTGTAATTCCTCACTCCACTCACAATATTGGGTCATTAGGACAGTGTGTCCTCCAGTGCATGGCATTTCATATACACTGCTGCTGCTCTTGTCTCTCAGGCAGCAACTTCACAGCTTTTGTTCAGTGCACTGCTCCTTCACCAGCTGGCATCATTCCTCATTGAAGGACAAGGCTCCCCTCTTCCAGCTGTGCTTCTTCCGCCCAGTCTCTGATGATTCAAGAACCTGAGTCAGTCTGAGTTATTCCTCTGTCTGTTGTATGCAGCTTCTTTCATTGTTCACCAGGAAGGTGAGTGAATGCATGGAGCAATAATGCTTGGAATTCTGCTAGTTCGTCTGGCTTCTGAATCTTTGAGAGTCCCATATGTACTGGGCTAGGCTGCACCCATGATCCTCTAGATTTTTTCATATATCAAGATATCCTCACGACCTTTTTATATCCCTTGACTTTATCTTATTTTATATTTCTACTAGCATTTTCTTTTTGAGTTCCTGTTTCAGTTTTATGTCTTTTCTCTCATGTTAATCCTTTTTCCTATATATTAAACAAATATTCACTTCAGGGAACAAACTAAAGTAACCATGTACAAGACGTAAATTTTTCAGAAAAGATTAAAAATAATAAACAAGAACTTAAAATTACCTTAGAAGTTGCTGCTGAACATTTTAAAATTTAGACTTTAAACTTTAATTCTATTCCTTAGAATTGCTAATCATAAATTAATCTTGAAATTATTTAAATAATCATAACTTTTTGCTATAAAAGTCCTAAACATGTCGTGACAAGTGAGAAAAGTACCTCATATTCTAATGGTCTTGCTTCATAGAGCTCTGTTCCATTTAAAGGTCTTCCTGGCTGTATGTGAGTGACCAGAAGAGTCAGTGGGATGAGACCGAGAGAATATATG
>WEIV01030771.1:61808-75020 GCA_013390005.1 Calyptomena viridis
GGGGGGGGGAGAAGAAAAATGTGTAAAACTATTGCTTATTTCCTTTGAATTAGCACATTTCAATAAAAAATAATCAGGTAAAGTCATGAAATCTCAGATACCTCAATGTTAAATTGTCCACTACATAAGACAAACCCTCTAAAAGACACTAAGATACTAGCCAAATCATGACAAGTTTCTGATTTTCATATATTTATTCTTCTTTATAGTTGTGTATGTAACTTGCAAATACAATCACATCATTTGTATGTACAAACTAGATACTGTATACCTGTCAAATGTGACAATGGGCACTTTGATGTTAAAGTCACTGTGTTTAAAATGCTTAATTTGAAAATTTGTAAGCAGTATTTCTTTAAAGCTATAAATTTTGTAATATTTAGAAGTTGGGATTGTTGACCTAGGTTTACATCTTTTCCCTTTTTTTAAGGCTTTGTTGAGCCTTCAGTTATGTCAAACCATACCTGTACATCTCAACACAATAAGAGCATGTACTCAGTGCCAAGTCGTGTTGAGTTCAAATGCAAAATAATTAAAACCTCCTCATGAAATGTATCTAGAGTTGATTCTCTGATTTTCGTGTAGCACAAAGTTTACTACCAAAAAAAAAAAAGTGTAATTCAAAAGTAAATAGCATACATAGTGTGCCTGAGCAGTTCTGCTTAGCATAGATGACCTTACCATTTCTATCTAGAAGATCTAGATGTAACACCGTATCTGCCATGGGATGGAGATATCCATCCCATGCCAGGGATGGAGAGCCAAATAGACCCTCTGCAATCCACGAGGAAGCAGTTAGTGACCTGCTGAGCCACTTGGATCCTCCCAAGTCTAATGGGACTAGATGGGATCCATCCTAGGGTGATGAAAGCTGGCAGATGAGCTCACCAAGTCACTCTCCATCATTTATTAACAGTCCTGGCTCACTGGGGAGGTCCCCGATGGCTGGAAGTTGGCCAATGTGACACCCATCTGTGGCGTTCGGGTTTTTCATCTTTAGTTACTCACGGTTTCAAAGACTTAAAGACTTTTATTAATATTAATTTTACATCTATATATCTTGCATGCCACACACACATATATACTTAACTTCCATTACTTCCAGGGTTCTCTAGGGCTCTCTTTCTAGAGCTTTCTAAGAACACTTCCATACATGGGAAACAGTAACTAAGTAACGAAATAGTTAATTTTTGGTTGGATAAGGGCCCAACTTGGGTCTTCGAGTGACAGCTGAAAGTCACTTTGTTACTACATGTAAAGGCCATGGCTCCTATCTTGATTACAGCCATTTGAGAGCCAGCAGCCAATCCATTCATTTGCTAATAGACCTTACAAACTTATTCCAACACCCACCCACCAGAAGGGCCAGAAGGAAGACCCAGGAAACGACAGGCCTGTCAGCCTGACCTCAGTTGTTGGCCACAACAACCCCATGCAGAGCTACAGGCTGGGGACAGAGGGGCCGACNAGTGGCTGGAGAGCAGCCAGGCAGAAATGGACCCGAGGGTGCTGATTGACAGGAAACTGCACCTGAGCCAGCAGTGTGCCCAGGTGGCCAAGAAGGCCAATGGCATCATGGGCTGTATCAGGAATAGAGTGGCCAACAGGGCTGGGGAAGTCATTCTTCCCCTGTACTCAGCCCTCATTAGACTGCACCTTGAGTATTGTGTTCAGTTCTGGGCCTCTCAATTTAGGAAGGATGTTGAGGTGCTGGAGTGTGTCCAAAGAAGGGCAATGAGGCTGCTGAAGGGACTGGAACACAAATCCTATAAGGAACAGCTGAGGGAGCTGCGGTTGTGTGGCCTGGAGCAGAGAAGGCTCAGGGGAGACCTTATGGCTCTCTACAACTGCCTGAAAGGTGGTTGTAGGCAGGTGGGGATTGATCTCTCCTCCCAGACAACCAGCAGTAAGACAAGGCACCAGGGGAGGTTTAGGTTAGACATCAGGAGGAAGTTCTTTACAGAGAGAGTGGCTGGGCATTGGAATGGGCTACCCAGGGAGGTAGTGGAGTCACCACCAGAAGAGATTGGATGTGGCACTTGGTGCCATGGTCTAGTTGACAAGGTGGTGTTTGGTCAAAGTTTGGACTTGATGATCTCAGAGGTCTTTTCCAGCCTAAGGGATTTTGTGATATAATAATTTGTACCCACAAACCTCCAAATGTAAAAAATTGTGCCTTTGTTTCTTAGGTAATAACTTCTGCAAACAGGTCACTTTGTCAGACAAGTTTAAGCAGTCAAACCTCACCATTTCACATTTGAATCAAAAATAAGAACAACATCTAGTTCTGACTAAATCAAATCCCTATAACAGAGTTTCTGAGAAAAGCAAAACTATGCAAAAGAGTTTTCTTAATAAAATTATCATGAAATGAAGTAAAAACTCTAAGTAAACATGAAACAAAAAAGAAGTCTGATGATTTCTGAAAACTTCCTCAGCCAAGTGGGGCACATAATTTTTATATGAGCCTTAGTTTATTTGACAGAAACGGACATTGGGAGCATAGCCAGTAGCATCCCTGATTACATTTCTTCTCTTTGTCCCTCATAACTATTCAGTGAAGAAATATAACCAAAATACATAGAATAAAAAATATTTCTACATCATGCAGAAACTTTGATATGACTACTATGGTATCACATAGCCATATAAGTACATTCTTTAAAGAAAGATTTATTTCTGGAAAAAAACCCAGACTAAATTCAATGTGTGTTTAATATTTATTTTAAATGCCATATCTGAAAAGTGAGTATGACCCAACCAGTTTGTCATATTTGGTAAAAGATTTTTATTAAACTTTTCTGAGTAAGTAAAATGGAAATAAAAATGGAAAGTTCCATCCTCTATAACTGTGGGATAGTATTATGGATCCATAACTATTGTGGTACAGTGATTCTCAGTTATGCATTATGAAATGTATAGATGTCTATCTAAATAGCCTATATCTGAGAACCTGTTCTCCATTATGAATTTCTCTGTGCAGACCTGTAGCAATAGATAGCAATAATGTCTATAAACATGTTGCTTAGTTAAATATTTACCATTGAAATCAAATATTCTGCCAGTTCATAATGATCAAACAGTGCTGTCCTGTGGGGAAAAATGCAAAAATACAGTAACATTAGAAAGGACAAAGAAGTTCCAAGCCAAAGGGCAGCATTCTCCATTTGCTACATTTTCTAAAACTCACTGCAAGAAACAAAGACCTCATTAGTAGGTCAACAGGCATTTTACCACTGATTTTTAAGAGAACCAGTAATTTTGTATGTCAGATCTTTCAGTGTACCACACAGGGTCAATATAGAATTCCATAAATTTCAGATGCAACTCATTCCAGGCACACATAGAGCCTCAAGTTCATTTCACTGATCCAAACTTCAAAAATAACTTGCTGTATATTCTGTGCAATAATGCTAACATAGGGTTAAAATGATAGTGGCTAAACATGTACTCTGACTGTGGCAGGCAAATTTACTTGAAAAAATATGAAAAAATTAATTGGTATAAATGGACATCTGGAGCATAGTCAGTAGTGTTATTTAAATATATCAAGAAAAAATATTGTGATTTACCAAGAGTATTTTAAAGATGTCTATATAAATGAAAAATTATCCAGTTCTATTCTACAATAAGACATTGAATTATACATTACAAGGGAAAAAAATGGCCAAGGCAGGAACTACAGCACTGCATGTAAATACATGCAGTATTTACAGTATTTACATACATTACAGTATTTACAGTCAGGAACTTTTCGGAAGTCAGACCTCTGTGAAATATTTTGACTCAATAAGGAAAACAGAAGAACAGTTCCAAGGTTATACTCTATCTGAAAGATAACAGTTGCCTTAGCCTTATAAGAAGTAATAACATTGGGTGTACCTTTAGTTAGAACTGATTACTCAAAACATGTATTTTAAAAATCCAGTAATGGTTTCAAATATATAGAGATGCCTCCATTATCTATAGTACACCCCCACAGCCAGGCATAAATATTGAATGCTTCACGCACACTAAAATTCCAAGGTGACTGAAGAGAAAGCAAAGTCATTTTATGAAATATTTAGATGGAAACATGACAGTAGGAATGCAAAAGTAACAACTCCTGCCTATGTTTTACTGCTGCTTTGCTTCTCAACAGGTTAATGTTCCTATTTATCTTATTTATATTCCGAGATATTTGGGTGACTTTCTGATGATTCTTGATAATATAATTTTTCCTGTTTCACTGATACAGAGTAGAAGAATGTAATTCTTTTTACCAAGCATTTTTCAAGGACAATAATCTTCATGGATACGGCAGCCAGTTACCTACTAAGTAGTATGTGTTCTGCAGAATTTTCTTTGGCATTCTGGCATCACTTTGTCTTCAGTCGTGTTCTATTATTAGACATGGTAACATTTCCAAGTGTACACAAACATTATCTTAACTTTACAACATCCTCCTCTTTTAATGTCTTCAATTATCTCCGAATCATTCCACTTTATACTGTGTCCAAAGAATAATCATCTCCATTGCCTCTGACATCCTACCAATTATTTCATACTGTTACACTTCTTGTAGAATAACACTGTCAAATAATTATAGTTAAATTCAGGGAAAAATATCTTTCTTGTAAAAGATGTATAGATGAAGCAGTAGATTATATTCCATAGAGATGAGACCCAGCGTGTTTAACTCAGCATCTTTCTGCTACAAAAGACCGAGGAAACACCTCCACAGTCTAATGCTCTGGTTTCAAACGGAGTATGAAGTACTAGAAGTCTAGAGGATTATTACGTACACAAACACCATTTGCAACTTTGAAGTCACAGGGCAGTGTACCAACATCTCCTTGTAACTGATCAGGTATAAGATCATTTTTTGGGGGGGGGGAAAGAAAATATTCTTTTAAACAGTTTACAATATTTTTCATTCATTTTCAGGAAAGCATTGCCTCATTAAATGAGGGCATTTCTTCCACATCATCAGAAGCTGTTAACAATTCCACAAACTTGTTCACCTACTACTTTACTGGAGTAAATTCGCAGTGCCAACTGTTAGTGACCATTCCTTGACATAGTTCCAACATAACTGGAACTGTTTTGATTTTGGTATCAGCACCAAAATCTTTAACATTCTGACCAAATAATTGACTCTTTCATACTGTAGTAAACCCATCTCCCATACCGTGGAGAAGTTCCAAATCATACAGAATGGTGTTCCAAATGTGAGGAATAACTAAGAATATCATGGCTCACAATTTATAGTGAAGTCTGGCACAGCAGCCTCCTACCTGTGAAGCAACGTTTCCTTATTCCCATCTACAGCATCAATAATGGATTCCTCACCAGCATAGGATGACATCATCAGCTTTACAATCTCAGTTGCTCCTTGAGTAGCAGCAAAATGAAGTGCTGTGCATTTTTCATTCTATAAATGGGAGAATAAGACAAAATTTAAATATTTAAACCTCAGCAACCGAACTTCCAAACTATTAAATCCACTAGTGATCTAGCCCAAAATTTGTTAATTCCTAAATTGCTATGCAAGTAGTGAAGCTTTAGTCTTCAACTGAAGTAGTAGAATTCTAAATAGATTGTGAAGACCAGAAAAGACTAAAGTTTTAAAGGATTACTACAAAGCTTCATATCATTCTACGCTAAGTCCCTAAGATAAGAGATAATTGTCCTCTTAACAATCTTTTGTGGCACTCTTTAATACAAGAGAAAAAGAAAAGTTACAGAAAATCCTAGATAGGACAGTACAAATAAATAAGCAAACAAATACAAAAAATGCAGTGTTTTAAAATGCCATTTACTTTCTTAAATGGAATATTCCTTAGAAGTAATTTTAAAATTAATTTTTCTGCAGGTTAAAAGTAACTTGATCTAATGCGTTATTAAACTGTTATAAACTACACAGTCACAAAATATTTGAGCAACATATAAATGATTAGAACAATATTTGCCAAAACAGGATTTCGTTTAGCTGGATGAGACAAACCAGCTTTGATATTTACCTGAGTGTTTTGACTTTCTCCTTTTTAGAACAGGAACATTTCAGTGAATGCATTGGAATGTGCTTTTCAGTAATGCTATAAGCATTCTCAAAACAGTCTTACTCATCACAAAATCAGCAGCATAAATCACCTCATTCAAAAACTGTGTTTTCAAAGAATCAAATGAGTAAAAGAATGCTAACTATGTTTATTTTTGCTCTCATTTCAGCGTTGCAAATATTTTGATTAATGACAGGCATTTTTAGAAATGTTTATGTATGAATGAAGCTGGGCACAGACCCTTACATCAGCAGTGTTACACCATAGTAGCAGCAGCAGCATGAATTTGTGTTTGCTTACAAATGAGACATTGTAAAGGCCAAGGCAAGACTGAGGATAAACAAGAATGATGAAAAAGCATTAGACTAAGCATCCCAATTCTGGGAAGGGATGACCCTGTGTAACTTGTGTAAAGAAACTTCACCTTTTGCCTGATTTGAATGAGAGACTTGTTTAAATTTGCTGTGCCCTTGGCCTTGCATTGGAAGAGACAATTAGCAATGATTATCTCCTCTTTCTTTCATACCACTCAGAGACTTAGAGATACCTAGGTTTTATCAAAATTACATTTTGTTCCACTCTGAGTTTTACCTGTTTCAGATCGATTTGGGCTCCAAATTCAATGCACATTTTAATCATTTCGAGGTCCCCACTTTGAACTGCCAAATGAAGTGGACTGCACTTTCCATTATTGGTAAAATTAATGTGGGTTTTAGCAGAGTGACCCAGTTCTTCACCTGAGAGAAAATAAATGGATTTTTTTTTTAAGAAAAAGTGAAATAACTGAAGACATTAAGGCTTTCAAAACAAGTATATTAAGTGTGGAATAATATTCTCCCCCCTCAAAATATGAACCTTCACATCTATTATTAAACAATGAGTGGACACACATTTAGGAAAGCAGTTAGTTTGCTGCTGCAATCATACAAAAGTTGCAAGCATGAATTGCCCAGAGGAATAATTGAAGTAACTTCTTGTAAGTTGAAACACAGTTATAAGTGCTTGTTTTCACAGATCTTTGAGAAACTAAAGCGGCAAATTGGTAGTGTTAAATCCTACTCCCTGCTTGGGAACAATGTACTTACCTTTTTTTAGAAGAATCTCCATACACATTTTTGCACCTGAAAATGCAGCTGCATGGATAGGCATACATCCTGTTTTGTTTGGTTTACATATTTTTCCTCCATTTTCAATCTGAAAAATAATACCTCAATAGAGCTTAATGACATACAGAAAAACTCGACAAATGAACATACTATTACAGATATAGTCTCCTGGGTAGCTGTCTCCATTTTTTTTTATGTTGAATACACATTTAGGAAGTTTACATACAAACATCTTTTGCATGTTATATCCATATATCTATACATGCATATGCTTCATTTTGTGGATGACCTTCAAAACCAGTTTAAGCTTTTTCCTGAAGTTTGCCACTCAGATATGTGTATATATACATATGCTCTAAAAGATTAAAGTTTCTTACTAATCCATGCAAAGCAACTTGAATACCAGACCCACGATTAACCTTCCTGCATTTAACAAATACAAAACACAGGAACAGAATAACGCTGCATCAAGGCAGACAGAAACACATCAAAAGATGATGGATAATTATACATACCAGAAGTGTCAGTGCTTCAGGGTTATCTTTGTAACATGCTACAATTATAGGTGTGTTCCCTGCTTCACCTTCCAAATTAACGTCTGTACTGCTATGCTGGACTAAAATCTAAATGTTTAAGAAAGCATTCAGTCAATAAAAAGCCAAACACAACAAAAGCCTGGTCCATTATTTTTGTTGTTTACCACCCACAGTACTCTTGCAACTTATTCATTTTCCATGCCAAAAGCCCACAATGCATAGGCAGAGGAGGGACAAAATGCTGGAGAATGTAAAAATATGCAGGTGAAAAATGCAGGTAAGAACAGACAAAGCAAAGTACAGTTCTTTCCAGCAGACAGCTGGATAACTTGCTTGAACTCTGCACATAAAATACTCTGCAGAGTATTTTAAAGTCTAATTTAACAATTTCCCCAATAATGTGAGAAAATATTTTCTGTAGCAAATTGCAGATGGTGATTTTCGACTGAAGTTTGTTATAATGTCTTGTAATATTCTGTGTTCTCTGGCAAGTGACAGTGTTGTGGAATCTGCACAGCTATCTACTGGACAGTAACAAAAGATGAAGGGAGAAGGGGCTTAAAGAAAACTGAGACTCTTCCAGCCCTGAAATCCTGCTCCAGTCTCTATGTGAAGAGCTGACACTGAACTATCAGTATCATCAAGTACCTCTATGACTGCTTCTAGCATTTTTTGAGAAGCAAAGGATCTGGAAATGACAATGACTGTATTGTACTGCATATTTATCCCCCTAGCTACATATTTATTTAATTGTCTTTCAGTAATTTCAGTGTGGACGGGGTTCTGTTAAAGGAACTGGCATATTTTAATCACTCTTAGGCATTTGGCAATAAAAATCAAAGGAGAATTAGCCTGAATAAACAACAGGGTGGGGAAAACATAAGAGCAAAGAGAGCTCAAGAACAGAGCTGTAAAAGAACCCATGCCCAGAAGCTGAAACAATGACATTTTTAAAGTGCACTTTGTATTTCAGATGTTATTGTTCTGAATTCATAATAAATTTAGATTTTGTAAAAGATGTGAGGACAATGAAACATTTCTAAAGGACTCTGAATCTTGAATATGTGTTTCTTTTGTTTAGATGAATTAGAAAAACAGATAAAGGAAAAAGCAAGTGATGCAATGTTAAGGTCGTATTCACCTAATAAATTGAAGAACTTTACGAATTCTAAAATTCTATCCAAATGCTATACATAAAGTTAAAACATTCTCATTGCACTTAGACAAATGGTTAAGAAATTATACTGCCTAAAATCTCAATGCTGTTGCAATTTTACAATGTTTAATATGGACACCTTAGTAATTTCTTCACATTATATCTTTGTGATTTTTTTAATCACAAAATGTCAAGAAAGTGTTGATACTCCCTAAACAATTTTAGAAAAACAAAACAAAAAACAAACAAACAAAACAAACAAACAAACAAAAACATAAAAAACAAAAACAGAACATGCCTACATGGAATTTTAGTGTTAAAAAGAACCTTTTTAAAGAAAACTCGTTGTTTTTGGAAAATTGAAAAGCATTTTCCATGAAATATCACAGCACAAATATCAGTATTTCTATAAATCAGTAAGTTACTTTCTACTTTCCGTGCACATACCCTTCTATAAGTATCATATGTTATATATTCTGCTTGCTAAACAAAACTTATGAGGAAATACAGCATATATGAACAAGATCTTGGTGTTCTGCATGCAGCTGCTCTTGAGCTACTTATCAAGTCTGTATATTTACGTGGACTTTAGACTTACCTTAACAATTTCATTATGCAGAGATTGAACAGCCATATGCAAAGGTGCCATCATATTGGAGTTGAGAATGTTTGGATTGGCTCCTCTGCTGAGAAGCAAACTAACACTTTCAATCTGGTTTTTCTTTGTGGCCCAGTGTAGTGGGGTATTTCCGGAAGAATCCATCACATTTAATACTAGGTCAAAGGAGGGAAAACAAAACAAAACAAACGAAACAAAACTGTCAATTGTTCTGACTGCACTGGAAGAAAAAAGGTGTCTTCAATGATGGTTTAGATCTGTGCTACTGCATTTCTTTGAAGATGGAAAGGAAAAGATTTCATGTCATGCAGTGTTTATTTCTTGCCCACTAACATATACCTTTTTCCTCAACCCAAGATTTACTTGATTTCCTTTCCTTGACTCTTTTTCCTATTTTATTTGACTTTGCAGCCATTGCTTTAGAGGCTGCACAGAACAAGAGAGTGCGAATAACTGAAAAATGAGATAACAAATAAGTGCTTGCAAACTTAAGAATATTAAAGACCATATCTATTCTGTCTCACTTAAGAACACACAAGTAAATCTATTCACGCCAGTTATAAAAATGGTCTGTTCTACACATTTATCTTGAGCTTAAAAATTGAACTTCAACAAATATTCTAAAAATTTAGGACAAAAAAAACATACTGAATATAAAAAGAATATATTTCAGCCAGAATAAGCTAAAATCATAATGGCCATCATTATGGGAAAAAAAAAGAGATTTCAGGGTCATTGTAGGTTTGCTCAGTAGTCTACAGTCTATCCATTGATTCCAACGTCGTTCACAAAGTTTATTATGTAACAGACACAGAACATAAGTAGGACAGAAAGTCAGGCCGACTGTACATCACTGCAGTTTTCTTTGTCATATCTGAAGATTGTAAATCTGAGTCTCAAACAAAGCAAGACATTATTGATTCACTGAGAGACAAAACAGTCTTAACATAACCAGGGTGACTCAAACCACACCTAAGGCAGTGCAAACTGTGGCAGACAATTTGAATTATATTTGAATCCATAAACGGAGATAACGCATACCAGTTCTGTTTCAGATGGGTAATGAACACTTTGATTACCAGACATTTTTATTCTGTTAAATAAAATTGTTCATTAAATGCATGTTACCTTCACAGGAAGAGTCATCTATGATCAACTGCATTAATTCTATTTGTCCTCCTTCTGCAGCATGATGCAGTGGGGTGGCATTTAATTCATCTACTTTCGTAAGCCCAGAACGATTCTTCTTAATGAAGCTTCGTAGCCTACAGGCACTTCCATCTGAAATAACCTATTTTGGATACAAATATTCTCACTTTCTGATTCTCCTAAAAGGCAAGAAGTTAGCAATGCTATAATGTGCTTCTACAGACATGTTATCACTCAATAATTCTCTCCCAACTGTTTGGTTTCATACAGAAGTTCACAAATCCAGATCAGATTAAAACAAAAGTGAAACTCAGATTGATTTCTAAAACAGATCCAGATGAGAAACAGTGCAACACTAAAAATTCAACAGGGAGGAAAAATTAATAATCTTGATAAATTCCTTTTTTAGATCTTTTTACAGAGATGCTATGTCCTGGGCTTTTAAGTTCTGCTATCAGGCTTCTGTGAAGTTCTTTATTTCAGAGCAACCAATATATTTTTTAATTTCAGCAGCATGCAAGGAGTATCCCACAGGCTACTGTCTCAGCCTGAAAACTCACAGAGTATCTTCACAGTGATACTCTGACAGCTGAGCCTACTGACAGCTTGATAAATTCCAGGTACTATGATTTACAACCAAAGCCCACTATTGAAACCCTGCTGATTCTTACTTTATGATATTCTCCAAATATTGTTTCGTTAGTGTGATTCAAAACCCAGAAAAGTGATAGAAAAAATTATTGCAGTAGAATGGGCAGGCATTTAACGAAGAGATATTAAAAATTTAGAGAGAGTAAAAAAGAAAAACAATTCAACAAAATTGGGAGGGAGGGGGAAAAGGAGAAAAATTCATACAAAAAGGAATGTAACCCTTCCCAAAGATGTGTAAGCAAGCAAAGGATAAGAAAAAGAAGTCCCCTGAAATAATTTTTTCCTTCTCAGTTACAAAAGAAAAACTTTGCTCTCCATGATCCCAAGTCATAAAGTCTCAACAATTTTTGCTGTCATTAAGCAAATATGTATTATGGGGCAGCCCATTCATGTGTTTGAGCACATGTTTAACATCATTCATCTTAATAGTCCACTGACCTTAGTGAGGTTACTCATGTCAATAACGTTACAAATGTGTTTAAAGATTTAGAAGACTGAGCATCTGCTTCAAAAGTGCAATCAGAAAAAGCTAATAGAAAGCGTGATATGACTGTGGAAAGTGTATTTAAGATGACTCAACAGTCACAAAAATAATGAGTAAATTACATATACAAATATCGCTACATTTTATACACATCAAAAAGCTATTTAAGAAAACCTTATTACAGAGTCCAGTATTTTCTATTCCTTTTAATATTCGACCTTTATTATTTCTATTGATTTAGGCCATATTTTGCCACTCTTAAGATTGTATTTACTCTTCAATGTAAGACAAAATGTGGCATGATGATAATTTCTATCAACAAAAGTAAGATTTGTCAGTCAATACTGCAGTGTTTCATTAGCAAAATAAGAAAAGAAGAACTCAGTTAAGTGTTCTCAATACTTTGGTTGGTTAAAAAGAGCAAAGCAAGCTGTTTTGAACTGCACCTTCTCTGTCCTTTGCCTGAACAGCTCTGTAGTGGCAGATGACACACTAGAGTGACAAGCCACGTTATGCTGAAGAGGTGTTGCTACAGCTGTACGGGACTACAGCTACACAGAAAAC
Source organism: Calyptomena viridis (assembly GCA_013390005.1). Lineage (NCBI taxonomy): Eukaryota > Metazoa > Chordata > Aves > Passeriformes > Eurylaimidae > Calyptomena > Calyptomena viridis. The sequence continues at coordinate 74,115 of WEIV01030771.1, forward strand.
ATACATTGCTGGAAATTACCTTCAGAGCTATCTAAGCCCAACTACAAATTTTGTCAAATTTGTTTAGCCTGCTGTTAAAAATCTCAAAAGTTACCCGAGTCTTCCATCCTGTAAGCAACCTCTTCCTTTGCCTAATTATTCTTACCCTTAAAAAAGGCCTCTCCAACGTTTGGTCGAGGTCTCCTAGCAGAAATATAAACACGTCACTTCTCATCTTTTTCTGTGTTAAAAATGGGAAGATACTATGTCCTTCCTGGCTGCAATTTCCCATTTATAGGCTGGTTCTTTGTCCCTCCATCAGAGTTCCAGTGCTTCTAAACTTTCCTTTGGGACATTTTTGCTTTATAGTCTACTCATTCCTGACATGACCTGTGGACCTCCCTCTAAGAAAGGGTCTCTTGCTGCTAAGCTGTGCCCAAGGGGGATACGAGCCCCGCGACAGCCGCCTGCCACCCATATCCTCCTTCGCCTCCTCCCCTCTCGCCGTCCCGCTCAGCCCAGTCCAGACTTGGCCCGACAACACCTGAGCATCCTGTGCTTTCACACACCATAGCCAGGACAACTCCCAGCCTGTCTCCCATCCCGCACAGATCTTCCCTCCCGGGTCCACTGAGTGAGAGGAAAGAGTCTCCTGGAGGAAAGGGTCCTCGGAACATAACATAACAGCTGCCGAACCCGCACAGCTGCCTCCAGAGAACCATTTCACCTTCGCCCACCTCACCCTCCGCCTTCTTCCTTCACATCTGCCACCAGCGCCGTCCCACCGCCCCCTCCGCACGCACCTTGAAGACATCCTGCGAGGCGACGGAGGCGGCATCCGCCTCGCAGGCGACGCCCTGGTAGGAGCTGGAGGCGGCCGCCTTCTCCCGCGACTGGCAGAGCCGCAGCAGAGAGCGCTTCATGCCG
>WEIV01030771.1:84438-110985 GCA_013390005.1 Calyptomena viridis
GTGTCAGTTGGTGATAATAGCTACAGAGAAAAACAGAAAAACACAGCAAATTACCCTGTGAGATAGTATTACAGGATAAAAAGCAGCTGAGAAAGCAAAGAGGAGGAAACGTAAAAAAAAACAAAAGGAAAAAAAGGAAAAAGATAAATGTAGAGACATTTTAGTTAAAATATCTTCCATAGAGTGGAAAAAGTGTGAAGGACTAGCAGCGGTAAAGTCAAAACAAAGATTTTTGTTATGACATCTAGTGAATCCAGAGCTTAGATTCATATATTCATTAAAAAAAAGAAAAAGAAAAAAAGGTAAAAAGGGATAAACTGAGAGGTAGGAGAAGGGGATTTTAGAGGGTATCTTCATGTGCAGGTTTTGCTCTTATGAGATTCATTATCAACTGAAGATGAGAAAACATATACATAGTCCATGCTTTATGTCAAAACATACCAGATGCTCAGCACCCTAAAAGGTGACGTATTTTGAAAGTTTCAGAGTTAGAAGTTTTTAATCAGAAATACTGTCTAAATACATCCAATTTAGTACACCGTGGATAACTCGTTAATTTTTCTTGAATTTTTTCTCTACTTAATGACTCCATTTCTATTCTCTGGAACTGAGATACTGTGCCAGATTTCAAGGCAAGAAGCAAGATAACTGCTGCTAAAATAATGTAGAATGTATATGAAGATAAAACCTGTATTAAGTTCAAGCTTAGTGTTTGCATTGTGCTGTCTTCTCAATGCATGTGTGGTGTTCATAAAAAGATGGACTTTTTTTCATATATAATTTCATTATCACTTAATTAAAATATAACAGTTAATGTCACATATCAAACAGTGCATTACACTGTTGCTTCTTGGGTACATATTTATTTTTACTTAGGGAAAATTCTGACAACTATTAATACAACCAGCTTCAATGGGATGACAGTGTGAAATATGTTATTCAGTGTATTTTGAGCATTATTATATAATTTAAAGAATTCTAACACTTTGACAGAATTCCTTAAATAAAAATCATTGTGAATCGCCTCATCTATTATTGTCAAACCAGGAGATATCTTACAAAAAATTCAAAATCCTTCATTTCTTCCTGAGTNATGATATGTGAATGACAAAAAATTAGTAAGATGTTAAACTTCTTTCTCTCACAAGTACACAAAGAACCTGAGGTTACATGTGTAATTCCATTTATTTGTACAATGAGAAGAAAAAGTAGTCCCATCTTACATCATGGAAGAAGGGGAGGAAAAAAGGAATGGGAGGCCAAGGGAGAGGAAGGCTGGTTGAGGGAAGGAAGGAGGGAAGGAAAGAANTCATTGTGAATCGCCTCATCTATTATTGTCAAACCAGGAGATATCTTACAAAAAATTCAAAATCCTTCATTTCTTCCTGAGTGCGATTTCTGGCACATATTAGAACATCAAAATTGTTCCAGTAATACACTGGCTGTACCAGTCTTTGAGTTACTGATTCAGCACCAAGAACATTAGCACACTTTCCAGCTGCCCTGGGAAAGAGGGATGGCACAGAGCCACTCCTTTCCTAGCACAGGATTCTCAAATACTGGGTACATAAAAGCTATGTCCGCTGTATTTCTGCAGTGTCACCAACTCAGAAAGACATAATGGGATACCTTCTATGGAAATGGAAACTGTATCTTTTAATTTCAAAACTAAAGAGATTAAGGTAATTGCGACTCATTCATCAATTCTGTACCTATCTTAATATTTTACAAATAGTTGGGTTTTTATAATAGTCTATATTCAGTGCTAGAAAAGTGTGAATTATTATGAATTTCATTTCCTCTTAAGTCTAACCAGCTTGTACGATTTCCCTGAGTATATTATATTGACCCTCAGACAGATTCTGTATTTTTAGTCAAAAATTAAAAGTAGCAGTCAACAGAGTTTAACTGTCTTCTTTCCAAATTTGCTCAGTTTCATGTAAGACACTTATATATGTCAAAATATATGTTTGCATTAATCTGTATGAAATATGTTGTGAAAAGAGAACTTCAGAAAAGCTTCAGTTATACCTTGTCTAAAGCTTAAAAAGGAGGTACTGTTTCCAATATTCTTAACAATTACATTTGCTAGTATCAAATGCTATTACTANAGAATTCTTGGCCGTTACTGCTTCTACACTGTCTCTTCTTCTTTGGGACTAAATCAATTGGTTGTATGTGCTATTTTTTATAAATAATCTAGCAGTCCAGAACTTTTTTGGCATTTTTGCATCCATGACAGGAGACAATTTACATTATTTCCTAACAGCACTTTTCAAAGATCCTCAAAGGAGCAAATGACAGAATGATTTGGGTTGGNAAGACACTTATATATGTCAAAATATATGTTTGCATTAATCTGTATGAAATATGTTGTGAAAAGAGAACTTCAGAAAAGCTTCAGTTATACCTTGTCTAAAGCTTAAAAAGGAGGTACTGTTTCCAATATTCTTAACAATTACATTTGCTAGTATCAAATGCTATTACTATTATCAAATTCCATTTTATGGGAATGCTTGTAATGGAAAAAACATGTAATTACATGTTTAATTTAATTACATAATTACATAAATTANCCAGTTTGCTCAATGCCTCATAAGAACTCCATTACAGTTGGACCCTCTGAAATTATTTACCCTTTTGCAACATTTTTCAGCTTTGCTCATTGCATTAACCTTCCAAAAGTGTGTTTGGAGTGGCCATAATGATTGCATTACTTAAACAAAGCAGCGAATAGGATGACAGCTATATACACAGAAAGTCACAAGAAAACAATATGCTTACCTCTGGTAATAGGCAATACCACATCTGTCAGTATGACTCATTCTGTTTATTGATGGTCATAAGCCCTTTGAAAAATAATTGTTTCCCTAAAAGTATTGTTAAAACTACACCAAGATAATCAGTCACTCCAGCTGAAAATATCTTTCCATAAAAAATGAAAATACAAGTGAGAGCTGCTGAAAAATAAGAATGTATTAGAAAGATTCGTAAGATTTTTATGTCTAAAAGAGTTTCTGAAATACAAGCAGAAAGTCTGAAAAGGCAGAATGCCTTTCAACATGCTCGCAGTAACTGAGACATCAGATGATGGAAAAATGGGCTGTATGACTTCTCCATCAGAGCTAGATCCTGCCTTGCCTCTTTCAGAACCTGGCTAACCGACTTGAAATACTGTCTGCATCTGCCACCTCCATAAACCCCAGCTGAGGCTGCATGAGGATCGCCATGGTTTAAATATTTACACTGGGTCCCTTTTTAGTGTCTATAATGTTAGTAGAAACTTTATTATGTGGATTGCATCAGGACTGTAAATATTAGCTTGGATATTAATAGTGTTCTTACAAACACAGTAAACTGTGACTTTGTTTACTTCCCTATTCAGTCTAAATTAAAAAATATATTGTTGGAAGCAACACAACAAGAAGCAGATCACAGCTGATGAAGTTTTCAGTATAGACAAACAGTATCTTTCTGTACTTCCTTAATGACTGAAAACCTGACATGCATTTGCACAAAGCCATCAGCCTGCTTATGCCACTCACATTGAATTGAGCTAAAACAATTATCAATTTCAGGGCAATAAAGGTGACAAACCTCAGTTCAGTGGAATGTTTTATTAGTTAGTGAAAGCAGCATAATCATTATAGATTAAGGTTAGGGATTCAACCAACTGAAGGAAAAAGGGGAAATAGAGCAAGTTAATTAGAAAGTAATAGCAGTAACAGAAGAAAACAACCTCAATTATGCTGTCCAGTTTCAAGAGTAAAACCTTGGTTGTCATGGAATAACCACTTAGAAAGAACAATATAACATGACAGTCTCCTCATAGAATTCTGTAAAAATAGGTCTACTACCAAATAAATCTAATAAATTCTCTTGCAGTATTTTTTGCCCTAGCAAATGGGCTCAATATTTCCATTTTAGATTCATTTTAATCGTCTTGATTTTGTCTATGATGAAGTCAGTACATGAATTCTGTATCTATTACTTGTTCAGAAGAGAACAAAGCAATTGATGGCTGAAATTCTCACCAGATAATGAAAATTATATTCACTGTAGTTGGTTCACAAAAAAACGTATTTACATATGTGTGTTGACCAGAGATTAAAATGTCTCAAGATTTAGCATCAAAAGCAAAATAGTTATACATATGAATTCACAAGTTTATACTTAGCTACATTTTTACTTCAAAAATAATATATTATACAGCTGTATATATCTGACAGTACTTAGCTGCAAACTCTGTGATAAAATCTATGTGAAAATAAAAAAGGCTGTTCTTAAAGTTCTTCAGCAAGAAGAAGAAAATCTCAATAAGACATGGGAAATATATGATCCAGAGGGACACAGTTCTTAATTTTGTAGGAAGAAAGCAGCAGAAAACTGAAAGTAGCTGAAACACTGTTACGACTTGATAATCCAGCAGCTGACCAAGGCCTGTGGCTACAAAAAGGCCTGCATTGAGAAATTTCACCATCAATGGTGTTGTTGATGTTCCCCAATGTAAGGGAAAAGGGCAGCACACTACATCAGAAAAAAAAAATCAAGATAAAACACAGTAATTCTATGCTGAGTTGTGAGTCAGTTGGGTCAGGCTACTGGAGAGCAGGTGCTTGAGCACAGGGGAACCTGAGACCAGGCAAGGCAAGTACAATACAATATGTGATTAATTGTAGGCAATATTCAATTTTAGTGGAACCAGATTCCACAAGCAATAGCTCTTTGTTCAAAGGTACCATCCAGATGTTATAATTATAGCTTCCTTGCCTTATGCACATTGCAGACCTACAGATTTTACTTCACCTGCCTCCCAGTCCAGGTTAGAGTAGGATATAAAAGGTAGTAGGAGCAAAGACAGAATATAGCTAATCTGAGTCTTTGTGGGTAGTGCCAAATTCATTTTAATGTTAGTGATTTTTACTGTTCTTTGCCATAGCAGTATTTTCAGATTATAGTCTAGAAATACATTTAAAAAATATAATGGCTTTTTAATAGAATCTTTTTAAGTGACTAATTACAAATCTCAGCAGTAACATACAGTGCTTTACCAAGTTCATTTGCTGTGTGTAGTTTAGCAGTGGAAAATAGGCAAGGTTTCACTAACCTCTTCCAGCTAAAAGTGTTTCTTCTATCTAAAACTTTTTTTTTCTATCCAAAACCCTTATATTTTTGTTTTCAAGCTAAAACCATAATACATTTTTGCATAGCGCCTTATATAGCCATGGCTGGATTAGGTTTATGAAACTGGCAGTCCTGTGCAGGTTTACAACTTTTCCACGAGTTCACAATACCACTATGTCCTGGACAGCACATTAAAATCTGAACTCTTCTTTTAACCTGGTGACTTAAGACGGCAAAATTATCTGTTGGTTTGGACACCTTCCTGTTATTGGCAGGATCTAAGTTCAGTCATTTAATCTTCCAGTGACTCCTTAGGGTGTTGCACACAAATCATTCAGTGCCTCCAAGCTATGAATGCTTTTAAGACTGCCAGAGTTTTCTTGGCTAACCCTGTAGTACAACATTGGCACAACATCCCCAAGACACCTGGACCTGAAATCTTTAACCCTGGGGGAATTATAAACATCTCTCACCTATGATTAACGTCCCCAGCTTGCTGATCTTTCTGCATACTCCTTCAGTGGATATGTTGTGACTTCTGGTCAATGATGATTTTGGTAGATACCTCCTAGGATCAGGAATATTGTCTAAGACAGACCTAAGTCTGTCAAATAGACAGAGTGTGGGTTCCGGCGATGTTGTGTCCAGCTCAGGAGGCATAATGACGAGAGGGTAGACTCCAAGAAATGTTCAGAAGCTTTATTTATCTATAAGAAGGCTAATATCTATGCAGAGAGAACTTAAGCATCTAAGCAGCAGCAAGAGCTCTAATACCTACCAGCAGACTCTGCATCCAGGGTTCCTCAGGCAGACTGCCTGGAGAACCCTGGACACAAGGCTCTCTCTGGCCAGGTGTCTGACCAGGCAGAGGGTCTGCTCTCAACATGTCTGCTCTCTAAGAAAGTCAGAACATGTCTGCCTTCTTCTTGCCCAGTTACAGAAATATATATCAGACTATATTGTTTATATTAGTAGTCCAATGACCTGGAGATCAAGCTCTCCCTGTCCAACCAAGAGGAAAAAGGTCACAGCCAGTGAGAGCATGAGTTATACTCATGCTCGGGAAAAATGTGGCCTATAAGATATGGCTACAACAGAGAGCTAGTTTTACAAAAAATAACTGGTTTCAGAAGATTTTGCAAATGCTTTTTTCATTCCCCACTCTTTTTACTGTGCCATCCTAGCCTGAGTTGTAACTACCATTGTCGCAATGAGAAACTTGTAAGGATCTGTTAAAATTCATGGCATCCCTGGAGAGACTTATTTAGCTGACGTATGTTCCCATCTCCTAACTCAAGCACACAACAACAATTTGTACATGTTGTAGCCTTGGATTTACTGTTGTCAGATAAAGTAATACAGATCATGGTCCTATGTAGAATTATCAACACTTCAGCCACTTAAAAATAACACATCATGGAGCCACATGTGGGTGCTGCCATACCAAGGTGCTTGTTGCTGCCAGTGCACTCAGCAAAACACTCAGCAAAAAGGGTAAGAAACCTTGATCTAACTGCGTTTGTGGTCTGAAAGACATCACACATGCTTGTTTGCATAACAATAGAATGATACCAACTCTATATTTAGGCCATTCTGCCTTTGAGAGTGGGGATCAGAATTACTTAGTCATGCAAATGAAAGATGTAATATAGACAGGATGAGGAGATCCTCAGGTCATGGAAGTAGTCATAGATTGGCTGAAATAGGATCAGAGTGCCTGTATGTGGTATTTCATAATGTAGTGGCTTTTTATTCTTCTCCAGAGGCTTTTGTTCCCTTTGTGCCCTTTTATACAAATATTTGGTAGAGTTGACCAAAATTAGTAGAATGTTTTGGGTTGGAAGGCACCTTTAAAAGTGATCTAGTCCAACCCGTCTGCCATGGTCAGGGACACCTTTTACTAGACTAGGTTGTTTAAAGTCCCATCCAACCTGACCTTGAACACTTCCAGGGATGGGGCATCCACAACTTCTCTGAACACCCTCATCATAAAAATGTCCTCCTTACCTCCAATCTAAATCTTTCAACTTGAAACCATTGACCCTGGTCATGTAACTATAGGCCTTGGTAAAAAATCTCTCTGTCTTTCTTAAAAGCTTCCTTATAAGAAGGAATCACAGGCCATGTATCAAAGGCCTCACAGAAGTCTTGGTAGATGACATTCATAGCTTTCCACTTGTCCATTCATGTGGTCTCTCCACTGTAGAAGGCCATTAAATGGATTAGTTAGTCATAATTTGCTTCCTGTAAAATTATGTTGATGTTCCTAATCACCTTCCTATCTTCTACATGTTTTAACATGTCTTCCATGAGGATCTGTGCCATGATCTTACCAGGCACTGAGGTATAGCTGACTGGTGGGTATTTTCCAGGGTCATCCTTTTCATGCTTTTAAAAAATGGGCATGCTGTTTCCCTTTTCCCAGTCACAGGGGATTTTGCCTGACTGCCATGACTTATACATGTTCATTTTCATTGAGTGGTCTTGTACCTGATCATCTCCTCAAGTGGGAGGGACTTCATTGTCCCTGTCCCTATCTTACAGTTCAAAGTCTTGAAAGATGTAGGAAGAGAAGTCACCATTGAAAACTAAGGCAAAAAAATTGTTGGGTTCCTAAACCTTCTCCAGATTGGTTGTCAGGATTTCTGTCTTATTTATTGTTGGTTTTAATCCTGCAGAAACCTTTATTATTCTTTGCATTCCTTGACAAATTCAGCTTATGACTCACAAATGGCATAAAGTTTGAAGCCCAAATCCATGAAGACGGTTTGTACCTAACATCACACTGGCTTCAGAGTGAGGTCACCAGAGTTAGGATTGCAGTTAGGTTTCTAATATTTGGTAGAGCTAGGTCTTTGTCTCATACATTATTCAGTCAACAGAATAAACCACAGAACTTTAGCTATTAACTTTTAAAAATCATTTTAATGTATTGTCTGGAAAAAAACATTTGAAGATTCAGCATTAGTATATTCAAAACATAGTCGTAGTGCCTTTTCTTCCAGGTTTTTTATTCTGCATTTCAAAGTAGCTGAGAATTCAGTTTTATGTTATAATGTTTTTTCCCATTAGGTAGTCTAAGTAATTTGGGGAATTTAAATGTTGATTCTGAGGTATTGATGTAGGTAAATGTAACATTCATTATACTTTCTGCAGTACTTGAAAGTAGCTCTGGCCATTAAATCTTGTTTTATTGAAAATTTGAATACAACCTAGGACATTATGGCTTGTCATCTTTTGTGCATGTTCTGTGATTTAGAACAGAATGTCCTTTCCCAGTGCTATCCCTGGAGTTCTTCAAGAACTGTCTGGACACAATCCTATGCAATGTACTCTAGGATGACTCTGCTGAAGCAGAGATGTCGGACCAGATGACTCACTGTGGTCCCTTCCAATCTGACCCACTCTGTGATTCTGTGATTACTGAGATTGAGCTCATGCAAACTTTGGATGGAAAAATACCACACATGATTTGAAACTAGGATGAACAAGTTTGATCTGTGCAAGTTGCTGGCATGTTTAGGAAACAATCACAAGTAACTGATTATTAATGCAACTGAAAATGTTTTTAGTGGCAGGGACTATGAAATCTTGAAGTTCCTCACTGTCACCAACTGTCCATTTACTCACTATCACAAAACTGTCTGGTGTCTTATGATTTGGGCTGAAAATACATGCATTTCTCATGAGGTTATATGAAAAATGTCATGTAGGGGCATCTTTGTTCTCCATATGTTCTGAAAAAGTATTTTGGTTTTTTCCCCCCTCAATTTGACTTTCTAGTGTAAAGAAAAAAATAACAAAGCTATTCAATAATGCTTTGGTGTTTAACAGTATGACCTGGGTTAAACAAAGTGCAAAACTAAACGCAGAATTAGGCATTNGGATCAGAGTGCCTGTATGTGGTATTTCATAATGTAGTGGCTTTTTATTCTTCTCCAGAGGCTTTTGTTCCCTTTGTGCCCTTTTATACAAATATTTGGTAGAGTTGACCAAAATTAGTAGAATGTTTTGGGTTGGAAGGCACCTTTAAAAGTGATCTAGTCCAACCCTTCTGCTATGGTCAGGGACACCTTTTACTAGACTAGGTTGTTTAAAGTCCCATCCAACCTGACCTTGAACACTTCCAGGGATGGGGCATCCACAACTTCTCTGAACACCCTCATCATAAAAATGTCCTCCTTACCTCCAATCTAAATCTTTCAACTTGAAACCATTGACCCTGGTCATGTAACTATAGGCCTTGGTAAAAAATCTCTCTGTCTTTCTTAAAAGCTTCCTTATAAGAAGGAATCACAGGCCATGTATCAAAGGCCTCACAGAAGTCTTGGTAGATGACATTCATAGCTTTCCACTTGTCCATTCATGTGGTCTCTCCACTGTAGAAGGCCATTAAATGGATTAGTTAGTCATAATTTGCTTCCTGTAAAATTATGTTGATGTTCCTAATCACCTTCCTATCTTCTACATGTTTTAACATGTCTTCCATGAGGATCTGTGCCATGATCTTACCAGGCACTGAGGTATAGCTGACTGGTGGGTATTTCCCAGGGTCATCCTTTTCATGCCTTTAAAAAATGGGCATGCTGTTTCCCTTTTCCCAGTCACAGGGGATTTTGCCTGACTGCCATGACTTATACATGTTCATTTTCATTGAGTGGTCTTGTACCTGATCATCTCCTCAAGTGGGAGGGACTTCATTGTCCCTGTCCCTATCTTACAGTTCAAAGTCTTGAAAGATGTAGGAAGAGAGGTCACCATTGAAAACTAAGGCAAAAAAATTGTTGGATTCCTAAGCCTTCTCCAGATTGGTTGTCAGGATTTCTGTCTTATTTATTGTTGGTTTTAATCCTGCAGAAACCTTTATTATTCTTTGCATTCCTTGACAAATTCAGCTTATGACTCACAAATGGCATAAAGTTTGAAGCCCAAATCCATGAAGACGGTTTGTACCTAACATCACACTGGCTTCAGAGTGAGGTCACCAGAGTTAGGATTGCAGTTAGGTTTCTAATATTTGGTAGAGCTAGGTCTTTGTCTCATACATTATTCAGTCAACAGAATAAACCACAGAACTTTAGCTATTAACTTTTAAAAATCATTTTAATGTATTGTCTGGAAAAAAACATTTGAAGATTCAGCATTAGTATATTCAAAACATAGTCGTAGTGCCTTTTCTTCCAGGTTTTTTATTCTGCATTTCAAAGTAGCTGAGAATTCAGTTTTATGTTATAATGTTTTTTCCCATTAGGTAGTCTAAGTAATTTGGGGAATTTAAATGTTGATTCTGAGGTATTGATGTAGGTAAATGTAACATTCATTATACTTCCTGCAGTACTTGAAAGTAGCTCTGGCCATTAAATCTTGTTTTATTGAAAATTTGAATACAACCTAGGACATTATGGCTTGTCATCTTTTGTGCATGTTCTGTGATTTAGAACAGAATGTCCTTTCCCAGTGCTATCCCTGGAGTTCTTCAAGAACTGTCTGGACACAATCCTATGCAATGTACTCTAGGATGACTCTGCTGAAGCAGAGATGTCGGACCAGATGACTCACTGTGGTCCCTTCCAATCTGACCCACTCTGTGATTCTGTGATTACTGAGATTGAGCTCATGCAAACTTTGGATGGAAAAATACCACACATGATTTGAAACTAGGATGAACAAGTTTGATCTGTGCAAGTTGCTGGCATGTTTAGGAAACAATCACAAGTAACTGATTATTAATGCAACTGAAAATGTTTTTAGTGGCAGGGACTATGAAATCTTGAAGTTCCTCACTGTCACCAACTGTCCATTTACTCACTATCACAAAACTGTCTGGTGTCTTATGATTTGGGCTGAAAATACATGCATTTCTCATGAGGTTATATGAAAAATGTCATGTAGGGGCATCTTTGTTCTCCATATGTTCTGAAAAAGTATTTTGGTTTTTTCCCCCCTCAATTTGACTTTCTAGTGTAAAGAAAAAAATAACAAAGCTATTCAATAATGCTTTGGTGTTTAACAGTATGACCTGGGTTAAACAAAGTGCAAAACTAAACGCAGAATTAGGCATTTTTCAGAACTGATGTAAAAAGAGCAATTAAAATTAATGTATGTATTAGGCTAACAATATGTAAGTACTCAATACAAGGCACAAGCAATATATAAATATATAAATATAAAATATAAATATACATAATAGTATTATATAAATATAAATATATAAATGCTGAGAACACAAAAGAGTCTGCCACTGGTACAGGCTATTTCCAGTGATATTAGAATTTCCTGGATGGTTAGTCTGGTTATTATTATGCATGGATCCTTCTTTTTGGCCAGAATCTCTGGTGATGCAGACATGCCACCCCCTGACAGACTGTGACAGACCCAGATAACAGATAAGCTTTCTGTCTCTGATACACTCCACAGCATCTAACACGGGCAGGAGTGGTTTTGTTATTTTGCTATCTCTGCAACACTGTTATTAGTGCAAAAGCCCTATCATGCAGATAATTGACTGATTGTGAATTCCATAGGTATGAGGAGCTCTAAGCCATCACACCCCGACGTTCATCTCCACTGTGGGAAAGGCACTGTGTTATTGTACTTACAGGCCCTTGAGCAGTCTGGAGATGACTGATAGTCACTGGTTTTCCAACAACTGCCCTCCAAAGATAAACTTCAGTCTCACAACTGCTTCTTCTATGATTATAAGCATTCATGTCAGTACTAACAGAGAAAATTTGCATCAAGAAATCCAAAAGCAGCAAGAATAAGGGTCCAACCACACTTTGGTCCTATGGTTTTCATTGAGCAAGTAAAACAGACCTGAGATTCTTCAGTTCCTTCAATCTCTGTCATGTCAGTATTGAAGTCTAGGAAATAATCAATTCAATTTTGGAGAAGTCCCACTTCAAAGTGGAAAATATCCCATTTTGATCTTCCAAAAAGAATTTCTAGATTTTGTGACTGTAAACTAAAGTTTTTTAATTCCCTATTATTAAAAAAATTAACAAATGTAGAGGGCAAAATTAAAAAAGGAAATGTTTTCTATTGTAAGATTAAAACTTGGTTTGAATTATCTGTTAGCAAAAAATTATTACTTCTTTTCTCTCCATTTGAAATTGGAAAGAAAAAATCTCTTTAAATGCTTATTTAACTAAAGAAACTTGTCTAAAGTAGCTGAATGCAACATTCTCTTGTAGATGAGGTGCAAAATTTTAGGAAATGTCCCTGTGCATTTGATTTCTGTGGCAAGGTTTTGGTAGCAGGAGGGCTATTGGGGTGGCTTCTGTGAGAAGCTGCTGGAATTTCCCCCGTGTCTGACAGAGCCAATGCCAGCTGGCTCCAGGATGGACCTGCCACTGCTCAAGGCCAAGCCAATCAGGAATGACAGTAACATCTCTGTGATAACATATATAAGAAGGGGGAAAAAAGTTATTGGGCAGATAAAAATTGCAGCCAGAGAAGAGCAGAGTGAGCACATGTGAACAACAGTGCAGACACCAAGGTCAGTGGATCAGGAGGGGGAGGAGATGCTCCAGGCACCAGAGCTGAGGTTCCCCTGCAGCCCGTGGTGAAGACCATGGTGGAGCAGCTGTGCCCCTGCAGCCCCCACAGGAATGTAGAGATCCACCTGCAGCCTGTGGAGGAGACCCACACGGGAACAAGTGGATGCTGGAAGGAGACTATGATCCTGCAGGAGGCCCAGGCTGGAGCAGGGTCCTGACAGGGACCTGGTGACCCAATGGAGAGAGGAGCCCATGCTGGAACAGGATTTCCTGATAAGACTTGTGACCCTGTGGGGGACCCACACTGGAGCAGCCTGTGCCTGAAGGACTGCACCCTGTGGAGAAATAACCCATGTGGCAGCAGTGTCTGAAGGTGGGATGGACTCACGCTGGAGAAGTTTTTAAAGAACTGTCTCCCATGGGAGGGACCCCACGGGAAGCAGGAAAAGGACTCCTCTCTCTGAGCAGCAGCAGAAACAACTGACTGTAACTCCCATTCCCCATTTCCCTCCACCACTGTGGAGGAGGAGGTAGAATTTGGAAGGAAGTGTAAGGGAAAGGTGTTTTTAAGATTATTTTAATTCTCATTTTTCTGCTCTGATTCTGTTATTAATAAACTCAGTAAATATTTCTACTTTGAGTCTGTTTTGCCCATGATGATGACCGGTGATTGTTTCAGTGAGGACATTAAGTTCTATTAGCAAATTAATAGATAGGCCCGATGGTTCTGAGATAGCTGTAATCAAGCTAGGAGACATGGCCTTTGCAAGTGGTAAGAAGGTGACCCACGTTGGGCAAAACTTAACCAACCAAACAAAAGTTAACTATTTTGGTGCTCGGCTACTGCTTCCCATATATGAAAGTGTTCTTGGAGAGAGCCCAGAGAGAGAACCCTGGAAGTAATGGAAGTTAAGTATGTATGTGTGTGTGGTGTGCAAGATATATAGATGTAGGATAATATTAATAAAAGTCTTTAGCTAAGTCTTCAAAACTGTGTGTAGCTGAAGATGGAAAAAGCCAAATGCCACAAGTGATCTCCCCAGGTTCTTAACTCGTGAATCCTTTGCTATATTTTCTCTCCCCTGTCCAGTTGCAGAGGGAATTGAGAGAATGTCTTTAGTGGGTACCTGACCTCCAGCTAGGCTCAACTCACTACATCCTGTTTCCTAACCAAAGAGACTACAAGTGATCTAGTGAAAAGAAAAATGATGACTCTGTTGTGAGCATAAGTGAGAGCAGGACACAGGTTCACACCATATATTACAGCAATGGAAGACTTCTATCTTCTGCCTCTTGTGAGGAGTTGTATTCATGCTTGAATTCAAAGAAATCTACAGATATCGCATATTTCAAATGCCATACTGAAATAGGGAGATGTTATTTTTCCTGTAGGCTTTACAGATTGTCTGTTAGATTCGGAAGAGAGGTCAAACAACTTGCATAAAGTCATGGAAGGAAAAAGGGTGTTTCACTGCAGTGTTAGTTTTCAGTCCAGCGCTCAGACAATCAAACTATTTTCTTATCAACCAAATTTATTTCATTTTTTCCTAACATATCTCAGAAAAACCCAACAAACCAACCAAAAAACACACCAAAAAAACCAAACAAGAGAAAACAGCTGTTGTTCTAGTGAGCCTCTAAACGAGAAAAATGTCGCTTTTCTACACATCTGTTCACATATTTTTTTCTCTTCTTGTATTTATACTTTAACATGTCTATCTAAATACAATGAGACTATAATATTTACATTAGTGCCAGATGTGATGAGCTAATGGGTTATGGTGGAATAAGAAAGGCACTAAATGTTCCTATGCTCCTTTTACTATGTTGTTTTGACATAGCCCATTTGCAGGAGACTGATCTACTGCTTCATACATGTTTGAGTGGAAATTATGCAGAGCTTGCATTAGTAGAGGAAGGAAAAAAATGACACCCTTTAATCCAGTTTTCTGTTTAGTTGTTAAACCTTTTTCCATGTCTTCACATCCATAGGCTTATCCTTTGAACTTTCTTTTTCCAAACCTATGTATGCATTGCAGTGAAATGCAAGTATGGAACAACATTTACATCCAAACGATCCATACAAGAACTGTCAAACCTTTAGGCATGATTTCTACTGTTGTCAGTGAAAATAGAAAAGCAGAAATACATCTCTGGTTTGTTTATAGATGAGAAGTACATACATGACGAATGGAGCTGCTATGACTTGGTAAATCTGAGTTCATAGCAACCATACTTTTCCTTTCTCCCTCCTCCTCATTGTAGAAAGAAAGACTGAACACTTTCAAACTGAAGAGAGTGGAGGAAGAAAACAGAATGGCAAGAAAGACATTATAAAATATTACAAAGGAGAAAAGTTGTGAGTTAAGAGGAGTTACATATATAAAATCTGTTTCATTGGTTCACACAGCATGTGCAGTCAATAGCGTGCCTGCTCAACACACATGGAGGTGGTCAGAGGTGAACCATCAGCTCCCTGAGAACCTGCGTGAGTGGGATGTACAGCCTCAGACAAGAAAGTCCACCAGAAGGCCAGTATGCCAGCATGGATCTGGGTGCATTGCTTGGCAGTCACTGTGCATACCACCCCTAAGCCAAAGCAATTGCTGCTCTCTTCCTTTATCCTGGGGGATCTTTCTCTGAAATGCAGACTAAACCTCAGGTCTTTTTTGTTTTCATACATTCTTTTGCCTCCATAAGCTCCATAAAACCACAGTACAGTTTTATTGACCGACAGTCTGATTTTATGAAATGTGCTGAGAAAAAAAATACATTTTGAACCACAATTTTAATCTACAGTTGTACCTTTACTTCAACATCTCTAATGTTTTAGTTTTTATAACATGAATGTTTTTAATGTGCCTGACATTCAAAATGCTTAAGCAGTATGACTTTCTGTAATTTATGCCAACAGATTACCCACAGTAGAATTTTGATCACAGTGAGGTTTACAATGTATCAAATGCACAAAGCTGAGGAAATGCTGAAACTGGAGACCAGTAAATGAAGTAAAGTTTCCCAGTATACATATATTTTCTAGCAGAAAGAATTCTCTGTATGTCCTCAGAGAGTGTGAAGAACAGTTATTTAAAAACAACTTTCAATTTCTTTTTATCTCAGTGACTACACTATGACTTTATTCTTTCATTTTTTTTGTTGGTTTTGTTTTGGCTTGGTTTGGTTGTCTCTTAAAGTGATTTAAATTTTGAGTGCTTTCAGTCACAAGAATGTCAAATTCTTCAGAATAAATTACCTCCTGTCACTTGGTTAGAATGCAGTGGGACCTTAATAAAAGTTCACTAAACTTATCTGAGACTTTCTGAAGAGTTCAACATCTTGTTCATTCATACATCCTCATTAATACTTCTATACTGAATAACAAGAGAGGAAAATTGTTGTACAGGGTAAATGCCAAAAATGGCAGTATCTATATTCCTGGTACCTTCCCACTGGAGCTGCAGAGCAGATCTTCCATATAAACTATGTGGGGATTAAGCTCTGTTACAAGCATTTCTTCTGACACAGAGGAGGAAAAGTTTGCTAATACTATAAATATAATTTCAAACTGGATTATTCATAGCATATCCTACAGCCTACAAGTTGAACTGTTCTTAGAGAATTAGAAAAACTGGTTCAGATCCCCTCAAGAAGAATAATGGCTTTAAGATGAAAGAAGATAGGTTGAATTAGATATTAGGAAGACATTCATAACTGCAAGAGTGGTGAAACATTGGAACAGGCTGCCCAGAGAAGCTGTGGATGCCTCATCCCAGGAAGTGTTCCAGGCCAGGCTGGATGGGGCTCTGAACAACCTGTTCTAGTGGAAGGTGTCCCTAGCCATAGCAGGGGTGTTGGAACTGGAGGATCTTTTAAGTCCCTTTAAACACAAACCATTCTATGATTCTATCATGTACTATCACATACCATATTGAGCCTACATAGGAAAAATTAGGTGGATAGACCTTAGCTTAGAGTTTTTCTTAGCATCTGGACTCTTTTGCTACTACTTTAGTTTTTGACTACAGGTCCTAGGCTCTTGCAGCATTAGACAGCAGGGTTGTAGGACATAAATTTTGGACTGAGCACTGAAACTAACATTTTTGATTTAGACCTTCAATGGATTGACTCAGTTTGGACTTAAAACTTCAGAGTGAAATCGAATACGTATTAAACATAAAATGTATATACTGCACTTCTGTCCCTTTAAAATGTATTTAATGTGCATCAGCTGCACGGCCATAAGAATTTGCATTTTTCCTCTGGAAAGGCTTCAACAAAGAGTCCTAACTGCTCCCTTGTTTAGCAAGTTGACACACTCATGAAATGTGAAATATGTCTTTGGATGTCTTCTGCACTAAGAAAGAACTAAATACAAGCTTCTCATTTCCTGCATGAGTGAGCTAATAAAAAAGTTACTAATTAAGTAACTAATTAAGTAGTATAATATATACATTGTTTGCTACAGAGATATTGCTTCAAATGCAATGGAATGTGACAACAACATTTTGTGAGGAACCCAAGGTAGTAAACGCTGAGAATAGCTCAAGCTCACTTCCTGGACTGGGTCAGCTGTAGCAAATAGGCAAATAGATGATTAAACTGAATCTTCTAAGATTGTTTTAGAGACAAGGCTGAGCATCCCAGAGCATGACAAAGGTACCGCTGTTTTATACATGTATTAGAAGAAATCCTGCCAGGCACCTACCCAAGACAGGCATTTTGAGGATCTTTCTCCTGCACATGGAGTGCCTAAACCATTTGGTTCATTGATGATCTTCTCTTTTTCCAACAGACAATAATTTGTGGATCCTGAAGTACCTTTATTTCTAAACATTATCCTCACCCACTCAAAAAGGAACCATTTCCTGAAGTGGTTTACAATTGTCATGAAAGCCAGGAAGACATTTCTAATTATGGCTGAAACCATCAACCATATTACACCAAACCTCAGTTCCCTAAGGCAATGCTGAGATTAGGGATTATTGCTTATAGTGTGCAAGCTTGAAATGTCTTTCTTAAAGCTTTTATTGCCTTATAAAGCAGAATACTTGCTGTACTACAGAACTTTAGTTTCATTTAAAAATGTTTTAAAATGATATATATTGAAATGTCTAGCCTACTACTCAACAAAAAGAAAGAACATTATTGACCATTTAGAAATTTAATACTTACCACAAGAAACGACATCCTCATGACAAAAAATATGATTTTGAGGGGACATTTACAAGCTGATTTGGCTTTTTTTTCTCCACTGCATATGAAGTAAGTAGTGTCTGAACTTTTCCATACAGAACAGAAAAATTAGAAACTTACTAAGTATAGGCTTTCCTTGGCTAAGTGGCAAAGTAATGGCAAAAACTTTATTTATTCCACAAATAATGGCAAGGACCGCTTTTCAGCACCATAAATATAATCAATTTAAGTTCTATTTGGTCTCAATGAAAGATGGAAATACTATCTGTTTATGACTTTAAAAGTTTCTTTAATATGGAAAGACATTATAGGAAGATCCTGTATTTAATTTTCTATTTCAGTTCATTACTGAATAGTGTTTTATTGCAACTACCATTATAGTGAAGAAGATGTGACAAAAAGAGGTCTAGTTCTAATACAGAAGTCTGAAGAGTTGTTGTCTTTTACTATATTGGGATTTTTATGTCATTGGTTTCCTCTCAGTTTTCATGGTGTGATGCAGCAGTGTTAGTCTGGGCATGCTGAGCAAAGTATCTGACTAATGATTCTTTCATTCATACTAGCTTTGTAGCTTTAAATATCCTACCAGTATACTCAATCTGGAGTACGAGCCGTGAGACGATATCATATTTTTGTCTGTCTTTTGCTTTACATCCTGCATGTACCTCTGTCTCATTCAGTATTTTGAAAGAATTTTTATATGCTTATGGTTTTCTTCTTTCTCATCTATTTTTTATTTACTCTTATATAACTCTATCATTCAGAATGAGGAGAAAATGTAAAATGCTAATAAAACCCCTAGAAGAATTAATAGCATTCTTATTCAAATCCCCTTTCTGCATATCTCTTTGGATCAGTCTGCATATGCACTGTCCAGATAGTAAACAGATACCACTTTAAAATATTAATGGAAAATATACATAGAAAGTAAATTCACAAATAATTCAGAGTCAGTTTTGATATCTTTTCAAAAGCTAAGGAAACTCAGAACTGCAACTTTCTCCATTTGCTCCTGTAGTGCCTTCCAAGTGCTCTAAGATACATCCACACCCATTTGCTATTTCGTTTGTATTCCCTTTCATATTAAATTTGCTGCCAAGTAAACTAAATTCCTTTTCCTAGTAGTTGTAAACACATCTGTCCAGCACAAAACAGAAACTACCAGCAGTTTATTTCACATATTTCTATCAGATATTCAGGAAAATGTGACTTATGTTCACTATTGATGTAGCCTGGATTTGGAGGAAATTCCTTTTGGCAGTGAGAAGTATCCTTTTTACACACTTGCCCTCTCCCTCTCAGTGAAAAAAAAAAAAGAAACAGAATTTCAAAATAAAGTTGACGTCATTGTTGTTTAATAAATTCCGAGAACTGTAAAAATTAAATACAGGATAAATTTTTACAGCTCAAATCGATGAATTACGTACATTTGGCGTATAGATGACATGTTCCTGTATCATGCTTACGTTCAAATCATGCTCATTCACACATCAGTGGGATTACTACACTAAGGAATGTGACACACGCTTTTCTTCTCTATTATGCCGTGGTGAGAAAGACAAACAGCAATAAGGTTTTGATAAAGTTATAGAACAATACCCAAAGAAATGTATTAGCTTTGATTAGTTTTTAAAATTACTATTATTTTCAAGGATGTGAACTCATCATTATACTTGCATACTTTACATAACATTAGCAATAAATTAGACTTCCCAAATACCAATCTATGCAGGTTTAATTACTTTCAAGACTCATTTTATTTTAAGCAGTGCATTAACTTCCAAATTAATTTTAGCCTGTTGGGAGTGAGCTGAGAGAGTGAGATTTAGAAATGTTATGTGACATGAGCAAGAGAAAGACAAAACCATACAGACTCATGAAATACAGTCTTTTTTTTTTTCCTGGAATATTTTAAGTAAACTAAGAAGAAAGGATGTACAGTCAATTTATCTTCACAGAAAGCCTTTAATTAAAGTCCACTAAAATATGCATTCACTGGATTAAACTGAATTTTGCCTCTCAGTTTTCAAGGCTCAGTGCACTGAACTGGACCACTCCTCTGCATTGAAGGCACACTTTAATTAAGTAAAAATATGCATTTAGCTTAATTCTTTATAAGGCCTGAAGAATTGGGTTGAGGCAGGCAGAACAATGTTTGAGAAAGCTGTCAGAGATGAGTTGCTTTTGCTGCTCCTTGGAGTAACATAAATAATGGGTGGTTACTAATGAAATGGAGCCTAAGTAAGAATCTCTCTTCCTCACTGATATTTTAAGCATCTTTTCCCATCTCCCTTTAACATTCCTTCTTTTGTAGACTCAAGCACTCCAATTACAAGACATCCTTTCTAGCATCAGTACTCTGAAAAATTTTATCCCAAGACCTTAGTAGAGCTCACACTTCCTAAAGGCTATTTTGAAATTTGCATGTAACAGCACAGAAATATCATCCAGGATGATTTTGTGTTTGTGGAACAGTAATTTTTCAATTTCCTTATGAATGCACAAGATTTCAACAAATCCAAAATAATATTCTCCTGAATGTTTTCCTGGTAATCAAAGTTTAATCCCTGGAAATGTCAGCTGGTCAAACCTGTCAGCCACAGTTTACATGAAATATCCTCTTTCAGTAAGCATTGCATAATCAAGACCCAATGTTCCCTCTCACTTTAAACAAAACTGCTGTAACTCTAATTTACGGAATACAGGCTTTACTTAAAAGTCAGAGGTAGTTAAATATCAGGAAAGTTGTATAATGCTGCTTGTCAGTTTGAATAGATCACTGCAGATGTATCATTCTTGTAGCAGTTTATGTTATATTATTTATTCCCCTCCAACCTTAGTTAACCATTAAAAAAAAAAAAAGAAGAAAATATTGCAAACAATATATTAATACAGCAATACACTTGTACCTCTCTTCTCCTTAGTACAGAAGTAGCACTCTCTGACTTGTGTAAGTATTGTGAGATTTACTTTTCCTTCTATAAAATCAACAGGAGATTTGTCAGATGTCTTCATAGTTTGGTGTCAGGTACCTCCTGCCCTCCCATCCAACCTGAATACAGAGGAATCCATATAATCCTGCTGAATGGGAAAGAGTGAGGAAGGTAGATGCAGTCACCAGTGCCAATAGAGAATGAAGAACGGGAGTCAGGCTGAAGGGAAATTGTGGGAAGGACACCAGGCCCCACACAGGGGTGGCTGGATGTTTGATACTTTCACCTCCAATTCTAGGAATATCTAGCGGCTGAAAGGCAAAAAGGGAACTGTTACTATTACAGATAGAGAATGCCAACATTTTCTGCATAAAGGAATTGTTTTCAAACATTATTTTACAATTTTTTTTCTTTTTAGTTAAACTAAGATTGGAAGCCCAGTTCCTGGATGAGGGCCCTCGTCAGCTCAGCTTACCAAGGGACTCACGCACAGTGCAGGGGCATGGGGCAGCTTGTGGGGCAGAACGGCACAGCTCCAGAGTTCTCACCACCAATACCACTTGGCTACCCACAGCCAGCAGTTGAACAGCTTCCACAAAAGCTGTCACAAAACAGCACATTTTCATGAAATGTTTCACTATCAATGAACTGATGTTTTTCCTGACAAATCTTGTTTCACTGGAATTTTTTTTTTCCTAATTTTATTTTCAAATTGGCTGCATTTGCTCACAGTAGATCTGTGAGTTTTGGGTGTTATGCTTCTGTCCTGGTTTGGAACAAATATATTCAGAGGGATAAATATTCTCTGATAAAAACAAGCCACAATCACCCTCTCCCACCAGGTTCAAGGAAATAAATAGTTCCTTGAAGGAAAGTGAAAGGAGNCCCGAAGTCCCCTCCAGAGTCCCAGGCCGATCGTGGGGGGGCCCCCCCAGGCCAGACCGGTGGAAAAGGCCTCCCAGTGAGGTCTCGACACTCCAATGTCCCAACAAGTCCAGGAGAGAAGAAGAAGAAATCAAAAGTCCAGGAAAATGCAGAAGTCCAAGTCTCTTCCTTATGAAGAAAAAAGGCAGCACTCTTGCTGGGAAAACTAGAAGGCCAGTGTCTTCCTCCCCGTTTCAGCCCAGGCCGCCAGAAAAAAAAAAAAAAAACCAAACCTGCACAGCAGCAGAGCAAAATTGACCTTGAAACAGTAGAATTGTTTTGAAAGGATTTCTCTAGCTAGTTTTTTTCTCTCCGCTCTTGGGGCTCAGTTTTAAAAGCACAAGATTCATTTTTTTTTCCTGGCATAGGGAAGACAAATATGGGATATAAAGTCACCCCAAGACAGCTTCTTAACTATCACGTCATGGGTAAATGAATGAGATATAGGGAAATTAAAGCCTTCTGTCCCTTATGTAGGTCTTCTTACACATTTGAAAAAAATTCCCATTTTCCTCCTCAGGGTGCCTCTATGCACATTCATTTTCCTAAGATGCAAAAAATATCTAAGGTGTACAGTACTGCAATGAACTGCATTGACAGGCTACCGAGAGACCTGTCTATCCAAGACTCTATCCAAGCAAACAGCTCTGGCTTTAAATGACCAGTGGAGGAGCATAGCTCCAACTCCAAGGAGTTCTGAATACTACCTACAGAAACAGCTCAAAAAGCCTCTGTTTTGGTCCTCTTAAAGTGAGTTGTTATATTATGGGCCTCACGTGTCAAACACAGAGGTTTCATGAAGAACCAGTAGCTGAAATCCAGGATATTTGCCTGTAATCACTCATACTTGCTGCATATTTGGTGTAATCCTAATGGAATATAAAATGGTGGAATAAAGGCTGGTTAATTTACTTAAGGGTAAAATACTTTGTACTGTAGAAAAAAGCCACTACTGAGTGTGCTGCATTAAAAGACACAGAGGCTTGAATGCATCCCATTAGACTTAAGGTTTTTAATTAAGATATATTTATTGAAGACTTCATAATCCTAAACACTGCCAGTGGAGGAAAAGGAGAACTTCAGCTCATATTAGATTTGTATGATAAAAAGTTTTGGATGAATATTCAACAAATAAGATATTTTCATTCTAGAAGACTAATAATTGAATTGATGGACACCTCAGACTTCTAGGGATAAAGCTGTTTTGTATCAGCACACTTAAGCAACTTGCACTTTTACATGAAACACTTATGCAATTCACTTTCCCAGATCCCTGCTGAAAGCCACACTTTCTCTGATGATACAGAAATACTTTGTGCCCTGTGTCCACTGTATGGATGGGGCAGCAGTACCCCTCCTCTTCACTCAGTGGGTATTGAAGGCACCCTGGGTATTCCTCATTCCTCCTGACTGTGCAGCTTCTCTTTTTCTGGTGAAAGCAGACAGTCCTGCTGGAATGCATAGCAGAAGAGCCAGGTGTCATGGTTTAACCCCTGCCAGCAACTAAGCCTCACACAGCTGCTCACTCACTCTCCCACGGCAGGATAGGGGAGAGAATCAGAAGAGTAAAAGAGAAAACTCATGGGTTGAAATAAAGACAAGTTTAATATGGAAGGCAAAAGCTGCACATACAAGCAAAGAAAAACAAGGAATTTATTCACCACTTCCCATAAGCAGGCAGGTGTTCAGCATGTCCAGGAAAGCAGGGCTCCGTCACGCATAATGGTGACTTGAGAAGACAAATGCCATACAAACCTCCTCCCTTCCTTCTTCTTCCCACAGCTTTATATGCTGAGCATGATGCAGTATGGAATATCCATTTTGTCAGTTGGGGTCAGCTGTCCTGGCCGTGTCCCCTCCCAAGTCCTTGTGCACCCAAACCGCTCATTGGTGGGGTGGGATGGGAAGCAGAAAAGTCCTTCACTCTGTGTGAGCACTGTTCAGCAATAACTAAAGCATCCCTGAATCATCAACAGTATTTTCGGCACAAATCCAAAACATAGCCCCATATCAGCTACTCTGAAGCATATTAACTCTACCCTAGCCAAAACCTGCTCACCAGGACTGTTCTGGCTCTCTTTTCTATTACTACTTTGGGGTATTTGAAATTCACAGGCAGCAATAGCCAGGCACAAAAAAAAACCAGAGGCAGGGAAGATCCTTGGAGTACCACAATGACAAAGTTGGCTCTCAAACAAGAATTTATCATTCAAATTGAAAATATTTATTGCTAAAATAAATTTATTGGAAAAAAAAACCAAACCCTGCAAACTTACACATATACATGACCACAAATCTTTGTTTACATTTTTTTACAGAAAATTTGTTCTTTTCCAAACCACCACCAGCCCCTGATCTCATTGCTCCTATGTCACATCACAGCTACTCCCACACACACAGCTACTGTATAACAGCCCAGGATGACATTTTTCCAATGTCCCTTGATATATACGTATAATTGTCCTTGAGAAAGACAGTAGCAAGTTAATATCTTTGTAAAAAGCTAAGCTTATTCTTTGCATACTGATTTCTAAAATTCAAACTTCCAAACTTTCTAAAATGAGAAACTTCCAAAGTTTATCCTCTAATTCTATTTCTGACTTTTGTTAATGTTACATCTATGAACACAACTAACTGCTGTTCCTGATATTTGCTTTCTGAGCTTTGCCAACTTTGATGGTGTTGATTCCACTGGCTTTGGGACAAGAAAATGCTTATAGTTTATAGTGGTTATCTAATCTGGGATCACACAAGTTTATATAGACACTACAGATATAATCTCTGTCCTCTTCTGGGTGATATGTTGTGTTCATCACCTCCATTGAGCAATTTTCTATCGGACTGGATAATCACCTTCCATAAGAATGTATTGATTTGTATTTGCTACCTTTTGGCTACTGGTTATTTCCTAATTGTTTTACATATGTAGAAGGTTTAGGTATTTCAGATTGCTCAATTTATATAGATTAATAAGGAAATTCCTCTTCAACAAGTATGCAACAGCAAATGGTGGGGTCTGCATATAAGGATCAATGATTGAAATCACTTTCATGGGTGTCCTCCTGCAGGAGACATGGACATTTTAGATTTAAGTTGCTCTCTCCTCTCTATTTCTTCAATTTATATATATATATATAAAAAATTCTGTGTATAAGAAATATACTGTATACTGAAGTACAGATAAATGAAATTCAGTTAACAATTCCAAGTTTCAAAAAGACTATAGAAAGTTGGTCTTTTGAAGCTTGCTGACAATCTCATGATGCTGTGGTAATCAAGTCCCTTTTGTGGAAGGATTTCTTCTGAAATTACATAGTCTGTTTAGTGTTTCAAAGACATTTTCACAGCCCTCCTTAGAAAGCCATATATTTTCTAGGTTAGTAAGTACGAACATAAAATATGGAGTTTCCTGGTTTTTTCTGTCTTTTGAGCGTGCCATTTGGATTGGCTTCAAATGTTAAGGAATTAATAACTTTATTTTTTAATGTGGGAAGGTTGTGCTTTTCTCTAATAGACAAAAAAAAAAAGAGAAAGTAGGTTTCCCTTCTTCAAGTTATTTATGTCCTTTTAGTTTAAAAAGTCAACAAAAGTTCAGTTTCTTTAACAAACTTCCTCAAGTACACACATGAAAGGATTGTTTATATTTTAAAATGGAATTAAACCCCTGACTTTTACTGAATATAGAAATAATAAGCAGAACAAAGTTTTATACATACCTAAAAATAGTGCAAAATGTTTTCTAAAAGTCTTATGCCTCAAAGTCAGTATATTACGGTTTGTGACAAGACTTAATTTTAGTATTTTTTTAATGCATATACACATACAAAATTGGCTGTCACTGGAAGTAAGAAATAGAGGAAGAAAAGGAGTGTGAAGGAAGTGGCATATAAAAATCAGATTCCAAGTTTGAAAAAACACAGTTCCAAAGAAAGTTTACATGTAGAAGTAAACTATAAAGCTTCATGCATTTTTGAATTTCTCTCAAAATTAGGCAAGCTTTCTAAGAGCTTTTAGCACATACAAGGACTTTATTCTTCCTGAAGGTTATTTGATCCCTTCCTCAGAGACCCTCTCAACACACAGCTACACGAATTGGTCTATAAGCCTGGCATCATTACATCCATAGACTACCACAGGTACAGCCACAGTCCTTGTGATGGTTTATTTTATGGAAGATTTTTCCCCTCGGTTTACAAGCAGGGTTGCACACGGCGGGGCAGGGGGTGCGGGCCCAGCCCTCCCCTTCCCC
This sequence comes from Calyptomena viridis, assembly GCA_013390005.1. Classification (NCBI taxonomy): domain Eukaryota; kingdom Metazoa; phylum Chordata; class Aves; order Passeriformes; family Eurylaimidae; genus Calyptomena; species Calyptomena viridis. The sequence goes on from WEIV01030771.1 coordinate 110,361, forward strand.
CACTGTCATTGGCTCTGCGCCCCGGGCCGGGCGCTGCCAGAGAGCGGAGCTGCTGGCCCACCACAGCCCCCGACATGGGGCGGGGGGTCTCTGCAGCCACCCCAGGCCAGGCAGTGCCCAGTGGCCTCATCCTCGGAGCTGCCGGAGAGCGGAGTTGCTGCCGCACCTGCACTCACTGTCCCCTCACGGCACGGGGCGAGCCGTTCCATTCTGCCTGCCATGATGTGCGGTGCGGTGCTGGCGCACGGTGGCTCGCTCACTGTCCCGTCGCGACACTTGCGAGTGCCGTGGCTGCAGTGCGGGTCCCACAGCCAGGGTCCCCTGGGCTGATGCCGCTGTGTTGGTGGGGCGGTGCGGGGTGCCCAGGTTGGGGGAGACCAGTCACCATGTTTGGACCAGAGCACATGGCGAAAAATGAAGAAATTTCCCACAGTTCGGGACTGGAAGTAGGCGGAGGTGACTGCCTACAATGGAACACTAGGCTACGACTTTCTGGTGCGGGAAAAGCGTGGGAAAAAAGACATACACGCATGAGTGGGGCACGGGGAATGCTGGGCCAGAACAAAGGGTATAAAGAACGGCGAAGCCCAGATGCCCTGTCTTTTTTGACCATGCCAAGTTGCCA
>WEIV01030772.1:3226-90611 GCA_013390005.1 Calyptomena viridis
CTGCTGTTTCCACTGTCCTAAAAGATGATGGCTTTTAGTGGTGCTTCTATGGTTGATCTTGTTGTGCAGTCTTGCTATACCCTCGTTAACGCTTGCTGAAAATATTTAATTTTTAGTTCTCTGCTCGCTGTGTTTTATACTACGAGGATTTTCCCCTCCTGTCCCCAGCCAACATAACTTATTCCCATGGGATGATTGGTCTAGTAATGAGTTGTGGTTTTAAGGCCAAATGTGTAGTTTCTGCAGCAAGGTATTTTTAAATGTGGCAGGCCTGAGAAAGTGCTAAGAACTGTAATCGTTGCTGACTGAGAAGAAATGACAGAAAGGGGACACTATGGAACATCTTAAGCAGGGTATTTTTTCAGAAATAGCCTGTGTCCTGGGTTTAAGAGAGCTGTGCATGATAGAAAAAATGGCTTTTGTGTGGTTAAGTATTTTTTGATTTTAAATGAATGCATGCTGTTTTACCTTATACTTCAGAAATGGATTAGCAAAGAAAATGGGATCATTAATGCTTAAAACAGTTTTACATTTGCATGGCATCCTCATTAATATCATTTGCCTACAGAAAAAATCAGTGATGTGCGTAGGTATCTTTAACCCTTCTTGTAAAAGGTGATTTGGGTGGGGGCAGATATTTTACCTGACATGACAGTCACCACAGATGCTGAATGTTAAGAATTATTTTTTGATGTGTTTTTGTTTTAGAAAAGCTGATCTCAAAAAACTGGTGACCTTAGGTGTAATCAGTGTGATAATTATTTCTTCAGTCTTCATAGAGTCTAAAAGAGACTTTTGCCAAAAAGTGGGGCCTTGAGCTGTGTGATGTGCATGTGCAATATTTAATTTCCCAAGCTCAGAGCTCAGTTGTGCCATCTATGTCTTGTCTTCTGGGCTGAAAATGGTATTTGTCACTTACTGTCCAATTGCTGGGCTGTCGTGTATTATCTCTGAACATGCTGCAGTGTGCAGAGTTTACTATTACCTTATCAAACTTGTTTAGAAAATACTTCTTTTGAATTTGCTGTTGCTTTGAGTCAAGTGATTCAGCATAGTTTGAGCATTTCCTCCCCTGGGTAAATTATAGGCAAATTTTAATTTCAGTGTGATCCCCTCAGATTAGGGCTCCCTTCATTTTGAACAGGCCTTTGATTTAGAGACACTCACATGACAGTGATAGCTGTATCCTTTCTCTAATATAAATTGAGGTTGAGCTCCAGAGGACTAGTAGAAATTTCCTACTTCCAGGTTTTCTAGTAATTTTTATTCCTAATATGTCATTTTTTGGAGTTTGTTTCCTATAATACAGATGTGCTCCATAAGTATGGAAGGATTTCAGGGAGAGGCTTGGCTGTCTGCTGGCACATCTGCTGGAAAGGGTAGAATTACAGCTCCACTGCTGGAGGGAGGTTTGTGGTGGTGTCAGCAATGTAGTTTCAAATGCATGTGTACTCTGTAATTGTGGGATAAAAATGACAAAGGGAGAGGAGGGCCTGCTAATTACTAATAGTAATGTAAGTTACTGTGTGTGCAGAGATCCTGAAAGGTAATTTGCTATGTGTGTTTTTCCTTTGGAATTTTTCTGTCGAACACATTCATTCCAAGTACAAGCCCAGATTTTTGTTCCGAATCGAAACTCTCAGTATCATTTGAAAGCAGGTTTGTTTTCTGGATTCCTTGGAATACTGTTGTTTAAAGCATGATTTCTGAGCACAGCTTCTAGCTTTGCTGTCTGACAATAATAGGACACAAGTTATAAACTAGAGGGAAAGTATGTTTTGAAGTGCTCAAATTTAGAGCCCTACAATGCTTTTGAAAGTGAGACTTAACATGTTGCTCTCTCTTAGCTGTTATTTCCTCGATATGTGGAAGGATACAAATATCACATTCCCCAATGTGTTAATGTGTCTTAAATAACGTACTGACATGGCTGGCAGCATGTTTCAACATTTGTCTGATCTCTTCCCTAAAATACTGTCTGTCTCAGAAGCACTGTGAGGATAAATTAATACAGTAGAGAATATTGTAGGTTGCTAAAAAGTGTGGGATTTTACAGTTACATAGGTAAGGAGGTACCTGTATGATATCCTTACAAGACATATGACAGGGGAATTTGAGGACTTTTTAGTCTGTTTTCCAAAGAAATGAGACTTATGCTTCTGTTTTAACTTCCTGTCAAATGTGGTCAAAATATATATAGGAAGTCAGATTTCCTTAGTTCTGTTGCTCACAGAGTAACTTGTAGGGCACTGAGAGTCAAAGCTGTAATATTTCTTGTTTTAGATTCATGAATACTCTTGCATAAACTTTGGGATCAGCAGTGGTAAACACTTAGAATGGCAACAAGAAACACGGAACTGTTCAAGCCTTTGTGTTTTGTAAATAGCACTGTGTATTTGGATTTCAGAGAGAGGATTTAACCAGAAGAATGATTCAGATTTTGTCCATTGGTCACTGCCAGTAGCAGCTCTATTCTGAAGAAGTGACTTCTGGCTCATTTCTATTTCCTCTCTAATCCTTTCCACTCTTACTTGTCATGCCGAGTAAAGTCTTGTGCCATTTTTCTGTGGCTGTGAGATTCCAGATTCATCACTGCTGCTCAAGACACATTTTTGGTCTTGCTTTGCCCCCACCTACTGAAATTGTTTTCCACTGTTTGATATGAATTCTAACTTTTCCCCGAAGGCGTAGGTTTTCTATTTTATAAATCTCTCCTAAGCTCCATTAGCCGTTACCTTAATGAAGTCTCCTGCACCTAAAAGCTCTTTCACCATGTACACTTTGCAGAATATTGTGAAGTATTTAAGTCAATAACCATCTTTATCTTTCCTAGCCAGATTCTAAACCGGTCATTGCAGATGACAGGATGTTTTTATGGATGCTTTGCCTGGTGTCATGGAGCAAAAGCTAAAAAGTACTAATTCAAACATAAAGATGCAGTAATGTTTTTCCTTTTCTTTGCAGTGCAATTTTCCAGAGAACCAGGATGGCTAGAAGGCACACTAAATGGCAAGAGAGGACTTATCCCACAAAATTATGTTCAGTTTTTATAGCTTTGTGCATTGAACGCCAAGAAGGTGTACATGGTATCCATGGATTTTTGTTCTAGTCACTTGTCTCTACTTTTGTGACTGCTTTTAATCAATGAGGAGCTGGACTATGGATTGAAGATCCTAATCTGTATAAAGACAATAAGGTTTGCCAAATATGAATTACAAAAAAAAAAGAATGGGTGGGGGGCGCAAGAAAGAGGGATGGAGGGATACGTTAATTTTTCAATAGGGTGCTTTTTTTTCAATTGTAAAGAGCAGTAGTGGTATGTGTTTGCAAAATAATTAGCATTTTAAGTCAAGTATTTGGTTGATCTGTGACTCAACTTAGTATCCTGGAGATTATGCCTTTTTAATAGACTGTGGGAGTGGTGAGGCACTGGAACAGGTTGCCCAGAGAAGTTGTGGATACCCATCCCTGGAAGTGTTAAAGAAAGTGTTAGATGGGGTTCTGAGCAACCTGCTCTAGTGGAAGATGTTCCTGCCCATGACAGAGGGGTTAGAACTAGATGACATTTAAGGTCCCTTCCAACTCAATCCCTTCTGTGATTATTTGGGTTTGGAAGATAATGTTGGCTACAAAAGGCTATCACGCTGACAATTAAATTATATTTCAAAGTGGAATAGCCAGTATGGAACAGACATCAGTAAGTAAAATAATAGTTACCAAGACATGACATTTTTCAAATGTCTTCAAAGAGCACATTCGTTTATGTTGTGTGTATGATTTCATTTATTTTATAAAGATAAGACACATGAACTTTTATTACAGGCTCCTATATGTCATGGTTCCTTTGCTACTCAAAAATATCACTGTAAATGAAATAAAACGTTATTTGCTATTTGACTTGTCATTCCTATGTTGCAGAATATTTTGCTCTGGTTCTGTAAATTGTGACATGAAGTAATTATTGGCAGCTGTTTGCAGTCAGCCTCCAGCAGGCTCCAAAACGGATGGGGAACTTTCCTCACTTAAAATAGGCAACTCTGCAAGCTCAAGCCAAAAGGAAGAGAGAATCTCTGGCTATGATGCTTTTGGAACTGGAGGCATCTTGGATTTTATCTGTTGTCTGTCCATCCAGCTGCTCGTTGACCTTACTCTTCTTTTCTTCCTTCCCTGTAATTGTCAACTGTAAGGTCTTATTGATGCTTCAGAATACTGGAATCCTCAATAGCTGCCTCAGAATTTGTAGAACTGTTTGAGTGAGAGTTATCTGTGGTCACAGAAGCTTCCAGAAATCTTGTGGGCTATAAATATGTACCTTGTGATTTAAGGGAAAAAAACCCCCAAACATTACATGCAATTTATCACTAAAATTTGTATTTTCTCTCCTTCAAGTAAGACCCTCTGGGAGGCAGTGGAAAGGATGCAGGAAAATATGATGGGATGACATCTAATACAGGCTCACTTATTTGTTAAATTGGACTCCAAGGATTTTGAGTCATTTACTGCACATATACTTAGCTTGCAAGTTTTTCTAACAAATGTGATTAGTAAACCAGTTAATGGTTAATGCTGCCTTAAATCTTCAGGGGGGAAAAAAAGCCATCCCAAGCTTAACTCCACACCATTATTTTGTTCCTTTGCCCAGGCTGCACAGACCATTGGAGTGAGCACAAATCATCTCCAGATGGAGCAATGGTGGGCCAAGTCAGTACAGAGCTCTAGCACTAACCCTCATTGCTCGGATGGGGTTTCATTTGGTGTATTCTCTTGCTGTTTGAGCAGTGGTTCTCTGCCACACAGCTTTTAGGCAGTTCTTGCCTTGGCATAGTGGCTAAGAGACCCAAGCACTGAAGATGACTTTTGGACTTCTGTGAAGGAGATCAGGTTCTTTAATTTGCTCCTTGACTCAATATTAAGGAAATGGTTGCACCAGTACTGAGAGCAACAAGATTGAAGGTTTCCTTGCTTGTATTTGCTCACATGGCAAAGCAGTGTTCTGGCTGGGTGTTGTGTTGCCTGGGCCCACAGCTTTATCAACTCATTTGTGGCCTTAAGAGTCATTCTGGAGACAGGATGATGTTTTTGTGCCAACCTCAGTTTTCATGGCTACCAGTTGCTGGAAAAATGTTGAAAGAAGAGGGAGAATGTAAATCTTTGGTATTGGCTTCACAGGTGTGGCACTGAGGTATGCTGGCTTATCAGATAGCAAAGCTCTGATAACTTGAAGCTGACGAGCTTTGGAAGTTGCTTGCATTTGTTTTGTTGTTGTTTTAAACCTGCAGTGCATGTTTGATCTTGTTCTGGCTTCTGTCTTCCAAAATTCTCAATGTTTCTCAGCTCTCTGTTGATTTTTTGGTTTGTGTTGTTTTGGGTTTTTTCCCCCCTTTTAACTGAGGTAGTTTAAAAAGGCAGATATATAGAGAAGGAAAAGATTTCCTGCCTCTTCCATCCAGTCCTGTGACCCTATTTTGCCTTTAAGTGAGATGTTTTGAGACTCCTGTTACTTCTGGGGCCACGCTGAACCCAAACAAGAAGAAACCTTTTCTACTGAGAAACAATACACCGAGCAGAGGTAAATACTAATCCAAATTTTCTCACGTCCTAAACATTGTCTGAAGGCAGTGGTGTGAGCTGAGCCAGATCAGATCTGGCTTTCAGGCTAACCACAGTGCCTGTTAGGAATTTAGTTGTGGGAACTGCTGCCCACCATATGGGTTTCCACATCAGCCCAGCTCTACCAAGGCCGAGTACAGACTTGTACGGCCAAGCTCATTCTTCATCCTCACTGCTGAGCAGAGCTGTCAACGAGGCCTTGAACTGACTGCCTGGAAATAGAGATGAAAAGATGCTAAAAATTAAAAGCCATGTAAAGCAAGTGAGGCCTCTTTCCCATCCTTTGAGATTATTTGCTTTCCCAAAGCTGGCCTAGGGCATGCCTCTTGGCTGTCTTTTCCATGGCTTGGTAGACTTGGGAGGAGTGGTAACACAGTTAACTTGAGGCAGGAAGGAGAACAGATTCATTGTAGAGGAAGTTGATTGAAGAGTTCTCCTCTTTTGGCCTGGCAGCAGGAGTGCTTGTTCTCCATGGATCTGGCCTACCTCCATCTTCTCCCTCTCCTGCCACTGTGGGTTCAGGTTCAGCTTAATCCTCAGGTTGGATTCCCCCTCCCTTCCTGTGTACTGGTTACTGTGTGCAGGGGCATGGACTTGTCAGTATTCAAAAGCTGACACTGCTGGTAGTGAACAAATGACATGGGCTGAAAATTAGAGAGTNGGGAAAGCCCCCCCCCAAAAGCACATTTTGCTTTTTTATGCAAAATGATGTTGGCCTTGCCATCATTGTGGGGCCAGAGATTGAATCCCTCAGCCTGGGAATTAAGGTTGAATGTGTGTTTGCTGAATTATTAATGGAAAAGCTGAGACTCCTGACTAGCTGGGATCAGCACAAATTTATAGTCTGTGTTAGTCACTGGACAGTGCTCAGTTCTGTGCCTTGGCCAGGCAGCATTTTCACTCTGCTGGGTGAAAAGCCCCAGGGTTTTTGGGCTGCTGAATGTTGTTAAGCTCTGTCCCAGCTGATCTTAGTAGCAGGTTTCCTTCTGATGCTGTCTTTCATCACGAGTGAAAGAAAAATCTCATTAACTGATTTATCTGCCCTGTAATGAAAGTTAATCGTTCCGGCTACACTGCTTTAAGCTTTTGTTAGCTGAGCATCTGTAACTGTGTCACAGAAGAGACTTGGGCAGAAACTTCCCTTCCTCAATGCTCTGTTCCTTGTTCTCTTAACCTATTTCACAATTCTTACCTGGTTTGCAATTTAAAGAAAAAAGTTGCTGACAGAGGGCTTGTGTAGGCTGTAAATGCACCAGTGCTAAACTGGCTTTCACTGAAGGTTTTCACTGGAATTGCACCTTTTAAGCTGAATGTGCTTTGTATGTTGTTTTCTATGTCAGAGACCAATAGTGTGCCCTCACCTGTCCTTGCAGTAGCCACAGGTAAGCTCCACCTAAATTCCATCCTATTGACATCTAAAGTAAGAACACTTCAACAACCTTATGGCATGGCATGATTTGCCTAGCAAAGTGTGTGACATGAAAGGGCTTTTTTTTTCCCCCACTCCTTTCTATCTTAGTAATATTGTACTCATCATAAACTCCCAGGCTCTGTAGATACCTGAAAGAAAGCAGTGTCCCAGCCTGAGGTCAGATTACAAGTTTGGTTATGTTTTTAAGTACCAATAGCATCTTCTTATTTCTAGAACAGCATATGACAGATACATCTGCTTGTAAACATATGGGAAATTTTTCCTAACACTGCTGATCCTCTACTATTCTTTCCTTCTGACAATTCAGCAAACACAAAGCAGGTGCAAGGCTTTTTTGGCACTGAAAAGTTTATGTAACTTGTTATTAAAAGAACAAAACGCAATTAACTGGTGGTCTTACACCACAGGACTTGGTGGTGAGATGTTGAGAGAGTGCACAGAACAAGCCAGGATAACAGGAGTTTTATTTGCCCTTAGTGTAATTACAACTGGAAAAGGCCTGATCCTGAGAAGGCGGGAAGTGGAGACCTTGTGCATATGGAACAGTGAATCCCTCCTTCCCTGAGAGAAATTCTAACTCTGGTCAGTGGGGACAGCAGGAACTGGCAGCCAGGCTGGTCTGGCTACAGAAGGTTGGTGGGTTGGTTGGTTGGAGTGGGCTGGAGCTTGTGCCCAAAACCATAACTGAAGTGTCAGCACTTCATGTGTCAGGCACAGTGACCCGGGTGCAGTGAACCACATTCCTCACCTTGGCCATTCCTTAATTCCACAGGGGGAGTAGCTGCTCCCTGGCTGAATCCATCAGGTGTGCTGCATCATCTGAAGGAATAGAGCTTGGTGAACCTACATGTCTGCCTGTATGAAGAAAGAAATTGCATTTGAAGTGACTTTATGTTGAAGTGTTCAAGGGATTGGACGGGGCTTTGAGCAACCGGGGCCAGTGGAAGGTGTCCCTGCCCATGGCCGAGGGGTTGGAATTAATTAGATGGTTTTTTTAAGGTCCCTTCCAACCCCAAGCATTCTCTGGTTCTCTATTGTTTCGACATGAGCAGAAGCTTGTCTCTAAGGGTAGCAATGCACCAGCATCTAGCTGAGATTAAAATGCAAGAAATACTTGCAATCAAACCAGTTTAATTCAGGTATATTTGTACAATTTGTATAAAAAAAAAAGAAAAATAGGTACTTGCAGACATTAACATAAAGACCAAACAATATTTTCTATTTATTTAAAAAGCTTTAAACATACAGAAGCAAACCCCTAATTATAAATGCATCATTATGCATAGATTTTACTGTTTACACCATACTGCTGGCTGCTTTTATTTTTCATCCAGGAATCTATTTAAACTCCAAGAATTCTTAAACATTCCTCTGAGCTTCCTGGCCTCAGAACTGCTGTCTATCTTATCAAGTCATTGACCTCCAGCTGAAAACATTGCTCTAAAAAAAAGTCAAATCTTTAATAAACAATTAAAAGTGCATTAACTGTAGAATTGTTTAATTTCATAAATGTTTAAACAAGTCAGTGAAAAACACCACCCTGTGAATTAGCTTTTTGCATTATTGATTGTAAAGTATCTTTTTAATAAGATTTTGATATTGCAAACTTTAGTCTCTTCTATTTTGCTCGGCGCAACTGCTCGGTCGCACGATGTGTAGTATTCCTGAAATACCCACTGCAGTACATTAACACTATTTTACATTTGAACTGTGTATACAATGCTCTTGCTGCATATCCCTGTTCCTTCTCACAACAAAATAATTTAGCTCAATGAACAAAAGCCCACTGCTAAAAGCTGTTATAGTTTGTCTTGTATTTTGCAGGAGACAAATGCCTATTCCATTCTAAACAAATTCAAAAGAACATAACTAACTTTCCAATAGCTAAAAACTAGGGTTGGGTTTTGTTGGTTTTGTTTTTTATTTCCTGTACACAGGTTTAGATAAAAAAAGTGATGGCTATTCTGCTTAAGTGTCCTTGATAAGAGAATACTGCCTCTTACAACATCTATATCCAATTGTATCTATTACTTCAATGATCTCTAGCAAAAAATAATAATCAATGAATGGTTTCATAAACAACAGGTGATTAAAGTAAAGGATTTATTATAATCTGCTTACAGTTGTTTGCAAAGACAGACATACGTTTTTGCATAAAGATATAAATTGCTTTTTAAAACTAATTTAGTGTGTTTAATTATATGAAGTTTCTGTGAATTATGAATTGTACCAAACCAAGATTAAAAGTAATAAGGTACAAAAATAGGAGCAAACAGACAACAATTTGGACTGGGACAGGCATTTAACAGTGAAGTGTAGAATATGGCTTTGCTATTTTAGTCAAGCAAAGTTACTCTGAGACAGAAAAGGAGGCAGTAACTTTGTTAATATAAAAAGCTGCTGCAGACTGTATTCACCCAGAACCTGGCTTTGAAATTTTCTATTTTAGACTTTTTTTAAAAAAAAGTAAATTAAAAGATGGATGTATGACTGTGTCTTTACTGTAAACAACCAGTCTGCATGCTGTATATCTCACATTGGAAGTTTGGCTTTCATATTGCTGTGCAGGTCAGTATTTAAAGATCTGCCTATGAATTAGACTTCCAAAATGCAGATAATATATGTATGTATATATTTATATATAAAAAACCTCTCTGAATACAGTCTTTACAGATTACCCATTGCATAAGGCAGGTGTCATTTAAAAAGACAAGTAGCGCTGACTGTCTTCAGTGCACCAAGGTGCACCTCAAAATTTGGGTTCAGAAAGGGTGTAGAATTCTTAATTCAACCACCATTTACAAGAAATGCTACATTCCAACCGGCCAAGGGACACACTAGAGCTCAAAAATACCAGTGGCACCCAGAGAGAACACTACAGATTAGGACTCTGAAAAACTATTCTATTTAAACATGAGCATATGGTAGCAACAGTTGAGCCTCAGAAAAGTTCACCTGTCCTCTATTCTACTCCAAAATTTTGTATTTGCTTATAAATTGTGAAATAGTGAAATTCACCTCAAAAATTCTTTTCTTTGCAGTCTTATTCTAGAGAAAACATTTTTGAGACAAAGTCAGACCAACTGAGTTGAACTTGTAGCGCGAACATTTGTCTTCTCAGATGTATTCTGATTATTACAAAAGTGCTTAGAAAATTACATGGTTTTTTTAGTTTATCACTGAAAATTCTACTCAGCTAATCAGTACCTTACCATCCCTCTCACCAGTACAAATCTCTTCAATATACTTACTGTAATGATCTGCATGTTCCCTTCATCAGAACCAGAAATCACTCTCCCCCCTCTGAAACAATAATCTGACCTTTTAAGATGTTTCATAGATCCAGCATTCAAAGGAAAAAAAAAAACCAAACCAAACAATCTGGGAAACCTTATAAAAAAGGAAAAATCATTCAACATCTTGCTCACCTCTGTTCCCCTGAGAGAGAAAAGGGAATAGAGGGCAAGAACTCACTAGATCATTAAGCTGGCAAAAGCTTTGGAGAGAGACCATAATTTGTCTTGTTAAATGAAACCTCTGTAAAGTGGCAAACACAACATAGTGTAGTTTCCTACGGATTTATGAAGCAGGATTTCTAAGATGTGCTCAAGTCACATACACTTGCAAGAGAGACGAAAAGGGAGAAAAATAGAGAGGAAAATAGAAAGGCTTAAACACAACTGAAAAGGTTAAGCGTGGCTATTTACAACAGATACTGTAGGATGGTAAATTAGATATGATGCTAAAAAAGGCACAGCTTTCCCTTTCTTAAATACACTGTAAACGGTTCATTATGCATGCAGAACATTTCACTTTACAAAAAAATTACCTTGTTTGTTTAGACAAAGATAGTACTTAAATAGTCTCCAGCAAAATAGAGTTCTTTCAAAAATACTTTCCCGTTCATCCTATTAACCATTAAAGATTTTTTTTGTCTCATTTACAAAAGTTCCTTACACCTTATTTCAGGTCCTTCACAATTTATACATACAGCAATGTACAGTACAGCAAAAGACTGCAAAAAATTATTTGTAAAGCCAGCACAATAGTTACTATAAATTGATACCAGGGCATTTGTTTTTCACATCTTATCCTTTTTAATTAAATAGTAAATGGACACTTAACACAGTGTATAGCATCTATGATGGGATAACATGGGATAACAAATGCCACAGGTGGGGATAACAGAGTATTCCACACCAAATGTTCTGTTATTACTTTACACGTTAGGGTTTGTGTGTGTGTGTATATATGTGTATATATATAGTTTTTGTTTTTGTTTTTTTACAAGAAAAGAATATTAATGCCCCATATTGACTTTACGTTTTATGTGCAAACCAAGGGTAAGCTTTAAAAAGTTCTCATTAGTTCTCGAACCCTTTTAAAACAAGCAAACAATACCAGAAACTACATGGCATATTTAAAACTCCATCTGTTAAAATATCAAAATCAAAGAGTTATTGACTAGATATGGCTTTTCATCCAGAGGAACAGGAACATTTTCTAAGTGTTTTAGGGTTATGGGGTAATTTCCAAACACCTAGGTCTTGCCAAATCCGAGTCAACTGCTTTCCATTCCCCAAACCCTTCATATGATTTTAGATTATTCAGAGACTGCTGAACAAGTGTAAATAGCATGTTTAAAATATGGTTTCTTGGGTCCTTCATGGGTGTGGAATAACACAGGGAAACTTAAGGCAAAGTTCTTCCATTTAAGACATTTTCTATCACTTCCTGTGAAAGTACAGGGGCTTGGCATTCCCAGATTCCACCTTTGGTAGCTGGTCACTGATGATTTCCACCAGCATGGCTGGAAACTCTACTTTCAGTGCCTGAGACTCTCGGAAGGTGTAGAAGCAGAATTCCAATAAGTCACTAACGAGCTGAAATACAGAAAGAAACACTTTTTAGGAAAAAAACATAGAGAGTTTTGCTTTTAAACAACAGCTTATTGATAATTGATTACTACCAAGAAATGACATCTTACTTTCACTTGGAAGGCCACTTGCAGGGTTATAAAGCAAACAAAAGAACTCAGATGCCAAAGTGTATTAACTCATTAAAAATCAGCTAACTAGGAAAAATCAAGATACTACAAATTTGATTTTTCAGCCTAACTGCACTTTCCATTTCACTGACAGCAACTGGCCACCACAAAGACTATAGGTACTCACTGTCTATGCAAATAAAGCCTTTTGCCCAGAGGGAAAACATCAGGCATAAACTATTGTATCTCTAAATTTCAGGAGGACACACATTCACTAAATCAGATTATTTGGTTAACTTCAGTGCACTCTCCAGGGCCTGCAACCTACAACTGCCAGAGCAGCTGATGTTTTCAGCTCAACAACACGAATACTGTGTCACACGGTGGCATTTCAGTTTTTACAGCATCACTGTACAGGGTTTTTTTTGTGGCTGTGATCTAAATGCACCTCCTAAAGCCTTTGCAATCTTTAAGAAGAACACAAGTCAGTCAAAAGGCAGAGGCAAGGCAGCTTCTGAGGCAGCTGTGAAAGAAGCACATCCAGATTTCAGCGCATGAACTTCCACTGCAGTTCACCAAATCACTGTGTTGTGTCATTAAACAAAAACTACAGGCTCTGCTGTTTAAAAATTCAAAAGTTAAGCACAGCTTAGTTTTGGTGCCTTATGTCCTTGCAAGGACTTAAACCACTTCTGCTTGCCTGGCTTATCAAACACAAGTTTGTCATTTCAATTCTTAACGTGTAGAGTTGCACTCTGCTGTAAAGCCCCTGTTAAAGACAGAGCAAATAGAAGTGAACTTCTGGAAGGTAGAAAAGGAAATAAATAAAAAAATATGGACAGCCACGTGCATCCTGCAGCACCACACCTTACTGCTTATTTTCAGGACTTTCACAGCTGTTCTTGCAAACCTGTAAGCAATTTATGAACATCACAGGGAAGTGCTGAGATCACTCAAACACGACTTTCTGCTATTGAGCCCTATGTGAGTCTGTTTGCTGTGGCTTAGTTCATTCCCGATGATCTGGCATGTCATGAAGCAATGCTAATTAATTAAACAGATGCATGCTAAATAAGTAGCACAGATATAATCTGGTTTTCAAGGGGAAAAAAAATGCTGATGTTCAAAGGTTTGCTTTACCCATTGGGAGGAAGTTGTTACTGCATATACCGTGTGCCAAAAATATTCCAACCAACATAAAAGCAAAGTGAAGGAAACTCTTTTGGTGTAATTCCCACTCTCCCCCCTCACCCCGACTCTGGCATCAAATACCAGCACCTAAGCAAAGTAAGCCTTGCATCTCAACACAGCCTTGACAGTGACCTGATAAATGTGCTGCTTTTCCTAAATGTGCTTCACATCATTGAACGTGAGGCTGTTGAGGGTCACCTCTATCCCACTGCCAACCACCCTCACTGTGCCCACGGCTCACCTTCTGTGCAGTTGAAGCTAATTCCTGCCTCATCACACTCCTGTGAAGCCTCTGAGGGCAGTGAGACAACAGGTATCACACGGAAACCTATGTAAAAACTACTAATTCTGACTTCTTTGCCAGCTTTTAGTAGCACCATGTGTGTCTGGTGAATATGCAGACAAGGGTAGATGAAAAATAATTAACATCAATGAAGGAAGCATAATCTATTCTATACAATAAATGAGTGAGCATTCCAGAGGGTGAAAACCAGGATGTGATCATGGGCATATTATGAGTCTCACCACAGAGGAAAATTAAGTTTACACAACAATTTAAAAGAAAATACCAAAAACTCTCGTATCATGTAATACTTGGGTTTGAAGCCTCAAAGATAACATATTTTCTATACCTATTTAGTCTGCTAAAACATTTATTCCTCTCTTTCTTAAGCTAAATTAGCAGCTTTAATATACTTGACAATAATCATCCACCTAAAGAAAATGGGAGCACTAGGAAGCATGTGTGTCACACAGGTGACTGTGTGTGTCACCAGGAACACAGGGCCACAGTCAGGATCTTTTTAACTTCAGCCTTAAAAGCTGCATGGCTTTGGGGGCTGGGGAAGCATTAATTTAAAATAAAGAGGAACTAATGTGGGAGAATTGAAGGCCAACTCAGAAGTACTAAAATGCAAACACCAAGATAAGGTCAGACAGAGAAAGCTGTGAGGCCAAGCACTGTTCCAGGAGCAGTGCTCTTTCCTGCAGCCATGTTCTCATCCATTTTCAGGGATACCCTCCCTCCCTGCCAGCCAGCCCAGCAGCCCTTGCATGAAGATGCCCTAAAGGGCTGGAAAACTCAGGTTCCACAGACAATGCGATGCTAATTTTGAAATTTAAGTCCCTGCCTCTGCATCCCAAGCAACATCTCTCCAATACTGTTTTGATTTGTAACAGGTAAATAATTTAGGTGGTCTTTTGCTTTAAAAGAGACGTTCAGCAAGGAAATGGGAAAGTTTGTTTTCTCTTGGAACACACAAACCCTGTCATTGCACCACAGGTTACAAGCAAGGTAATGCAAGTTGTCCAGCACCTCTAAATGTGGCTTATGAGTTTCCTAGATCAAATATACTTCTGGTGGTTCTTTTAAGGCTTGTAAAATCCCTGTGCTCTGAGAACTCCTGACTACACTTTACCTGACTGCTTTTACTCCTGGTAGTTTATGCTGGAAATGCTGACACCTCCTCCAGTCCAGCACCATGAAAGACAACTCCAATTAAACAGCGAGAGTGAAAGCACCACTGTTTTCACAAGCAGTGCAGTGGTGACTAGAAACATATTTGCTTTTACAATCTCTATTTCTGCTACTGAAGCACACTTCTGAAGACTTACAGCTTAGCAGAGCACACACAGTGCAGTTAAGGCCACAACTAAACCAATTCCCATTTCCCTGGGATGCAACCAGGACACTTGTTACTGCTTCAGTAGGTAGCTGTTCAGATCTCCTTGGAGCTGGCAATAAAACAAGGCTCAGTACCTCTGGCAGCATTGCAAACCTCCCTCTACACGGGGGAATTGGGGCAGTGCCTGGGATGGCAGCTCAGGTACTGCCTGCTCCTGGTGGGCAGTGCTGGGCTTCACCCAGCTCAGTCCTTGGCATCTCCCAGAATGGAGACTGCAGCCTCTCCGGGTGGGAAAATAATGCTAAATATGAGCTGGGTTGTGGGGATGGAGAAATGCAGGTTGGAATAATCACATCCACATCACCCAGACTGCTGCAAGACATGACAGCCCTTCTGCCAGCAAATGGATCAGCTGCTCGCTATAACCCTTCACCACTTCAGTCATTAATTATGGAGCTTTCTCTCATCACTACCCTGCAGAGAGTGTGCTGCACTTAAACATTTTCAAGGCTACAGCAGTCTTCGTAGTTCTGAGATTTTTACTTAATCAATCTTTGCATTTGTATGCTCTACTAAGCACCTCTGAGAAACAGGAGTATTAATCAAACGTAATTTTCTGTTATTAGGGTGGGGTTGTCATAAAATGGACTTCTTCACCCATACTGTTCTTCGTAATTAAAAAAATGAATCCTTTAATGAAGTCCCTGAAGTTAATACAGTTACAGTGACCTTTGAGAACTTGCAGAATTTTTACAGCAAAAAGAATTTACTTTAGTTTGGAACTCTCACCGTGCCTTGCATTTCCAGAAACAGTAAGAACTGTTGGATTTGCAAGGGTGCACATTTCTGTGCTTAGTTTTCTGACTTCAAATTTTCTCAGAATCTCTGAGAGTGGTAGGGAAGCCCACAGCCACTTCTCTATCAGGAGCATCTTTGTGATTAAGCCTACTGAGACAGCAATTAAGACAGCAGTAGGGTAACGACACAATGCTGAGTAGTTTCTTCCTATTATTAGCTACAGCTATTACTGTCAGAAACCTCAGTGTTCTCCTATATATAAAAAAAAACACTCCAAAACTTTTCTCAGTCCCTTTCAGGAATGGGGCTCTGCCCATCCAGCTCTTTCCTCACCCAGCAAAGAGCCCTTAGTGAATTTGGGACTATTGCCACTTCCTGCTTTTTCCCCTCAGTGCAGTGGATACAAAGCTCCTGCTTCAACAATCAGTAAGGTTAAGGAAAACCACTGCCAAGCAGGTCTTGATTATTCCATTACCTCTATATTCCTTTTTGCTCCCAGTCCTATGAAAATCCCATGATGCAAATGAGTTATTAGTCTGGGGGCTCAGGAAGAAAGTTATTCTCCCCTGGGATGGGTTTGCAGGCTGGTTCTCAGAGGTGTTTTTTGGTGCCCATACTGGACAATTCTTAGCTACCTACGAAATTCTTGAATTGTAACCCAAGAGCAAAACCTTCCACAAACCCTGGTTCTGCCTGGACAGGTGCATGTATCTGATTGAGAAACCACACTCATTTCTTCAAGTTTTCTTCATCAACATGTGCACACCAAAACCACAGCACTTGACACCTGGACATGACATGGAGGAACCTGAGCTGAACTCATTCTGTATGCCTGGATGATGTATGCAAACCCACAGCATCACAGAATTAACTAGGTTGGAAAAGACCTTCGAGATTATCAAGTCCAACCACGAATGAAGCATCCTCAGCCCTTGACCAGGGCAAATTTTAAGCCAAGTCTCCCTTGCTCTTCTGTCAACATTAGTGGCGTTCTGCCCTTCTCCAACAAACACCTATTAATGGGAAGGAAAAAAGATCCAACCATCACAAACTGAACAAGATGACTCTCAGAGCAGCTTCTGTCTACATTAGGAAGCTGGGAATCAATTTCTCACTTGACAGATGCATATTGGCTGCTGCTGCTCACACCTTGCACACCCCTACGGTGCTCTGGTAGAGGCTACACTGGGAGTAGGGACCGGATCTATCCTCTGAATAATCAGAGAAAATGCTCACCCTGAGAATTCAGGCACTTGGACAAAAACAAGGCTCCAAACTGCTCATCTGTGGGACACAACTTCAGCAGATCAGCAGCAGAAGTGCACCCAAAGGTGTTGGTGACAGCTGAGGGCCTCATCTGCAGCTTTGTATCTGCAGGACTAGGCACCTGCAGAGGCACATTTGCATCCAGTGCAGCATGCCTTGCAAACCTGCCCCCGGAGGATCTGTGCCCTTCCTCCCACTGTCAGCTTTTTCAGGGAGTGAAATCCTGGCACTCTCAGCCTATGGAAAGATCTACCTCAGCTATAAAGCATTCCCTTCAGGAACCATAAAAAATTAATTATTCAGCAGCATGAGCCTTAAAGAATTTATTTTTGTTTGGCAGAAAATGTCAACAAGCGAATGACAGCGCGGGGCGCTGCCTTGCCAAGACAAGGGGAAGGTTCACATTAGGGTTTAATGTCATGGCATTGAAACAAAAGCCCTCTTCACTCAAAGTCTGTTTAGTATCAGCCAGATTGAAACCAAATTCAGCTTTTGTTCTGCAAACCCCTTAACCATACACTACAGTCTCTACATGAAATGAGGCTTGCCATGTAAGATACAACCCTTCCTGCCAAAGCCAACAGGAGATGCTGAGGAGGATCCAAATGAAGTTTCTGATACCATGTGTAGAACATCTGTTTCTAATGTTCCTGCATGCTGTTTCTCTGATCCCATAAGGCAGTTCACCTACATCCAAGTGCTACATATGCATCTCTCCCCAAAATGCCCATGACCATTCACGGGCACAACTCCGAAACCTTTATGTTCTGGGTAGAGAGGTGTCTTGTCCTGGCTATGCTACAGCTCTTAGCACAGAAGGCTTTGGGAAATGATCACAGAATCACAGAATATGCTGAGCTAGAAGGACCCACAAGGATCAGAGTCCAGCTCCTAGCCCTGCCCAAGAGCGCTGTCCAAATTCTTCCTGAACTCTGTCATACCTGATGCTGTGACCACTTCCTTGGGGAGCCTAGTCCAGCATCCAACCACCCTCTGGGTGAAGAACCTCTCTCTAATATCCAACCTAAACAGAACCTAACAACTTCAGAACATTCCATCTGGTCCTGTCCCTGGTCACCACAGAGAAGAGATGAGAGCCTGCCCCTCCTCTTCCCCTCACAAGATGTTGGCACTGCGATGAGGTCTCTCCTCAGTCTCCTCCAGGCTGAACAGACCAAGTGACCTCAGCTGCTCCTCATACAGCTTCCCCTCAAGGCCCTTCACCATCTTTGTTACCCTCCTTTGGACACTCTAACATCTGAATGTCTTTCTTATAGTGTGGTGCCCAAAACTGCCACAATATTGAAGGTGAGGCTGCACCAGTGCAGAGCAGAGCAGGACAATCACATGAGCCGGCTGCAATGGTAAGAAACACAATCCCCACAAGGAGGAAATACAGAATCATAGAACCATTAAGGTTGGAAAAGACCTCTGAGATCACTGACCCAGCACTGCCAGCTCTACCACTAAACCACGCCCACAAGTGTTTTTTGAACACTTCCAGGGGTGGTGTGTTGATCACCTTGCTGCCCTCAGTGCTCCCAGAAGCCACCCACACTGGGGACCATCCAAGCAATCAATGCTGAGCCACAGCACAACAGCAAGTGGACAACACCACCCTCCTCCCCTCCATCATGTCGAGGAAGGGCACAGTGTGCACCCAGACAGACATTGTCAGCCCGTGCCTGCTGCATCAGCAACTGCTGCTTCCACACTGCATCGTGCAAATAAAGAGCATTTTGGTGCACAGCAGCAGTGACACTATGACAGGGCAGCCTGCAGGCAGGCTCCTAAGGCCCAGTGCAGGTGTGCACACACACGTCTGAGAAACCCTGTTTATCTTGTCTGCTCAGGACGGGTTTCGATCTCTTATTTTTTCAGTTGCACTTTTGGTGCTTCGAGGCTTTATGGATCATTAAATAAAGTTGCTGATGTTTTGAAATACTTAAGTGCCTACCTGGCCTTCTTGAAAACGTCTGTTTTTCCTCAGCTCGGCACTTTTCTACCTGCACATATGTTCACTGTGTGGATGAGTGATTTAGTATACTGAGCAATGTAAAACCATCTTGTTTGGGATTCTTTTTCTCCCTTATATTATGTAAGCCAAGCATACTGTATTTGATATTTCCACGCACTCAGTTTCACACAGTTCTCAGAAAGACTACTTAAAAATGAAGTCGATGAAAGCAAGTGTGAGGGTGCAAAGGAGGTGTTTTGGGTTTTTCTGTTTGTCACTACACTCAGGTAAAGTAAATTCCACGAATGATGAGACGCTGCTCTGATGGAAAAGCTGGATGCAGCAGGAGGGCTGTAGAAGCATGAATTCTATACCAGTCCCTTCGGGCTTGCACTGCAAATGCCAATGCTAAGGCTACAGGAGCATAGAAACATGGGGCCTTAGCTCCAGTTAATCCACTTAGCACCAAATATGTACTGATCCTCTAAAATTATAATAGAGTAAGTTAAAAATACATAGGTGACAGCTGAAAAAGGAACTGAGGACTATACTAAGGAACTGAGCAGAAAATTTGCATTTACATCGATCGGAGAAATTCTGCACTAACAGGCAGTGGGGAGAGAATAACAATTCTCACTTCTCATTAGTATTATTGCCACTCTGAATTTATTCTGATGGATTTCAAAACAAAACAAAAAAAAAAAAAAAAAGCAAAAATTCGGTTTTTAAGAGAAAAAATAAACAAGTGCCTTTGTTGAACAAGTCTCCAGCATCATCTCTGAAAGGAAGCACTGTTGTGCAGACAACCAGCCTTTTTAATGGAGAATGCTGACAATGGGACTTTCTTTAAAAAGTCCTTTGAAACAAAGTGCTCCATTAAAACAAAAGTAATGTAAAAATAGCTTAATTAAAAATTAAATAAAATGCAGGAGCAGTCTGCTTCCTCTGGTTAGTTCAGCCCCCAGTGGTTCATGCTGTGTTTTGGAAAATGTCTGTAGGACATGGTAGCATTCTCAGTGAGTGCAAGCCTGTCATGCAGTCACCTTAACCACACAAACACACCCATTGCAATAACAAATCACAGGCACTGCCTATCCTGAAGAGGATTAGAAAACTCCATAAATGCAGGGGTTTGTTATGCTGCCTCGAGGTTCAGATGTGAATTCTTGCAAATGATTTTATCACCCATCCCTCTTCTTTCCACTAAAACACTACAACTTCCTTTGCTGGCACCAAGCAAGTGAAACCTGATCTCTGAAGAATGAGCTATTACTGCAGTACTAATAATACTCTCCCTGCCTCCCACTAAGATTTGCTGTGTTTTAATGAACAACAGAACAATATCTGAAAAATAATTCCATATGTACATTCTGTAAACAGACCTCAGGCTCTTATACCGATTTGACCTGAAGTGCACTGTACTGTACCCTCTCTGCAACATGAAATTTAAGTCAAGTACAAAAAATTACATTTATATGCAGGCTCTGAAAGCAAGTGCTGTAAGGTTCTTCATGCAGCAAATTTCCTTCCCTGCCCACCCAGGATGGAGTAGGGTGGTTTTCTCTTCTGCTGCAGTTCACTAGTCTTTACTGGGAAGTGATCAGCACGTTGCTGGGCTTCAGGCTCTGCTTGCAAGAGCTCTCCTCTCATGTGCCCAAACCTGACTAAAGGTCACTCCCACTGGCCCCAGGAGTCTCCCACCACTTGCTGCTTCAGAGAGGATGGGTGCCAGCCCTGCTAGCCCAGGCAATGGGCTGGTGCCCACGACACTCTCAGGGGGCACTGGCAAAACCCCTCAGCTTGGGGAGACCCTAACACCTGGATCACTTGCTTCCTCTGTGGGAACTGCACAGAGATACACCCCTGCTGCTGCTCAAAGCACCTGGAAAGGAAATCTTTGCACTTACCATTATACTGGCTATATATAGTGTATATATATATATATATATGCTGGCTATATACCAGGTTGTTCCCAACTAGACAGCTCAACATTATGGATATCCCTTCTGAAATCATGAACTGGCACCTACCACAGCCTCTCAGAGTCACTCCAGGCAGAGGCATCAACAGCCTGGCTGCTTTGAAACTAAACTTTTAGTTTCCCATATCATTTATCACATCTCACACCTGGCACATGTAAAACAAACACCTCCCACTGGAATGAGGCAGGCCAGTAGAAATAACAAAGAATCTTATACTTGAAAAGCTGCAATAAAACTTCAAATACCCAAG
Source organism: Calyptomena viridis (assembly GCA_013390005.1). NCBI lineage: Eukaryota > Metazoa > Chordata > Aves > Passeriformes > Eurylaimidae > Calyptomena > Calyptomena viridis. The sequence continues at coordinate 24,325 of WEIV01030772.1, forward strand.
AGTGCTCCAAAGTCTTAATACACCTTTTAAGGTCATCATTATTGCAATCCCAGCTGTAAAAGATCACCAAATTAATTCAACATTTCTTGGCACATCAGGCACGTTAGATGCGTGACACACTAATCCGGCACCTTTCCCTGGGAAGTGACTCGTGGATACTCCACGTGGCCTCTCTGACAGTCACAGCTCACATCACCTCTCCTGCTCAGAGCCCCACTAACAGCTCTGACCTTATGTGAATCATTGGAGGAACACACCACCACTTCACACAGGAGAAGGCAGCAGGACCCAGCCCTTAATGACTTATATTTTCTTATTTTACTTGGCAGTTGCCCTTAAGTTCATCCAGCAACTTCTCTCAGATGTTCCTTTAAAAAAAAAACAACACCTTTTTTCTCCCTGTCAGTTAACACAATTAAAGACTACTGGTTTACCTTAATGGAGAGATTTTTTTTGCTTAACTTTTCTGCAGTCCCTGAGGAGTTATACTTACATCATGCATGGAGTCAAGAAGTTTAGTCAGTTGGTAGAATCTCTGCCAGCTTTGCCCAGAGTTACTTGGACATTTAGTTACCATCTTCTTTAGTTCTTTAATGTAATTTGCCCTCATTTCTTCAAATGCAGCTTGGCTTTTGAGACCATCCTTGGGAACTGTCATTGAAAAGGCAGTCTTAAATTAGTATTAACTGCATTGCTTATTCTTTTGATGTGCATACTTAAACAGTTACACCAGTTAATGGATGAAGGAATTAAACCTTTAAGCAAAGTCCATAATTTTACAGACATTGGTAGGGGATCAACAACATCACACAGATTTTCAAGGCATCCTCTCCAGATGTGTGATTGCAGAAGCTGTGGCAGAGGACAAGATAACATCTCAAATATGACACATGCTAACCTCATGTTTGAGCTGTTTTTAATACAATTCAACCACATAAGAAAAGGCAGATGGATCAAGGGTACTTTTTTTAAAAGCTGAAGACGTGATTTATCATTCTTGAATGATTCCCCACACTTGGCAGAGGAGAAGAAAGTACAGAATTACAGCTGTTATCTGCAGAAATGCTAGACCAAGTGACACATCTTCAAGCCATCAAGTAAGAGCTAAAATTTCTTTGAAAATTTCATCTGTGCAACACCTAAAACAAACAGAGACATTATTCTGCATGGAACAGAAGACTTTTCCAAATAGTTATCCTGACCCAGTGTTTGGCCATGACACAATTGCAAGCACTTGTAGTATCCTATTAAAGTTTCCATCTGCCAGGGGAACAGAGGATCACGGAATCATCATTTCACAAATGGGCTAAAAGTAAAGTTTTTTGATATTTTTTTACTGTGAGACATACCAACAAGGCTAATTACAAAAGCAAATACATTGTTTCATTACAGATTGCAAATACCCTTGCACTCCAGCAGGTTCTGCCCCAGACAGGAATGGCTTGTTAGGATCTACAAAACCCCAAAGAGGTTATTAATAACATTACTCAAAATGTTCTGCTGTTTAATATCTGAATTGGTGGAACAGTGCTTAATCACTGAATTTATTCCTTATATCTCTTAATGGTAGTCCACAGAGGGAAAATAAAATACTCAGCTGTAACAGGAGTGAGTTTATTTCCTAAGGAATGCAGAAAACTATGTCAGAGTAAGCTAAATGGGAAGTTAACTATTAAAAACACAAAGGAAAAAAAAAAAAGGTGAGTTTCCAATTTAGTTTACCCTGACTTAACATCTTGACAGAAATTGTCTTGTTCATCCATTCCCTTCTCATTCAGATCCTGTGAACTGCCCTCTATCCCCACTGAAATCACACCCTAAGTATGTAACAACTGCCCAAATGGCTCCAGAGTTGAAGCTTTAAGAAAAAGCATCAGTATCTACCAGAGCAATTTAGCAATGAAAAACAAGGAGGAGCTGTACCACCACGAAAGCAGCAAGGACTTGAGGCCACAAAGTGCTGAAAGGGGACACAAGCAAGAATCTTTAGAAAAAGCCTAGGAGTTAACACATCAACCTGCTTACTGCTCAGTAAATATTATATATTTATATTATAGAATCACAACGTAAATACTGTATATTCATATTACATGAACATAATATTTAATTTTTAAATTCTAGCTGCAAACTCAGTCAGTCAGCTGACAGATAAAAGAAACTGTCTGGAACAAAGCTACAAATTCAGTTCAAGCTCAATGAATACAGAGGCACCAATCAAGATGAGTGAAGCCATCAGGGCATGCTGTGGCCCACAGAACACACAGGCTTTACAGTTCCTTTAATATTTACAGGCCTGTATTCCTACATGCTGCTTAAATACTGTTAGAACCACTCTTTCTTTGTCTACTACTATGTATTTTACTGTTCTGTCTGAAAATTATTACACCATCACCCCAGCCAGATTATTAAGAAAGAAAGAAAGACCACAAATAAAGAGAACTCAAGCAAAACATGAAATTCTGGAGGTTTGCCCAGTGTTTCTGATTTTACTTATTAAATGCAGCAATGCTGTTGGCAAGCTCCCAGAATCTATGGTCTGTGGAAAGCAAGAAAACAATTGAGTTGTAATGTGTGGTTTCTTCCACATCTAAATGGAGTGAAACTTCCTTGATGTGGTCATCATGAAAGTTTCAGAATAACTTGTATTCTTGCTCATCACATGATTCAATAAAAAAAAATTAAATGAAAATAAACCTGGCGTTTTCTGTCATAAGATTGTACCGAGGTGCAATCATTCAAAACTAGGGTTGCTGCCCTTCACATGACACTTTCTGGGTTTTATCACCACCTTCATTTCCTTTTCACTCTCCTCTCTCTCTATATAATGTAAATATCCCGATTCTCCCAAAACAAACTATTTTTAGCAGGTTTTCTGGTGACTGTGGTGTGTTTTTCAAAGGAACCCAGCTCACTGATGTTAATTGGCCAGGCTGATCTCTCCTAACAGATTCTTGCAATAACTCATTAGTTTACACCCTTGAGAGGGTAGAATAATAAATACCTAGCTTAAAGACATTTTGCAACATTTTTAGAATGCCTGCAAGTTCTTTTTCTAAAGATTCTCCCCCTTTAGGACTGAGTAAAAAGTTACAGAGGCAAATCTCCAATCCAGACACTCTCTCAAGGACATTTTGGGAGCCAATCCCTTCTGAGCACATCCATGTTAAGCACTGCTAGTTGCTTCTGGAAAAATCCTGAGTGACAACCTTCAAAAAAAACCCCATCTACTCCTCCGGGCAACCCTGGAATGTATCAGCTCCTCCCCATTCCCGTTTCACTGGCAGACCATCTCTTCCACCCCTCGGGGGAGTGGGACCTGGGGGACAGATTCTGTGAGCCAGGACACAAAGTGCTCCCCAAATGGCAGCGTCTCTCCCCAGCCCAGCAAGCTGGAACAGCTTCAATCAGAAGGAGAGAAGCTAAAAAAACTTACAGCTCCAGGAGGTTTCTATTAGAGGGTCCAAATCCCCTCCAGCACTGACAGGAACTGCAGCTTCATGTCCTCCTTCAAAGGCAGGTATTTCAACCACAGAGCTACCAGCTGGATGGGACGGGCAAAAGGCACCACGGGCAGGGAGAAAGTGCCCATCCCACCACCTCGTCACTTGGCTTTGCTGGATGCTGCAAGTCCTGCACAGGCACCTCACTGTTCCTGTAGCCAACATGCCCATGCTGTGGATGGGGACTCGGGAGGCTCCTGGGTGCCTAAATCTGCTGCTGCTCTGGCCTTTACTGGTTTCAGTGACAAGCGCCGTCCAGGGCTGCACGACTCACACCTACTGCTTGCCATTTGCTTCTCCTCTCCTCTTTGGCAGAAGATGGGGGGATGGGAGAAGCCAGTGGGATCTCACAGGGCTCCACTTGCCACCAAACAGGGAGATGCTCTGTGCAGCACGAGCCCTGGGAGCCCCTGGCCCAGCATCCTGCTGCTGACAGCTTGTGAGTGAAAGCCAGAATAAGCACAGCGGGCTCTTCCATCTCCTGCTTCTCCTCTCCCTGTGCAATGCCTCTACATCCAGCCTCCTACTGCCATGGGAATTCTTCCCCGGTGAGTTCACTGCAGTGACATAACGAGCACCTGCCCATCAAGCTGATGCATTAACTCCTCATGATGTCACCGAGTGGATCCCACAAAAAGTAGTGTGATTCCAGAGAAGGAAGTTTGTGTTTTTCATCCAGACTGATAGAAAAGTAATGTGCAAACTGCCTATTTACACAATTGTACTGGGACAGGAGTTTTTCAATATTTTCAGTGAGATAAGATGAAGAGACCTGCTAATTACTACTCAGTGCCATAACACACACCAAGATGTAATTTTGTATCTTAAAACTCAAAGCAGGATGCTCAGGAGAAAAATAAAGCACACACTGCCATTTATTAAACTTTCAGAAGCCTGTAAAAGGGCTTACCATTCTCAAGTCACTTGGCATTACAAAATCACCTGCTCTGCAGCACAGACAATGCACATCTTTTGATCTTGAACGTGATGTTAAGTCAGCCAAACTTTGGTGGCTTGGAATGTTGAGCAGGGATTTTCTCTCAATCCTCACAGCTGTAGCAATTTTTTGGCTTGTCTGGTCTATTCATGTGGTTCCCCCTACAGAGAAGTGTGGGGGGGCAAAGTGCCTTTCCTGGCCACTGCTGTCCCTTCAATGCATGTGATGCATTTAAACAGCAAAGACACTTCCCATACTGACTGCTGATAAAGCCCTAAGACATAAAACCAGGCTTATTCCTGCGGCCCAGCTGGAAACAGTTCGGCTCTTTCGTCACATTAGTTAAAATCACCGCATCCCTTTGTGAGCTGGAATACTTTCAAGTATATTTCAAGTACTCCCAGGTAACCATGAATCCACCTTACCTGTGCTCAACAGCAGCAAAACTTTCATTATAGTGTACTCCTCAAAGCTAAGCTGCAAGCGGACAAACTGCAGACTGATCTGGTGCATCCCCTGGCACAGTTCAAACATCGCAGACTGGCGCATCCGCTCCCTGCAAAGACAAACAAAATCCAGAGGATAAATACAGGGAGAGCACAACGTGCGTGGGGGATGTTAATGAGCTGGCAAAAATGTTCAATAGTAAAATATATTTGGATTGTTGGGGGTTGTTCAGCCCTGACCTGGCTGATGGAAATGTGCCTTGCTGAAGAGGTCAGAAGTGGTGCAGCAGAGGAACCTACACCCACTGCATACACATTCATCAGTTGACATCTCTTGTTCAAACTGAACAAACTGAAATATTCAAAAAACGCGTGTGGTTTTTTTTCCCCAAAATAGTAATCTAAAATAATCGGGGATAAAGAAGTATATAAGATAAGGAACTCATTCATTAACACAGACTTTTGCCTGTTAAATCGTAAAATAATTAGGACACATGACTTGTATCTAGATAACTTTATTTTTCTTTAAACATACTTTCACAAATTTAGCTTCAGACCTTATCTCTCTTCTCCGAGGTAACCCTAGGCTAACCTACCCTGCCCAAATTTCAGGCAGAATTAGTCAGAATTTTGCTAAACTTCTGAAGCTGCCATCCCAAGCCACAACAGCTACAGCAAACAGTCATTGAAAATTGCCTGTTTCAGCTGAAACTGTGATAAACATATATTTATATATATACACACACAGATATTTTTACAAAGTGCTATAATTGTTCAGTGACCACTACTTTTTCTTTTTTAATTGTTTAAAAACAACTGTCTGTATTTGTTCTAACATTTTTTCAGATAATTGGGGAATTGGATGGAATTGGATGAAGTTCAGCTCATTATTTTAACCAAGCAACTGCCTTTTCAAATATACAAATTGGCTGGTGAAAGAGAAGAATCATACTGTGTGCAAACAAAGACTGACATACTCTTCCTGGTGTTTTATTTCACTACTGCCAGAGCAGATTTTATTTTCCTCCTTAATAATAATAAAGCAGACTCCCCATTGTTATATGGGCTCTGCACTTTTCCCCTGCTCCACCCTCTCCTTGAGACTAAGAACTTCCAGCTTTTTTTTTTTTTTTAATAATTTAATTTAATAGTAGCTGCAACACCATATGTACTTGTTTTTATTATGCATCATGGACTGCAGGGAAAAAATTAAATAGAAAATAGTCTTTGAATGCTTTGGAGGCTGTCTGAAATGCCACTTGGCCCTCAGTTTGAGAGGCTGGATGCACACAAGCCCAGTCGAGTGCTGCAGAGGACTTACAGACATCACCTGCACACTCTCAGTGTCTGTCACATACTGGAAATGCACAGAGTGACCCAGAGTAACTGGCATTGGATGGAACAGAAAAGGATTTGTAGAATTAAAAAATTAAAACCGAGCATTTCTGAAGCTGCTGTGCTCAGGGCCCTGCTCCAGCCCCAGTCTGCCAGAGGTGCGTGGCCACCATCTGGCACAGCAGCACATCTCTCCCACTGTGTGGACGTGCCCTTGGGATGGAGGATCCAGCTGTGCCAGGGATGGGGGCTCCATCCTGTTTGGCCACTGCATGTTGCATCCTACTCCCTTTTGGGGACATCCCCCTAAACGAGCTCCAGGGCCTCCTGCCTGACAGGTTGTTATTGCCCAGAGACCAAACAGGCACCTCTGAACTGACCCAGAAATAGCCGGGGAAAAAGGGCCCCAAAAGACCCCAGAGAATGACCTCCCTCCTGCTGCTTCCACTCCCCTCCCTCTTCCCAAAATTACTAAATCCAGGTCTAGGGCACAGGTAATGGTGGCTTCTAACTGACCACTCAGAGGGATACGTACTGAAGTTGAAAGGCAAATGATTAGTGAGGGATGCTTGTAGTTTAAAAAATACATTTTAAGGTTTATCTCACACTGCCAAAGGCAGCAGGATTCAAAGTAAGAACAGTTTATGACATCCATCATTACTTTTGCAGGACACCAAGGTTAGTTTCTCCAGCCTCAGAACATAAAGCTGCTGCCACCACCAAATCTGTGTTTGACCTCCATAGAGAGGAGAAGTGCCAGACCTTTTTTCATCAGACACCACAAGCCACGCAGCAAACAAAATGAAACATTTTGATGTTTTGTCTCAGGTTTCTTATGCTTTCAACTAAACAGGTGGCCAAACACTCTCTGTGAGAGCTAACGTAGAAGTATTCTCACTCAAAATCTTCATTTTTTCCATTTCTTTGCACTTTGACATTTTATTTTTTCTACCTTATGTTTTTCTTTGTACTTGTTTTGATTGTATATGATTGCCTAAATAGAAGAGTTTCAGTAACAGGGTTTTTTGGGTAAGTTATTTTTCTGGTCTCTCTTTTAAATATTCAGTCTTTTATCTACTTACAAATATTGATCTTTAGCTTGCCATCAGGTTTTCCTTGAGGGTATTGTTTGCAGTGAGGTAAAATTATACACAGAACGAGTTACTTTGTGGCTTGTATAATGTACAGCAAACTTGTAATTTCAAATCAGTTTCCCTCCTGAAAAATCAATCCAGTTGATTACTTATTTACAAATTATTGCTAACTACAAATTATGTAAGGATAGAGACAACTGTGCTTAATGCAAGATAAGCATTTTGTGGGAGTTCACAGTACTCAACTTTGCATTTGATTTCGAACCCACACTGCGTAAAATAAGAGGGTACAGAGCTTTTGAAAAATTCAGGTGCTGACATCACAGATATCCCAATACCATGACAGTAACAACAAAAATAAAGCAATAGAAATACGTTAAAAGAGAAGGGGCACCGAGAAATGAAGGCATGCCGACGTAAAATGAACACAGTTATATCTTCCTTCCCAAATGCACCATCTAGAACAAGTATCATCAAGACATCACAAGTGCCATTACCATCACAGGGAAAAAGTAAAACAATCTTGTGTTGCTTTCCACTCTACCTTTTTTCCTTTTTTTTTTAAAGAAAATAAAAAGAGCGGGAGGGGAAAAAAAGGGGCAAAACCCAGCCAAACCCCGTTGTACCTCTGACACAGCCTCTAAACTTCTCAACACGGAAAAGGCAGAATATGAAGATCTAGTATATAAGAGCATGTATCTTTATGGGGACATTTAAGAAGGTAAGTACATTTAAGTAATAAAAGGCGTGGAGCCAAAGCTCTGAATCCGCTATGTGGATACGCATTCAAAAGTGGTGTCATTAGCTCAGTTTAGCTTAATCCTCCTTCATAATAATACGCTTTAAACTTTACACCTTAAGTTAATCCATCTTAAGTTCCTCGAGTGTCTCCTTACAGGCTTAATTTAATGCCTGGCTCACATTCTGTCTGACCTTTCCCGCAGCCCTGTGGACAGGCAGCACGACTGCCACCAGCCCCATTCCCCCAGCTACTGCTCTGCCCAATTCCCATCTGCTTCCGCACAGCTTCTGTGGCCGTGGGAACCTTGTATTACCTGGCCACTGATTTGCTCATCACATCCTCACTGGAACTGAACTGCTGCTGCATTTTCCTGCTTTCCCTTGGGAGGAGACAAAGCAGGCACATCCACTGGCACAGCCCTCCAAGGCACCTCCGCCGCCTCGATGGGAAGAGAGGTTTTGTTCCTGACGTTGGTCTTTTCTCCATGAACTGCAGCAAACACACTCCTAGTTGAGAAACTCCCTGGTACCTTTCCTGGTCTCCTCTTTCTTCCCACTTGATCTGGGATTTCCCTCTTACTCCAGCTCTTTCGTCTCTGCCACCCTCGTTTCCAAAATTGACTCCAGATCTCCAAATCCTCCTTTCATGGACAGGCTTGCATGGAGGCCAGCCCAATGCCTCAGCCTGATGCATTCTCAAGATGTAACCAGAGAGCTGAATACATGGATGAAAAAATGGCAAACCAACCCAGCTCCTCCTGTTCTCCTGCTCTGTGGAAGTAGCTTGTCCTTTTCCACTGGGGCGAGTGATGAGACAGTCTCTGGGCACCTGGCAGAAATGAACTGATGTCCCACATCATCAGGGGATGAGTCAGGTACAATAGATATGTAGGATTTGACCAGTCACACTGGGAAAGGAGGGAAGGTTTGAGGAAACTATTTAAGACAAGACACCCTAAATACCAAACCAGTCACAGATCTCATTAATACTCTTACAGGACCTCCATAGAAACCAAATAGCCACATCAAAACCAGTGAAACTACAGGCATGATCAACAGAAACAACTTACTATGGCTAAGTAACTTACCATTTATGAAGTCATCATAGAGTCTAGTACTATAAATCTCCTTGTTGAGGATGGAAACTGCAACTCAACTGACTGTAACCAAAAAGAGGAACCCTCACATCAAGAAATATTCAATGACAGGGAAAACTCAGCCCCAAATCAAACCTGATACCATATGTCATTTACTTTCTAATGAAAACTATTCTAAGTTGCAGCACAAAGCATCTTCCTAAATTAGACAGGGAAGTGAACAAAGAGAAAGATGTGGTGGGTGTGTTGAAGTTTCATCAGGACTTAAGTGGCTTGCTGATAATCCCAAGAAAAAATGGGCCACAGCATCCCCTTTCACAGCATCTCAGGGGAACCAATGTAAAGCTGACTTAGTCCCTTGACCTCAGCAGCTCAGAGAAGAGTTAGGCCAGGACCAAGCAAGATTTGTAGCAAAAATCTAATGTTGAAGATACTTCTTGAGTTGCCTGGTTTTACACTTTTTACCACTGTAAGAACTATTACCAGTTTTATAACCAAGAACCTTTCCTTTGCTAGAGTAAAACCTGTATCCACTTGAAGGTGGCCCATCATTTTAATTATTTCACAGAAATTCATAAAGCACATTACACTTTAACAAAACCAAACCAAATAACCAATCAAACAAATGCAACCCAACAACAAAACCTGCCAAAGGCCTGAAGGTCAAAACCTGTTTGGAAGCCTCAGAAACAAGTTATGCTTTCCCTCATGCCAGGAGAAGTCAGTTTGAACTTGGCAGAGAGAGAAGCAAAACATCACCAGACACCTTAAGGGCAAGGCAGAGATGCTGTGGATCAAAAGGGAAAAATAGCAGGGACATGGGATCACACCATTCCTTGCTCAGCAGCTCAAACCATTTAATCAGAAAAGCCCTTGGCCTGAATTATCTTACCCGCCTTAGGAGGGCTTCCTTCACTGGAAAAGGTTTTGAGGTTCTTGGAGAAAGAAAAAAATAAACATATTATTGTCACAACAATGTACTGTTTCTTGAGGGAGTATTCTACTTCAACAGCTCCAACACTGGCAACAGATTGACACTACCTAGAATAAAACTAAACAAATCACTCCGTATAAAGGGCAATCCCTGCACTGCAGTGTGTGTGGCAGCATTGGGAAACACTGTGCATCACTCTGCTCAGTGGACTGTACCCAGACACCTGTTTCCCATCTCAAAGCCATTATCAATGCAACCAAAATCAGCAGGACTGGAGCAGCATCATTAAGTTATTGCACTGATCAAAATCCGAGCCAAAATTCATGCAGAATTCAGGCAAAATTTAATTATGACTTTTCATTCAGTACTTATTTCTTATTCAGCACTTTCTAATCTCTGCTTACTCCGCAAGCCACAGGAGAAAGAGATAAAACATACTCCCTTCAACACATTGCCTTCAACTCTTAAAGCAAAGCTTTAGAGTCATCTTCCAGGAGGAAGGCAAAAATACCTGTTACCTCACATCGATGGCAAATGTGGGCACTCAATCCCACTGAAATTCATGTTAGTTTTACCACCGGTTTCTATCGGAGAGAAATTCGGGTCATGTCCATTTTCCCTTAAACTTGTCACACATGAGAAATAAATACCCTATCTTTGGCATCACCAGCAACCTCTATTCCTCCTGACAAGGCAGCAGCTGCTCTTCCTAAGCAGTAAAGGATAGAGAATTCAACTACTACAGTGCAGTTGTTTACATTGGCATGAACAAACATAGGTTGGGAATTCAGTGGTTTATCCAGGAAAGTGTTAACCTAGAGGCAGCATAAAGCTGATACCTCAGATGACCACCCTGCTGCCTACACAAGCGATGGTGGATCTCAGCCAGGTGACACCACAGCCCCTGCCTGCTTGCTCTAAATGATGCTGAAAGAGAAATACTTCAGCAATGATGACACAAGAATGTGCAAACCCACCGCCACCAAAGTAAAACATTTAACCTCACAGGTTCTCTCCAGGTGCCAGGGATGCTGCAGACCGAGGGGTGTGTACCTGGGAACACTGGCACTACAGAAATGACCCTGGAAGAAGAAGCTGCCAAACCCAGGAAAAACCAGGGACTGAGGAGCACTAAGGCTGGATGCTGACAATCAGACAAGGGAGATTGTTTCATATTAAACCAGATCTGCAGACATTTCCTGGTATTTTGTGGGCCTTAGCCACCAAGGCGATTGGCAATTTTTAAACTGAACTTGCAGGAGTCAAGTCTGAAAATTAGCTTTCTCCCAAGAAAATCCTCATGGTGATCCTAGAGAATACCATCCCAGATAACTAAGAAATTTAGAGCTGCTTTAGAAGTTTTAGCCAAGTGTCCTCCTGTTACACGTCTATCAACAAAAGAATTGGCAACAGCTCCTGGATAATGATTGCCAAAAGAGAGTTTCAGCTCGCAATCACTAACAGAAAACTTGTGCTAAAATCCAACTTAATAATCACCAAGTTATATAATCCTAAAATCCCAAGCACATCAATAGCAAAAAAACCCAAGTATCTGCTGGTATTAACAGTTAATTATGCAGTTAGCAGAATGCTGATACCAAATACTCTCTTTTGGTTTGCATTTGCATTTCAAAAGAGACAAATCACAGTTTAAATTAGCAAATACATAATTATGCCTTTACCAAAATACTTTTCAACACCACATTCGGTAATAAGTGTTGATAATGTACACATGACAATAAATTCTCTGTTTTGAAGTTCATCAGAGAAAGGTAATGACAGCCAGAAAAGGTGCCCATTAGGTATTGTTTTCTACAACCATTCTGCCAGGGCTCATTGTCACTTACAGTGGTTTATCAACAAAATTACTGCTATATTGCACATGCATCCTCCTCTTATGCCAACAATGCCTCAAAAATCAAGACTTTGCTCACTCAGTCAACACAAAGCCTGGCATTTTTTGGAAGTCAACCGAGGCAAACCTTCCCCTCAGATGAGTTTAGAAAAAAAAATTCCTAATTTTTCTTTTAATCGTGTTTAACTCTACAGGGGAAGTAGCAAAATAAGGCACTATGCAAGTGGAAGGCATTTGGAGATGCCAGCAAACAGCTCATTGATGTGTAGAAAAATTAAAGTGGCACCACATTCAGAAAGACCCTTGCAAGGAACAAACCTCTACCCTAACCCTTCCTGCCAAGGACCTCGAGAGAAGTGAAAAGACACCCTCCCAAAGGGCTTGTGGATGTCCCAAAATCATGTTGAGACAGTACTAAGACAGCATAATTATACCACGTAAAATGTAGAATCATTGGGCAAGTCTTGATGCTAAAGTCATAAAAACTGACAGTCAAATCCTTTTGAACACATCACAAGCTGGAAACCTGCCAGAACATCCTCTGGGCCAACTGATGATCAAGATGAAAAAAAAGTGTTTGAGAAAGATCAGAAAAGTTAAATAAAATCTTTGCATCAGTGCTTTCCATAGAGGAGTCCAGGAAGGCTCTGCACCAGAGCCTTTTCAGTAAGCCAACGTGAGAACTAGTTTCAGATTAAAGTGTGAGTAGAAGAGGGTTTAGAAAGGAAAAAAAAAAAATACAGTAAAATGAATAGTAATAAATCACCGAGACCAGATGGCATCCATCCACGAGCTGTAAAGCAACTAAAATATGGAATTGCTGAACTACTAACTGTGCTGTGCAGCTTATTGCTTAAATTGCCCTTATAAAAGTCGTGGAAGGCGACGAACGTGACTGATTTCTTAAAATGGGTCTTAGAGTGGGAAGGGAGCACTCAAGAGACCAGAGGCTAGTAAGTCTCATTTCTATATCTACCAAAATGATTGAAAGAGGAGCATGAATAGATAAATAAATATGCTGCAAGGGAAGAAAGTCAGCACAACTTTGGCAGAGAGAGGTCATGTCTCATGAATCTGTGAGAGCACTCGGAAAGCACAAGGATGTTCTGGTGGATACAGGCAATGTCTGCAGGACGGAAATGCTTTGCACATGCCAGGTCTAGCTGCATCCCACAGCCATATGGGGTGAGACCTAAGCAAACACCAATCCTCTCCTTCTCCTCCTCCTCTCCTCTGCCCTGGTTTCCACACAAAGGAAATTGGGGCATGCAGCTCGGGGATGGGCTCTAATACCATCTGTCAGCATGCCAGCATGGGTAATTACTGGTCTAGGACCTGCACACTGCTTTGCATCAGGAGGTGGGTGCAGATGCAATCATGGCAAGGTTGGATTTTAAAGCTATTAAAGAGATCTCCTGAAAGCTCTTAAGGAGAGTTTAGGGATAAGGAGGAGGTCTCTTCATGGATTATCAGCAGCTTAAAAATAGGAGACCAAGGGTCATAACAAATGGACATCTCTCACAAGTAACAGAGGTTACCAGGGAAGTCTCACAGAGCTTTGTGCTGGGGCCTGGGCTGACAACGGTGCTCAGACATCATCTGAAAAAAATCAGAGCTATGAAAGTGGCAGAGCTCGCTGGTGACTCCAGACCATGAAACTGAAGCTGCCTGTGAAAGACTGCTGAAAAATCCTGCAAGCCTGGGTGGCTGGCTGACAAAATGGAAAGTGAAAATCACTAATTGAACAATGCAGACAGTATAACCGTCTCTCATCATACACAAAAAGTAACTGGATTAACAAACATCCCACAATAAAGAGACATAGGTGTATCCTGGGAGAGCTTTTGGGGGCTTCTGCCTTTTGAAAATGCACGCTCAGTGTTTGTCAAAAAAAGCATAGATGTGAAAGAAGAGTTGAGAGCAAGACAGAATTTGTAATTTTGCTACTGCATCCACTGTGCTCTGAACCCAGTGTGTCAGTCTGGGCTCCTCCCAAAATTAATACAATGGGCTAGCAAAGCATGGAGGGAGGAGTTGAGGATGGCCAGGGACAGCAAACAACTCATATACAGTGGAGATTAAACTGACCTGATTCTTTAGCACACAGAAGAAACGACAGGACTTGATGGAGACCTAAGTGATGAATGCCATACATGGGATGAGAAGGATTATATCCACTATCACTACAAACACAGGAATGAAGTGGCACTCCATGAAATTACCAGCCACCTGCTTTAGAAACATCTCCAACAAACAAATATGCATAATTAAATTGCAGCAGCGGCTGCCGCAGAACATTTTAGATGTCAAGATTATAAATGTATTAAAAAAGGTATTAGGCAAATTCACAGAAGAAAGAGACAGAAGGGCTATTAAGCACAACTGTCTGAATGCAATGCAATCTCACTTTCAGAAAGTACCCAAATCACTGACTGATGGAACAAGCAAATGAAGTATCATTTTACCCTTGTCCTGATCTTAAGCTTTCTTTGCAACTGGCCAATTTAAAGGATGAAAAACTGTGCTAGATGGACCTTTATTCTGACAGTTTTCAGATTCTTAGAGATCTCCTTAAAACTACTTTAACTCTTGTTTTCCTTTACAGTTTCACAGTTTGAACCAAAACACTCTAGAAATTTAAGAAGTGTTCAGAGATAGAGGCATTAAAAGGCAGAAGCTTTAGAAATTTATGCAAAGAAACCAGATATATTGCTTTGCCCAACCAATGACCCATTTACAAAGAAAATAAAATACAAAGCAAAATAAAGACTTGGAAAACCTAGCAGAAGCATATTACATCTATTATGTACAGGTATGACAGCAGTTTTTCCAAATTTCCTTCTGTGTCTGCACTTTTGTGGGGTGGGTATGTACCACAATCCTTTCATGTACTTTTCTGGATGGGAACTGAGCTGAACTTTATGAAAAATAAATAGTAACAACATATATAAAAAATTTACTGATGAAGATACTCACTTCTCACTCACATTTGTATACTGACATACAAACAGACACTTGGTATGGATCCAGTACTCCTCATCAAAAAAACCCCAAAACCATGCAGGGAGGATCATCAAAGAGTGCTTGGTGGCCTTTTAACAAAATCAGTGATCACACACACAATTTATTACCAAAGAACGAATATTGACTACTCCTATCAACAACCGTTGGGCAATCTTAAATAAAAATGAGGGATTTGGAGACTGCCAGATGAAAGAGATTACAAAAATGTACCTAAATTTAGAAATGACAGGATTAACAGATTGCAAAAGAAGCCAAAAGGGTTAACAGCCACCATCCTCCAAAACATAAAAGCAAAAAAAAGTAGTAATTTAAACAATAAAAGAAGTTACTTATTGGCTTTACCACCATTCACAGATGATCTAAGTAATCATCCCCCCCTCCAACCCTCAAGGTATATAAGGTTAAAAAAAATGCTGTTCCTAAATATTCAGCTTATTTTATTATGTTTATCTTCCTGCTGTTACCATAGAAATCAGAATACCAGGAAGACTTACAGGCTTCAGCACTGAAAGGGCACAGAGAGGCTGCTGCATCCTTGCATTGCCTTATGCAACACCAAATCCTACTGGTCCCAGCTTCCACAAGCGTATTTTGAGAGGATATTAGGAACTTAATGAAAAGACAATGAGTATTTTATTTACTAATAAAAATATTAGTAAATTATGTATTTCTATATCTACTAATATATATGTAAATTATGTATATTTTATTATTTACTAATAAAGCATACATAGTTATTAAATGCAGATTTTCAATAAAATCTTAAGATATTCAGCTGAGCTACATCTTAATTCTTAAAATTGATTTTATGACTTTCCTCAATGTTATGAAATCCTCTGCCCATGCACATCTCATGACAACACTTCATAGAAGTGAGGTACAGAAACTTCATGGAAATCCCCATGTACTGAAACTGTTTTCCCAGCCTCTCTCTACTTCATTCGCTCTACACTGACTTTCTCATTTGAAAAATGTATTCTCTACTTTTCCTCTACTGCTAACATCAAACTCTGCCTGTTTTTAAAACTTCACTCTTGGGGCAACGATGACACATGCTTCTAACTCTAAATTTTGATTTTACTGGAAGTTAAATCTTGTACTTTAAAGGATGTATTTATATTAATTTGTAGCAAACTTAGTTTGTTAAACTACATTACATACATAGTATGTATTATTTAAAAATATCTGGAGTAGATGACTAAATTTTATAATGAAAAATACATCCATAATGCACCACAAACTATAAAAGTGGCCAGTATGTCACAATTGCCTGAAATGGCAATAATGAAAGGCCTGCCTGCACTCAAAATCCATGGCCTCAAGCTTCACCTTATCAGTCAAAAAATCCAACCACTATGTCAATTGATATATTCAGCTCTTAATGTTTTGTACATAACATTCAGTAAACTGCAGCATCTACCGAAACCTTTTTACTGTAAAGACTGAGCTGCATATGATGTAATACAATAATTTCAGACATGGGAAAAAAACTTCACTGATCCAAATGCTTGTGAAGACTGGCCCCAGTTTTTAGACTCTGTTTTTGAAGTTCACTTCAATCCTTTTGGGTATCTCATGCAATGCCTAAAGCTTTACCAGGCAAACCCTCAAGTCCTTGATTAGGGCAAAAAACCCGTGACAGAGTAAAGTACAATGGCCAGCAAATTCAGAACCTGCACACTTATGCACCTATGAGTTATTCTTTATGCTGCAGATGACAAATCAAGAAAAAATCAAAGAAGCAAGAAAACACACAGCACATTAGTCATTCAGTGCATTTGCAAAATGCTGTTGAAATATTGATGCCGTACTTTAATGTGCTGAAGTGTCTCAACATGGTGTGTCTCAGCACTACTGAACTCTTTCAGTGTCCCATATCTTTGCTGGTTTACAGATGGATAAGGCTGGAATGGTAAATAAGGTAACTTGGGTAAATCTGCTAAAAATAGTAAATGATTTTGGAATCTGATTCTCTTCAGAAGTCCCTAAGGATACAGAAATAGACAAAGAGACCACGTAAAACTTAAAATCAAAAGACAAATCAAGACCTGTGGGGGAATTCTAGAGTTGGGCTGTCCTTCTGGGGTTTTTAAGCCAGCAGAAACCCACACATGCCAAAGAGGAACAGGGCTTGAGTTTTAATATTTGTCAGCAATGCCACAGCTGAGTTTTTGCCCTATGGAGAAATAAGAAGCCACCATCCCTCTTCCTGAGGGGAAGGAATGGATAAGCAGTGCAGCTTGACATGAGGGATGCAGTTTCTGGCTCCCAGCTGGGAGGAGGAGATGTGCTGGGAGCACAGGCCATGGCTCCAAGGGCAGCCCATGTCCCACTGCTCCCACTGGTTTCCCACGTTGTGGGAGCGAGGATCCCTGCCATTCCATGTCTTGGCTCCTGTCAGGTTTCTGTTGGCAGTGCTGCACTCGTAAATGCTTTTTATTCCTTCCTGAGCCTCTGAAAGGTTGCCAGCCAATGCCCTGACTTAATGTATGGGTGGAAGCAGATACCTGGGATGTTGCCACCACTATCCAGCAGGACAGCAACTGCCTAAGCCCATTAAAACGTGAGCAAGAAGGAGCATCCCTTGCCTTTCTCTGAATTTGACTTTTGACATCTGACTTCTGCACTGCTTTTACATAAACTGCTACTATTGAAAGACTGGGCTCATCAGATTTCTGCTAGACACGAACTGTCACACCAACTCTTTTCAAAAACGTGGAGGATTTTTCCTTTGAAAGGCCACTAATTCAGCTATTAGTTCAATGAGTCATTCATCCAGTAAGGGAAAGACCAACAGAATTCGCAACTAATATCCCTACCTTCCAGAACCATGTCTTAAAAATCATGTTTTAGGCTGTTCCCTGCAGTAAACAGTTTATTTTGCATAGTTTCAGTCAGAATCCCTGAAAATAAGCTAGTGTTACAAACTATTGTGTTTTGCTACAGCCCTTACTTAGTTCTTGCATCCATTCCAGGCAGTACTGCTCAGTTTCCTGCTTTCAATTGTGTGTAATTCTACCCATTTAATGGTCTGGACTTAAATTGTCCATGCATGTGCCTGCCTCAGGTTGAATTAAATTAGAACATTTCAGCTCAAGTCTTTGGTTAAGTCTTAAAGAGAAATTTTCCCCCTCCCACGAGTTAAATAAACAACAGACATTTTTTTCTGCGGGATTTCTGTTACTTTTGCAGCAGGAATCTGAAAAGTCTCAGAGATTAGGGCTTGAATTAGGGACTTTTGCCATGTCTTAAGAAAATCTTCCCCATTAATGTCTCTCTGTTCTCCCAAATCCCTAGATTCGTTCAAGGTAACACTTCCTCAATGGCAACAAATGAAGAAAAACTCCAACAGTCTCTCACTACATAATCCTGTATCATCCCCACACCTCATCCAATCTGATCAAAGGAGTCACATGGGAAAAACATTACAGGATAGCATAACTTGAGGGTTTGGTTGTGGATACAGTCTTCAATGCACATACCCAAAGGGCTTAAAACTAGGACTTCATGGACCACCCCGAGTTTTCGATTTTGCAACTTCTCGAATTTGAGTTTGCACAGCCTTAAGATCATAATTGCAACACCTTTTGAGTGTTACTACATATGCAACAGTTATTCTTTACTCTCAACAGGAATTACATATAGGACAGTCTTCTAAAAATTTACTCTGGATTAAAACCAAAGCTGTATCTACAGAATATTAGTGTTGATTACAACTAATACACTATAAAAGAAATGGATTAAAAAACTGCACGTGCCATAATTTACACAAACACAACATAAAATACACTTAAATACACTTAAAATACTGCTTTATTTTAGGCCTCTCTTCAAGCTTTTTAGGCATTTCTGCAACAGGCTGATGAGCCATTTTCTTATTCCTTAGTTGAAATCTTCACATTTACTTAAGCCCAATTAAATCAATGGAATATATGTCTGATCCATAAAGACACACAGTACACTTAATTAGATATGTAGCATGACTAAATGAAGGCGGACAAATATTTCCAGCTTTCCATAAGCCTAACAGGAAATGAAACCACATATGAGTAGGGAGGCATTTTGCACTGTATTTATACAATCAAAGTTACATTTAACCGCTATTAACAACAGAGATCCTCATTTGTTATTCGCCTTGTTTACAGGCCTTCAGAATAAGAAAGAAAACAAGATCATATATCATGGCCTTCCAGAAACATTACGACTTCCTTTTATTCACAGTAGTTAAGAGTAAACGGAAAATTCATTCAACGTAAAACAAAGCCACATAATTCTGTTAATGCCAACCTCTACTTTCACTCTTTTTAACTGTTCATTGAAGAAAATGCTGAACCCTCTGGGGCACTGAGTATATGCTAACTGCCAGGGACATTCCTGATTTTTTCTTGCATATACATGGGAAATGACCTCTCTAGACACAATATGAAGAAATACCAAGAAAATCTTGGCCAGGTGATAACAGGAACATAACCCTCTCAAGCCAGCAGAAGGAAAAGTAATCGTAAAGCATTTCCCTTTCATTCTGCATCAAACACATGTCCTGAAATGCCAAGGGCAGTAAAACTCAAAAAGTTGCACCAGGTGAACCTTAGGAAGGTCTGATAAACCTTGTGGCACAGAAACAAAGGCCAGTGATTAGAACTACACATTTCCAAGTTTATGGTACTCAAAAACTAAAGGCAAGACCAGCCTTCAGCAATTCCAGAGCAATACTCCAAAGCACTTCACAAACAGTAACACGTATTATGCTTTGTGCTGATCTGAATGGTTTCTACATTGAGCTGTATCAGCCAACTTGTACATTGCAGCAATTAATCTCTGACCTAACCCCAAAATTGGGAAAAGCACTGCACCTCTTGAACTTAGAATCACAAAACGGTAGCTTGGGAGAGGTTTCTTCAGGTCTCAAGTCCAAACCTCTGCTCACAACAGGGCTAATACCAAAGTTAGAGCAGGGAGCTTGGGGCTTTGCCCAGGAACAGCTCAGACATCTTCTAACACAGAGATTTCAAGGTCTCTCTCGGCACCTGCTCTGCCATTTCACCATCTCTTTATGAAATGTCTTCTCCTGCCGCCCAGGAGGCATTTTGTTGTCCCAAACTCATGATTACAAACTCTCGTTTTTCCACTGAGCATCTCCGTGAAGAGCCTGACTTCATCATTTCTACAACAACTTGTCAGGAAAGCTGAAGGCCGCAATTAAATCCCCACTGCATCCAGCATGGTCTTCTCCTGGCTGCATGAGTCCAGGTCCCTCGCTGTCCCAGTCAGCCCCTGACCACCTTGGGCAACCCTTATAGGCCCTGTGCAGTTTCTCAACAAGTTCCCTTTTTTGGAAAGCCCAAAACTTGGACTCCAAATGAAGTCTCAACTGGCAATGTGAGAAACTGGGAACAAACATCTGCCATGATTCCCACTGAGTACGAAACACGAGCAAAGTGGGAAAACCCTTCCTGCTCAAGAAATCTGTCCCTTACTGTTTCAGAGTTAACACCGAACTACTCTTTTACCTCCAAGGAAATGTCTTGCCCTGATTAGCTACTTCAAAAGCCCTGGTCCCCCTCTCACAGCTCCTGGTAATTTAGTTTTTGTCTATTTAGAAACAAGCACCTTCTGCTACCTTTGATAGCTCTAAAACGAGTACATCACTAAATATTGTACAAGACCAGATCACTATCTTACGTACATATCCATTTTGGGATGTTTCAATTTTGCACTCCATGATGACATTGCATTCCCTTTTTCCAACTGGATTTCAAACTCAACCTCAGTATAACTCCACAGATATCTACCTTCCAGGCTCGCAACATAAAACTCGTAATTGATCTTGCTTTCTGGAAGTTGCTTCTAGCTGTAGTATCACAAATGCTAGCAATGTACACACTCTTTTATTTGCTAGCTGGATTGATTTCCCTGTCCAATAAATTTTGACCCCCTGACTGGCTTTCTTCAAATGAGGGAAAGCTGCTTTTGTGTTTGAACTTTTAGTCTGCCTTTCCCCAAGAGAACTAAACTTTTCAAAGTTCACATTTTCACTTAGCCTTAGCTGCAGATATTCTTTTTTTTCCCTGTGATAATTCTCTAATGTCTGAGTCATAATGGAGGTGCTTTCACCAAGGAAAATGGCTGACACTACATTTTCAACTACATACAGTGAAACGCCAATTTCTCCTCTTAAAACACAAGCCAGACCCCACAAACCAAAGAATATTCCTTTGATACTGCTCACTGCTTTGGGAGCAATCTCATACGCATTAATTATTTAGGAATTCCTAAATCAAAGACAGACTAATAAGATGGACAGTGATAAAGCACCTTCTCCAAGAAAAATATTTCAGAATGTTTCAGGAGATTGCGTGTTGGTTTTTTTTTCCAGGTTTTTTTTTAATTCTTCTTCAAGAGCACCCACATCCTATTGATTACGTCTCATTTTTACCCCTAGAAAAAACCCTCAACCCTCTGGGATAAGCAAATGATGTGAACCCTCATTTGACTGCCTGTGTATTCACTTAGATTTTGACTTTACTGTCTTGTAATAAACACTAGGAGAATGGAACAGAAATTAAATTACAGTCATCAAAAGCAAAGCACTAAACACACACAAACTTAAAATATGAAGGAACACACGTACTCAGACGGAATGGCTGATCCTTCTTTTTGTCTGAATGCATCATAAAAGAAGTTATGTTTCATTACTGAAAAAACATTTTGGCTTCTTTCACTGTTGCAAAGAAGGGTAATTAAGACTGTCAAGAAAACACATTGAACAGCTGTATATTGTTAACAAAAGCACCATTATATGACTGCTCTGAAAAACCCCAGTAATTTAAGCATTCACATTTCCTAGAAGCTAGATATTTTTCCAAGCTCCAGTAGATACCAAAAAATGTTCTTTCTTGTAAATCTTGGTCATGTATCAGTGATATTCCAAGCCAGCAGGATGGTCCTAGTTTGAGAGTACAACTACATACATAAAGGAGGAGTGGATGGCAGTATCAAAGCTTTGGCAACTGAAAAGTGAGTCATTAAAAAAAAATTTAAATTAAGCTACTTTTTAAGCCAGAATTAGCTGAAATTTTCTTAGACTGTAGGTATGCCTGAAAACCAAATAAAGACAGAGTAAACCTTCCAGACTGTACTGAAAAGGGCCATTAAGAAAAACTTACTCATCGAAGATCAGGTCTGGAGCAAAATAGAGGAACTGGCTGTTTGTATGTTTGTATGATCTCCAACTCAAGGCAAATGATGACAGACACATCCATGAATACTGAATTAAAGTGATTTGGTCCTCGAGAGGCAAGTTTCTAAATCCTAGGGATCAAAGCAGAAAATACCCATGAACTACAAGGATTGGTCAAACCATCACCAAATGCATCACGCCTTACTTTACTAGTGCTCACGAACAAGAGAAACACTCACATAAAGTATACTTCTGAAAACACAAATCCATAATTTTTCATTCCAATGACAAAACTCTAAAATGCTGTTATTCAAAATGAAAGCTTTTTAAATATCAATCACAGACATATAAAACAAACATTACATAAACAAAAAACCCACCAACATTCTTCTCTCAGATGTTACTCTCACACCCCCCACCGAGAGCTTTTTCAACACAGTCCACAGACAAATGATGCGATTTGTCAAGCAAACAGTTCTTTAAGCTAAAAGAAACAGCGAAGTGACATTTCACCAAATGACTCACGGTCCTACCTGGAAGTATCTTTGCCCACTTCACCACCTGAATCATCTGCTTGCCAGCCAGGCGGTTTAAGGTGGAAAGCAGGTACTCGGCTGTGTCTGGCTTTGAACTGTCGTATCCTGCGTACACGATCTCCGGTTCAATGCTTTCAAGGATCTTAACAGGAGAGGGAGTAAGTGCTGGTGAGATAGCAGACATGTGGGGGACAAGTGCAGTGTTTACAGAGGGCTCGGTCACGGGTGCAATGTACGTCGTCCCTTCCTCGGGGCTCTGGGGTGGTGGCTGCTGCCGCTGCTGTGGCTGCTCCTCGTGCATCCCTTTCAATTTCCCCAACTTTTTGGACTTTCGGGCTGTAAAGATGAGCAGCACAAGAGCCAAGTCAGTAAAGAAAGCCAGCAAAACCCTTGGCTTTAGAGAAAATGGAAGGAGAAGTATAATTTCGAAATTCTGAAGTGAAACAGGTGCAGGATCTTAAAAAATACCTCACTGCCTGAAGCACCGTCACACTGGAAAGAGGACCAAAAGACACTTAAAAGTTCATTTTCATTGCATTACTGGATGCTTTTATACATGACAGAATGTCCAGTATCTGTCTCCATACAGACATACATAAAACGTCCTAGTTATTGTGGTCATTGCCAACTAAAAACTTCAGAACTGTATTTGTTTTGTTACTTAAATGAATCACTTATCACCTGCAGGACTGCAATTCATGTTCTCCATTGCACTTGGTCATCAAAAGAAATCTGGCCAAAATTAGCAGACCCAGAGCCCTCCTAAGCTTTTGCTTCAACTTGAAATGTAGTCAATCCATTTTGAACAGCCCAAGCTTGCCAAATTCATTTCCTTTTGCTGCTTTGATACTTCTGTAATTTTGTCCTCTTCTCTTAATTCAGAAATAATGCTAAAAGTATTTACCCACTTAAGAAAAAAGACTGAGCTTCATGTAACACCTTTCTCACTGCTATCAACATTTCTCTGATGATTTGCCTTCCCTTTTAATTTCCTTTTCCTTTTTTTTCTTTAATGCTACCCCTCCTACTTTTCTTTACTAAGTATTCTTAGAAGACAGCAATGCTACGATGCTTCCACTTGATGAAAAGAAGCCATACATTCTCTGTGGGTTGTGTTCCCAACTTTACCATGTGAGCCAGAGATACATAGATGGCTGAAAGCTCTGCTCCTGCCCCAGCAGAGATCTTGTAGCATGAGGCAGAAATGGGTATTAAAAAAATCAAGAGAATTCAGTTAAAAAACACACACAAAGAACCAAACCTGAAATCCCATCCCCACCCTTTTTGCAAGAGTGAATATTAAAAAAAACCCTTTAAAATTGACAAATAATGTACTAAATTTAAATGTTTGCAGCTCTTTTGGAGTATCTTCTCTCAGAAAATAGTCTTTCTTATCTATCTTTTCATAGCTAAAACCCTTGTATAGACTTTCATCTTCGTATCTCTTGATTATTACAACATTCCTTTTACTGGCATCAGTAAATACAAGCCTATATCACTCCTACTTGGAATACTATTGCAAACACCCTTCTTAGTCCATGTCTTTTTCCAAGTCTACCTCCTCAAGCTTTTTCCCACCATCAATTCCCCTCCCTCATCTTTCCTTAAATATAGCACCTTTTTTTTTTGCAGTTTCAGGATCCTTTTTGGCCAATCTTCATCTCATCCCTCCTCTCTTCGTTACCAAAATGTTCACTTCCATTCCAACTCAACATGCCACGTCACTGTCTCCTGGGAAGTTTTCAAAGCTTGGCCTATGTACTTGCTCCTGCTCCTCTTTTATGGTGCAGAAAACTCCCCAACAAGACTCACAGAACTACCTCGATGCTCTTCTACAAACCAATGTTTTAAGAAAACTCTCCTCAACAAAGGAGTTACTGCTGCCCTCAGATCATTGCTGCTAACAGCAGCCATTAATGTTTTACTGCTTCCTTGACACTGGGGCTGCCTGCCCAGAGCCAGAGGCTGAGAATGAGCAAGGCAGGATACAGATGCCCAGGGTCCAGGACAATGCACGCCCAAGTGCAACAATAGCCTGTTGTTTTCAACATTTCCTTGCCAGGATAATACTTTGAACTCTCAAGAGTTGGCTAATCCCAAGATTTAATGGAAAAATTTATTTATTAGGGTAAACACGGGACACTGCTACAGAAAATAGTGATGTTACTACTCATACATAAGACCTTGAAGGTGCCCAGTTGACGAGATGCTCCTTGACTATCGTCTCTTCAAAACCTGAATACAACTCATTACTGCTACAGCACACACTGCATCGAGCAGTAAATTCAAAATCTGAACATCAGTTTGGTGCCGTTTTCGTGACACCTAAAGGGATCTTCATGGTTCAACTCAGCACCAACAGCCCTCAGGTGATCTACAGAGAACTTCAGAAATTTTTTTGTAACTTTCGTCACTTTTCCTTCAGAGAACTGAAGGAAATTAATTTCATTAATTGATGTATGTCTGCTTTTAACAATTCCTTGTTTTCTCCATGCCTGCAGACATGCATACCAAGTGAGGCAGGTTGGATTTTTTAATAAAAGAATTGAATATTCAAATAAAGAAGGTCTGGTCCTAATAAAATTTAGTTTAAAATTCTTTTGTTCAACTGGCCACACATATTTAAAAACTTGCATTTTCAAAATTATCGGAAGCTTTAGCACAGGTTACATAGGAATGGCTGTCATTTGAGCTTATAAGGAAGAGGCAAGACAAGTATCTGTCAGGAAAGGTTTCACTGCAGCTTTTTCTGTCTCAAGAGACAGGACAGATGAGAAGATCCTTCTATAAGTCCCTTCAAATCCTATTTCTTACTCTTCTATTACAAAACTCTTAAAAAACTCATTCAAATAAAGAAGCACAACTGAAAGATTTTTTTATCCTCCAGTGCATCGAGTTACAGGGATATGGCGTCCATTCTTCAAGATGTAATTTTTGATATTAGTACCCCAAAAGCCATTTTACAAAGCAGCAGCTGATCAAACATTTTGTTAAACAAGCCGTTTCCTCACTGCAAAATAAAACAGAGGAAGTTACAGGCAAAACAGCTAAGCCTGATAAATTAATCCTGAAAAGTAAGTGAAAATACCTTTGTTCCCCACTTGGTGCAGTTGTACGTACAGGATGACATCCTGGTGAAATCACTGTGAGCATTAAATACAGTTTGCATTCCTCTTCAAAAGGCAAAGCTGAACTTGCGTATTGTTCAACGAAACAAATCCGAAAAGCAAAGTAAGGATGGCCAAGTTCAGCAGAACGCCTGATGATGAGTTAACAGAGCTACTGGCCATTGAAAACAGAGTTTAAAAATAAGCCTGAAGGAGTGGATAGAGATTAATGTTTGCTGTTATTATTCATTAATGTTTGCTGTTATTATTCATTAAGTTTATCAGGCACTATTTTTTTCTGTTTTCAAAACAGGACTAAAAATAAAGAACTTTTACATATCTTCCATGTTTGCAGAGGCAAAAGAAATGCATTCGCACCATAACTACACCATAATAAAAAAAAATATATTGGTTTACTAACTCTAAGTATCTAGCAACACAGATAGCTGATTACATACTTAAGACATTATTTTGTATGTTCTGTTCTCCAAGAGTTTTTCATTAAAAAGAAAAAGAAATAACATTCTTCGACATATAAAACTGGCATAAAAATGTGTTTTGGTTTCATTTTCTTCCACTATAATGCCTTTAAAATGAAGCTGAGAAAAACATTACTGCTTGACAGTCATGTTTACCGTGAAGAGAACTGTATTTTTCATTTGGCTTCATGCCAGTGCTGTAGCTCAACTGGTTTGGTAACTCCCACAGAAACCAACAACTACACATTAAATACAAACTCTGAGGCAGTACATACTCCGAGTTGGTCTTTAGAAGCTGTTTTTCACATTTCCTCTCTAACTGCAACACCAACTACAAAACCAACTAAGCCACCTCTCAATCAGTGGGTAAAAGCCATGCTCATCAGGATTCCTTCCTGGAAATGCCCAAGAAGTCCCTGGGCATTTAATGTGACAAAGTTGAAGTTTGAGGCCTATTTGGGGTTAGGACAAGAATTTCATCCAAATGGCTACACTGCAGTGACTGCGTATTATCTCAAACTGCAGGATTTCTTGCCCCTCCTGTCTAGTATTATTGGATAATATATTATAGGATATTGTATTCTAATCCTCATATTTTTAAATTCCCTGAGACAGAGTAATAGGTGAAGAAAAAAAAATTGCATTTGTGGTTAACACCACAAATATCAGACGTGACTTGTTGAGTAAGTATTTTAGAAGGTCTTCTTTGTTCCAATTAAAAAAAAAAAAAAGTAAAATAGCATTCAAAAAGCATTTGAAAAGTCATAAAGTTGGATTTTAAAAAGGCACTTCCCAACAGACCTTCTCTTTAGCTCTAATAATAAACCACAATAAGCCACAAGTCAGCTGGACAACTGGTTCTTCAGTATTGACCCTTCACATGTAAAACTCCTGTCACAAAGCCAGAACAGGGAGGCCTGTGATCTCAAGATTGAGAATTTTAGTGCCATCTGTAAAACACTAAATAGGCTTCTGGTCATCTGCAACAGGGAATGCTACTCTAAGTGGAATAACAGGACATTTAGCCAGATGTGACCCTGCTGTAAAGTGGTCATGAACTTCAGCTACAAAATCTACAGCATTCCTGATAGGTTAAGTCTGAGGTTTTAGGGTAGTTACAAGATACGTAAACTACTATACACTCTTCTTAAAAACTTACACATGCTATACAAGTTCTGTCTAGAGGAAGTTAATATATGTAGCTTTATATATAATATACTCCCTTTGTACCCAAAGAATATACACAAATTAAGTTATGAACTTCACACACCTGATAACTATTTTTCATAGGACCAATATTAATAATTTTCATCAGCATTAGTGTTAAAAAGATGGGATTCAGAGAGGCTAAAAACCAAAATGCTATCAATAGTAGACAAAACCCCATAAGCATTATTATTTAATTCAGCAGTTTTATACGAGAGTGATATCTTGTTTGTAGAATTGTACCAGATTTAGCAAATGAACCAAGTCAAATGCTCTGTAAATTCATGCTGGTTTCCAGTTCTTTAAAGTGAAATCTGAAGTTTAGAAAATTAGCCATACTTTCATGGAAGGGGAATTGTAAGACTTGCAATGATAATGCCCTAGAATCAGGGGTTTTTTTAAAGATTATATTCAGATTTGCCTTTGTCTACGAAAAAACATTATTTGTACAGTTAAAGACACAATATCAATGAGTAAGATCTTGATTTATTGTATATTTAAAGCTCTGCCAGAGCCAGGACCAAACTGATCCTGACACAACCGATCTTTATTCTATTCAGGTTGCAGGACCTATTTGGATCCCTAAGTGATATCTAAGGCACATTTTAAGAACACATGCTACCTTTAGTGTAAAGTAGAGAACATCAGCAGAAGGAAAGGGGAAACCAAAATGGACAGAGCACAGGACACAGAAAGCAATGGAGGTTTAAAGAGAGACATAAAGGAGAAGGGAAAGTGGCAATTGGTGCAAATACACAAAATGTAAAAGATAAAGGGTAAAAAAATCACTATATGCACTTCAAATAAGGTATAATTTGGGATTATTTCGAAGTATGTACTGTACTACTAGTGGTCTAGGCAGCCTGAGGGCAGCCAATATGCTGCAAAACAAACCCACTCTGACCACGTGTAACTGTGCTGGCTCTGTACACCATGCCAGTGTACACCTGCATATCAAATACTTCAGCTCCTCCATTCACATCCCCACTTCGGTGCCCAAGTGCTGCACCTGAGCTACAACCACCACCTCCTTTCCAGCCTCAAGAGCTGTCAGCTTTCCCCTTACACCCCATGCCAAATGCTTGAGGGCTTTCCTGTACACCCCTGCACTGCCAACTGCCTCTCCTCTCCAAAACCAACCTACTGAACCTATTCTCCCCTTGAAGCAGCTGTAACAACCTCTGGCTACCCTCTTCTCCGAGCCCTCACCAAGCATACACACTTTGTTCCTGGTTTCCACCTTTGTATAGTTAATGCTCCATCCAAATGCCACTTTTTCCTCCACTGAATCTTTTCCATGTTTGCCTGGTGACTTTCCTTCACTTACTTCAATGAGCTGACATCTGTTCTCATTAGCTATTTTACTGCTACCACAAATAGTGTTTCCCTTCCCCCAAATCTGTTGTATCTTGACATATATGAAATTTTTGAGCTATCTTGGTACAGGCATTTTTTCACTTAAGTGTCTAGCACAATGGGAATGAGATTTCGCTGAGAAATTTCTAGACAATAAGACAGACTTCAGAGACATATATATATATATGTGCACACACACATATGCATGGAAACACATGGAATAAAGTGCAAAGCAGTAATGCAAACGAGATCTTACAGCATCATCCCGTTGGCCCTATAAAGTGCACTAAGGCATACATCCTTCTTTCTCCAGGAAACACAGAAGGAACAACAAAGAGTAACCTAAAGCTTCCACAAAAACTGATTACCCACTTTGGGAAGCAAACCACTGATTTTTGGGTAGAACTGAACCAGATGAAGGGACCTCTAAAAGTGACCCTGAGCATTAGGATCATAGAACATCCTGAATTGTAAGGGACACACAAAGATTCTCGAGTCCAACTTGTGTCGTGCCATGTAAGAGGAAGGATCAGGTAGAAACCTGGGAGACACACACACAAGTGGATGAGTCACTGCTTTAACTGGATAGACCAAGGGGAGGAAGCAAAGAAAAGCAACTACTGAGGAAGGAACAAGGTGTACAGAGACTTAAAAGGAGAGCACAAGATTATTTTATCATGTAAGACACTACCAAAAGGACTTTACTCTTGCAAAGCAGAGGACTTTCAAAGGATTTTTGCAATGGCATTTAGGGTGTGCTGAAGAGACCAAGTAGTCTGTCTGAATATGCAACAAAAGGAAGACTGCAGCTGGTGAGGAAGAAAACAAAGTTCCTGGCCTCACACAGCAAAATAAATTTTAAAATCTGTTTCTGACAGCTGTGACCCAGAGGAGATAGAAAGTGATAGAAAATGCTATCACTTCCTGTTGAGCCTGAGGAATCAGTAGTCTAATTAACAAAGCAATGAAATTTCCTTATATCTTATCCTCTATCAGCAGAAAAAAGCTGGAGAATAAGCTGAAATCCAATGATTGAATTCATTCAGTGAAATGGTAGGCATAACTGAAACAGTGACATAGTTTGGCATTACAATCATAATTCACAACTGCAATAAACAAGTAACACTTTAATATGACAGGATTGGTCAGCTTAAAGACAAAAAATAAATGTGCATGTAGTCTGTTCTATGGGAACGTCACATTTTATTTGCCTTTGGTCAGACCCTGCAAAGATCCTGTCCTACTCATAAATGTAAATTTTTGTTCTTGGTTCACATTTGACATACCCAAGAGGGAGTACAGCACAGATGGAATAAAGAGCTTCTAATGTGCACTTTAATCCACGTAACTGTACACTGCTTTCCTTGTGTTCACTTATATGTATTTTGGTTCTTTATTCTAGTTGGATTTAAACTACTAATAAAATGGACTGTAACTAGGCAAATATTTCCTGCTTACTTCTTTGCCTACTTACAGGCCAATTTCAGAAGTGTTTGCATTTTGTTTTGTTTGGAACAGACTCTAACATATGACGCATTGCAATGCTGCTCCAGCACAGGACTGTAAAGCACAGAAACAATATATCTGAAGCAGTTTATCCTGTTGCCTTGAGCAGGATCAACTGTACTTTGCCCAACTCAGTATGGTATTAATCTCCAATAAAGGCATTTCCACAATATCCCTCATCTTCCTCCAACATCTAACCACTCAGTTGTCTTCCAACATCTCCAATGTTGCATCATTTTTTCTACAGTACAGTTGATTTCTCTTCATGATTCCCCCAGTGGCCATAAAGAAGAATTTATCATTCATGTCCTCGTTTACACCACTTTTGGAATTGAAAGACTGGTATCATGGACTTCTTAATATGTTTCTCCCTTCTACACTGAAATAAAATTAGTTTCTTCAAATCTTCCTTACAGATCTATGTTTTTGATTTTGTTGGTTTTTTCCCCTTTAGCTTCTTCTTATCCTTGTTCTTCCTTGAACAGTGTCTGTATAACCTTTCTTCAGGCACGGGGTAAGAAATTTCAGGAAGGAAGATTCAGTTTAGACGTTAAGGGAAACTTTCTAAATGTAAAGACCTGATGTGAAAAAACAGAATAGGTTATCAAGGGATACAGCAGATACTTCCACACTGGACAACTTTGAGAAGAGTTAAGAGATGTGTCTTTCACTTCAGGAAGGACACAGATACTTCTAATCATATCAACCAGCACAGGAATGTTGGTGACAATTTTGCAAAGCTCCCCCATCCTCAACACTCTGCCCAAAAGTGCTGAAACCAGACAAAACCATCAGGCCCACACTTGCCAGCTCTGACGGGGAACAGAAGAATTCCAGGACTTGCCTATTTTACAACAATTTCACATTGCTGACTCTAAGTTTAAGTTACAATCACCACACAACTGTGCTCCTTTCTTCACTGCAGTCCCTCAACAGCTGCTCTCAGGTAAGCACTGTCTTCATGCCTCAACTTGCACTTCTCAACATCACCCTCTGCACTGTACCAAAAACGCCATCGTGTTGGTTTCAGACACGAGAACTGAAGATGCTTTAGAGTTCTCACCTCACAGAACAGATGCTATTCCCCTGCAGTGTGCTGCCTTGTGCTCGCAGGATTCAGGACATTGGATCCACAGCCACAGGGATCTGCGTGCAGGGATGGCCTTGGTAGCATGAAGAAGGGAGTCTTCCAAAGACAGCACAGAAGCCATTGCAGGAAAAAACTAAGGCATCTCAGGAAAACTAAGGTGAAAGCCCAGATCAAATCTTGTGTATTTTGAGGTCTGACCCAATGATGACGCCCAGGTTACCTACCTGTCTAACATGTGGGACACTGATGTCAAAAGCAGTAAGAAGGCAAGGCACTGGGGAGGGTTTGGGTAAGAGACAGAGGGAATTAATCCCTTTTTCAGTTGTGTTGAGCTTCAGGCTAAGCATTTGTGAAGAGATAGCGGGCAAAAGTGACAAAAGGAAGCTGAGATCCAAAGTGCATTTTACAGGAATATTTAGGTTGTCAGGGAAAATGTCTAACACATTTGCTTGTTTCTCAGCAATCCTCAAAGTGATAATTAAATGAAAAATAACAGTTTCATAGGGGTACTCCTCCCTGTGTGGGAACAACTTTCACCAAATGCCAATTAGTGGTTTCCTGTTAAAATCAAATCAAGCTGGTTTTGATAAAGCTTTTTAATGAGAAATGGATGAAGAATGAAAATCTCCTCCACATATATTTCATATAAAATCCCAAACCGACATCCACAATCACACAGCTAACATTTCTGGTACATAAAACTCCCTCTTGTACTTCTTCATTAATTTCAAAATAAATGTATTTACTAAATATTTAAATCATCCAGTAAACAAAGCCTTAAAAAAAGCTTACAAAAGAAAATTATAATGTTAATGAAAGCCAATCTTAATCAGTCCTTTTCAGATGCATCCAAAACTCATTTTTTACTGATCATTTATTCATTTTTCAAATGTATGGCAAATACAGTCATTTTGGAGCTAAGCATTGTCTACCAAATGCATTAGTGGTTTTGACTATTCATCACATAAATCTAAAGACAGGCCAACAACAAGTGTGAAGAGGAGGTTACCACCTACAAGTCCAGTATTTGTCACCTATAACTTTACGACACCTGTAGCAATGAAACATCAGCAGCTTGAACACAAAGCACTGGTAATAACTTGATTAAAAGCAAAGTTAAGGAAACTTGGGAGAACAGATTTTGAAATCTTCCACTGTACCAGACTGAATACTCTTGGCTATAATCACTGGTTTCTGCCTTGTGCCAAGTGACAACCTTCCTCCCAAGACACGCATTCCCATCTAACCTTCTGCAGGAGTTCCTCATCCAAGTCTTCTCTCTTGCTTTTATTTGGCTTGACACCCAATGCTGTCTGTTCCATGATCTACGTGCCCTTCATCCCGATCACAACACTAAGACATCCTGACTGCCCTCGATACAGTCCTGTAGATACTTACCATGTATAAGATTTTCTCTCTGTATTTACATTGGAGACACAAGTTCTCAACAAGCTTTTCAGAGTTCTTCCAAAGGGTCGATAAGCAGACCCTGACACAGCACCTCTCATCCTGTATCTTTAGGCTCATGCTTCTACTCCACGCTAAAGAGTGTGCTGTTTTTAATGCTTCATTTTTGTCCTCGCACTACTGCTGCTAGAACTAAGCTTTGTTAAGTGCTGCACTTCCCTCTGAGGTCTTTCTGGTTACGTCATAACACACCACATTCCCACCTGAATTCTTCCCAAGTAACAAAAATTTTGAGATCCTTTGTCTCCTCACCTGTGTGACTTCCATATCACTAGTTTTTATCAACTCTGATTTCTCTCCAATGACCTTACTCTAAATACATTTACTGCTGCCAGCCTGTCCCTTGTCTTCTAGAAATTATCTATGCTGCTTCCTGGAACAGCAATGCTACCTACAAGCTGGCTATTTATCTTCTGTGGTCATCGCAGCCACATTTTTCATCACCTAGTTTATGATTAGCCATTAGAAAAAAAAAAAAAAGAGTATAACCATGTTAATCTCCTGCTTTAATAAATCTCCTTTGAATGTTAGTGAAAACACTCTGTATGTGATATCAATCACTTTTTCAGGGAAAACGCAATTCTCTAACATTTCCCTTATGTACGATGTGGAAAAACTGATGGCAGAGAAGCAGAAAAGCACACAAATCACTAGTCCCATTCTGCAGTGAGATGTGTGGTACTGGGTGGCTCAGAAACACCTCATCCAGTGCCTTCACCTTGTCTTTTCTCTTTGTTAAATAGTATCTTCTTGTTGTTCTTGCTGTTGTGTATTTCTAAGACTTAAATGTGCTCAATGTTTCCTTCATAACCTGCTGTGAACTGTTCTTTCTACTAACACTGAACTCCAAAGGCTGCTTTTTTGAGCCAGGTAAGCCTGCCATATCTCACATTTATTTTAGCAAAACACAGATACTAAAAATGGAAAGCTGTCCATTTGAGAATTAGTAGGGGGGGAAAAAAACAGGAAACAAGATTCAAAACAAAATACAAGTTTCTAAGGTAATTGTGAAGACGTATGAGAAGACCAGGGGAAAGAACAACAGGTTCATGTGCTAAGGCATAATCTGTGATTGAAAAAATTTTCCTTTTGACATCACTGGAGTAAACCACATCTCTAGAGTACATTTGTCATTTGAAAACCTGTGAAGTGCCAAAGTAGCAGACAATCCAAAGAGCAACACAATGTCAGAAGAATGAGCACACGGCTTGCACAGTCTTAGCATCACTGTTTCTTCAAAACACACAGAGGAAACCCTCACACAGAGGAAAGAGATACAGATTACCTCACACAGTGAAGATCAATGATGTCAAAAACTAAGAAGTATTTCGTACATTGAAATAACATTTTCACTTTTTAAAAATTTTTTGGTTTTAGATTTGCACACACATTATCCAGCTTAACTCCACTTAACCTGACATTAACCATAGCCTGGAAGAGACCTGTGATCCATCCTCTTGTTCAGACCAGAGCCAACTGTACTCTCATCACTTCACTCAAACGCTTGTCTTATCTACTCTTTAAGGTGCTCAATGTCAGACTCCAAATCTTCCCTAGACCATCTAATTGAGTGCTTCCCTGACCTTATAGAAACAGGTACTTTTCCATCTCCTCACTTGCATCTTCCTTGCCACTCATGACTTCTCATCCTGCTTTTCAGAGTCATGGAAAGCAGATCATCTGCCTTTTCTCTTTACCAACACTTGATAAAGAGCGTCCTCTTCAACCCTTCCTTCAGCCATTTTTTGATTCAACAATACCAAGTAGTTCAATCTGTTCCCAGCCAGCCAAGTTTTAAAACCTACTGATCACTCTCATTGCTCTACTCCAGGCTCCTCTGAATTGGTCCACAGCATACCTGGAGGCAACCAATGAGGGTTTTAACAAAAAACACAATTTAGTACACTCAACCCACTTTGGCTAAGGTTGTGTCAAGCATGGCAAGTTAAATCGTCATGTCCTCATATTGAGGTGGAAACTCTCTGAAGCAATGGCTCAGCAGAAGCTAAAAGGACAAGTTCCTCCTGCTCCTACAGCTTCTCACAGTGATAGGGAAGTGAGTAATGGAAATACACCACTACAGACCATGGGGAGAGGTTTCAGAAGGGTTCTGGTGATAATCAGCAGCTCTGGAAAGAGGAAGGGGAGGCACAGGCAAACTTTCACAGCAAGGACTACACTTTTACTGTGAGGAAGAGTAAAAAGGATATGGATTTATAGCACTGAGGAAGGAAGCATGATAATTTGGTGATTTGGGAAAAAACAAAACATCACCAAGAGCTGCGTGTAACAAATTTTGGAAATGCTGAAGTACTCTGGTCTACTCCAGCACACTAAGGTAAAGCAATGAACAGAGGTGTTTATGGGCTTACTTGCTTTTATGCATCTACACGAGCAACAAAGATAAATAAAAACGCATTTCATATCCTCAGGAAAACAGGTTGTTAAATTTAAGTATCTTACAGAGAGGTAGTGTATCAGGGCCAAGAGGAAAAACAGAGGGTCAGCCTCAGTTCTAGGAAGTCAAGAGGCCACAAATGTCATCTACCCTGGGTGCACCCTGGAGGTGAAAGCTGGAGCCCTGATAACTGATAAAAAAGCTTAAAAGCTGATGGGCACTGCACAGGGGTCCAGCAAGCCTGTCAGGGAACATCTGGCAGAAGGCATCCAAGGAAGAACCATTGCCATGCTTCAGTGCTATCACCCAACAAGAGCACAACAATGAGAGGTTGTTTTGCACCTCTTCTGGGAAGACCTGAACCTTCCTCTCAGAAAACCGTGATCACTCCTCTCCATCCTGTGTTTTCAACCAAGACACCATGCATAGAATCTGAACTTCTGGGGAAAGAGTGACCTCTGATCCTGCACGGGGATTTCAGCACACTGCTGAAATCACACAACACCCCACAGAAGCACCCTGTGACACGAGGCAGCCTGGGACACATATTCCCAGCAGGAGCCCAGGAAAGCTGCAGCTCCTTTGGAAGTCTGACAACCAAGGGTGTTATGTTGTGAATGGCACAACGGAGAGTCCAGCAGATAACACAGGGAAGTCTGGAGTTCAGCAGACCCGTGCCAGAAGCCTGAAAGGCTGTTCTTGGAGAAAAGACAAAAGTTGCTGGCACCTGGATGCTTGCAGAAGGCAGAGCTGGAACCAGGAAAACTTGAAAAAAGAAAGCATGAACCTGACCAGGAGTTTGATCAAAATACCACAACTAAGTTGTTCAGCTAAAATACAAGAAAAATTGACAACATGAGGTTTCACTTCACAAAACCCACAAATAACTTTAATATACCACTGATAGTGGTAGAAACCTCTTGAAAGAACTGACACAAACCCAGCTAAATGTTGAAGTTAAAAAAATATCGACTAGATTCCCTCAGAAGAAAATGCCACATAATAAATGCAAATAAAAATACATTAAAGTTAATGGCATTTCAAAATACTTTGCAGTTAAAGTTTAAATGAAAAATAAAAGTTAACCATACATATATCTCAAGTTGCTTGTGTCTTACACAGAGGGGGTTACTTTCCTTTAAAATTTATGAAACCTTGGGAAATAGAAACGTTTAAAGAAAACTAAGATGATAAATTTTTGCTGTATTTAAGTTTTCCTTAGTTTTCAGTTTTCTAATACACAGATTTTTTCTCCCTCTTGCTTTCTTCTTTCTCTAAAAGATAGGAGCAATGATAATAAAAACCACATAAGCTCCAGTAACTGAAAATAATGCTGCAGTTTTAAATCCCTACTAGTATGGTTTATAAAATAGAGAGCTAGGCAAAAAGGTGAAGTACTGTATCTTATTACTGATTCTCTCAATTAACCTATTTTTCAGATTATTGAAATATTTTAATGTACAAAAAATAAGGGTATCTGCAAGTGAAGACTACAAATCACACACAGCATCTTGTGCACGAAGTGTCTTACATATGTAAATGTATGCAGACCCAAGACTCAGATTTCACAGGCAGTCTCTGCAGACAGAATGATGAACTATGTAATTTGCAAGGTGAAATCTATTTTATGTCCCTTCGAGATCCAAAGGGTCCTTCAACAAGCTGCTTCTCACTGTTGTGGGAGACCAGTGCTGGTGAGTCTCAGCAGTGTTTCACACGGGAGCTGAGGCAGGAAAGGATTGCAGTCCTGCATGTTACCAACCCTTCCCCACTCTTTTGTCCCCCCTGCACATATGACACATCACATGGCAGAAGAGAAATCTTCTCTGATCACTCAGCAGAAGAGAGAAGGATGCCTGGTCACTAGGGCACATGAGGGGGGCAAGGACTAACCTGCCAATCAACAGGGTCTGGTAGTGCCCTCAAGTGACCCCACACAAAACATTTCCATTCTCCAGGCTTCAGCACAGAGCACAGCACACAGCAGGAATGACACCAGGAGGCTCTGTGCCACCCTGGCTGCAGTGCCATACATCCCAGGGATGCCTTACGGGATGCAGCTGGTGGTGGCACAAGTACCAGCGTGGGACTGGGGGGTCTCATTGTGACACCTCTCAGTGCTGCCATGGGGACAGACACAACTAAGGAACAGCAGCATGAGGTGGGATTCAAATGAAAATGACTCGTGAGGAAGTGAGAGACTTGCCAAATCCGATCACAGCGTATGCTGGAAGAAACTTCCCAATTCGTGAAGTCATTCTGGTCCGTAATTAACTGAAAATTAATTACAGGATCTTGAAAAGAGCAGAAACCAAAAATGGGCCAGCATACCTTCACAGTGCAGTTGCTCACTCTGAGTCTCTTCCAATAATTAAGCCTAGCATATGTCACTGGAGTTAAAAAAAAAAAGAATAAAACAACAAACAAAATTCAATTCCCAAAAAAGTTCTGGAGTCCTGCTTGCTGAAGGGGTATGTCTGTCTGCAGTGTACATACATACTTTCTAGAAATGAGCAGGATGATTTAACATGATACTTGGCAACTTCAGCTTTGCAGAAATTACAGGTTGCAGATGCTTCTTATAAAATCAAAACAAAAATGGAGAAAATAACATAATTAGGTAAATTATTTGCTGACTTGATGAATAATTTTCTGAAGATTATTAGAGGATATAAAAGCTGGAAAATGCTTCAATTTTTCAACAAACAAAAGGAGAAGGTAAACAATAAAACTGCCAAATTGTTTTGGCTGAGCATTCATGAAAAGGTGTATTTTGTATCACCGAATTACACGTGTTTTTTTTTACAAGGTGCTTTATCATGGCATGTTGCCACATGTCAAAATATTTTTTTTTAATTTAGAAAAAAAAAAATTAGCATGCTGGGAAGTAGAAGATATGCCATCAAAACAAACCTGTAGGACTTTGACAGAGTACAAAAGCATTCTATTGTACTATTTCAAAAATCGTGAGAAAGCATATTACCAAAAAAATAAAACAAAAAGCTAAGAAAATGTACAGTAGATTAACCAGAGATTGTGTGAAAATATGGTGCAGGAAACATGGGGACACTCTTTCCGATTTCCAGTTTTCCATTACAGAGATTAGTATCTTCAGTAACGGTCAGAAGACAACCTCAAACTGTCAAGTTACAAAATTTGCTTCATAACCCCCTCTATTTCAATAGCTGGAAGGACTTGGGTGGGTGGCAGCCTGGGGTCTTTCACTCCCATCTATACCTGGGTAGGGTGGCAAAGGAGAGGCGAGTTCCTTTGCAGCCCTTGGCAGACAAGGCTTTATTCTCTTATGCAACATTTCTTCTTGACCAACTGGAGGTTTGGTGTTTGTTTTCTTCTTCTTCCCTTTTTTTTTTTTGTAAACAAGGGTAAAAAACATCATAGTTACGTACAAGTAACACGTCTGTGGCTTCATCAACTCGCACACATTTCAGCCCTGAGCTGTGCTGATGACCTTTTTGCATATCATCTTATTGTATTTCTCATGAATCAGAGCACATCAGCACCTCTGCTACAGTTTGGGGTTTATGTTCACATCTGCTTCCCTTTGGAGGGTGAGGGCTTAACTCACATCTACTGCACAAAGAGCAGAGCACTGTGCAGTGTGACATAGCCATAGAGAGTCTACTGTGCTGCACAGAGGACTTAAAACTAAATTGCATTTATAAACTCATTTTTCTCCAGCTCCTTACTGATCATACAGTCTCATAAAATACTTGCCCATTTTGCCTATAAATTTGAGTTAGAAACAGGTAAAAGCCCATTTTCATTGGAGTGATGTATGTTCTTGGCAAAACTGGGTTGGCCACATGAAACTTCAATCCACAATGCTTCTTCATAATAATATGACCATACTCATTCTATTCAAGGTAATTATGAAAAAATGTTATTTAATATCACACCTTAAATTTCATATAAAAATTACTACTTTCAAGTACTCATTAATATCTTCTTTTGCAATTTCCACCACCTTTTTTGTTATGATCTCCACCCCATCAGAAATCCCTTGCAACAGCACACAGAAGTTCCCAAAACTAAGTCTGAGACGCTGTGTTGCTCCTCTGTGGATGCCCAATGCAGAGCTCACCCCTGGAGACAGATGGCCTAAGCAGCAAAAGTCCTTAAGCTACCAACATTTCCTGCCAGAGCTGGGCTGGCTCAAAGGCTGGGAGTCCATCAGCATGATTTGGCAGCTTTTGGGGTTTTCTAAACAGCAATGCTACCTCTGGGCTGCAGATGCTTTACCTCCCCTCTGTCTCCAACTTGCCCTTTCTCTCCTTGACCACTCGGAAGGCACCGCATTGCACTGGCATCCAAAACCACTCCCCCACTATCTCATTCATGGCAGTGATTGGAAAGACCTTCTTATGCCATTTTAGCTCCTTTATGTGGCATAAAGGGATCCAATCAGGAGCAAGAATTTCACCTTAAGTTTCTCTGTGTGATCAACATCACCGAAACAGCCAAACTGCAAAGCTGAATCATGTGCTAGCTGTACACTGCAGGGGTAGACTTGGCCTTCCAGGTCAAGGAATCACAGAAGCATTATGGTCAGAAAAGACCTCCAAGATCATCAAATACAACCATTCACCCAACACTGACAAGTCCTCCACTAAATCTTGTCCCTAAATGCCACACCTACGTGTTTTTTTAACATTTCCAGGGATGGTGATTCCACCACTTCCCTGGGCAGTTCATTCCAGTGTCTGACCACCCTTTTGGTGAAGACATTTCTCCTAATATCCAATCTAGGCCTCACCTGGCACAACCCGAGGCCGTTTCCTCTCACCCTATCACTTATTACTTGGCAAGAGACCCACCTTGCTACAACCTCCTTTCAGGAAGTTGTAGAGAGCAATAAGGTCCCCTGAGCCTACTATTTTTCCAGGTTAAACATCCCCAACTCCCTCAAGAGACGTGTGCTCTAGACCCTTCACCAGATTCACTGACCTTCTCTGGACACGTTCTAGCATCTCAATGTCTTTCTTGTAGTGAGGGCCCAAAAACTGCATTAAACACAGATCACTATTTACGACTTCCAGCAGTCTATAACAAGCTCCAACACAAGGAAAGATTTTTCAATGTATTCCTCATTTACAACATTCCAGTCAATATTAAAAAGACCCAGCAACCCTCTCTATCAAAGTTTCCCTCCTGCCTTGCTTTTTTTACAGAGGACACCGTGTGAAGACATCCTTTGAAACCAGAACATCAGAATGTTGAACTCCTGACATGTGCTGCTGTTTGAGGTGGTTATCAAGTCCAGTGGCAGCCCTGTGTTTTGCTGGAGTTCCAAGCACATATAGAGCATGCAGGAGATTCACCAGTGCTGCACAGGGCACAGCCAGGGAGGATGTCCCACACCAGCTCCCACTGGGATGCAGCGTTTCCAGCACTCCAGAGAGCTGAGAGCTGACCTTCCTGCTCTGTACACATTTTCAGCACCATTTTTTGAGATGAAGGAGATACTACCATGGAGCTTCTGTTTCAACAAACTAAAGGTGCGTTCTGTTTCCCTTGCTATATTCAACAGTGCAGAACAAAACCAATGCTCCTCCCCAGCATTCCACAATCTGGCCCCATTTTCCCTTGGGGAAAATAAGGGCATAGGAGGCAACACAGTATCTCAAAATTGGGAGAGGGGTTGAAAGAGATCTTAACAGGGCTACTCTCTGAAAAAGGAAGGTGTGGCTTGTTTGAGTATTTCTGCCAGGAGACAAGACAGAAAAAGAATTCTGGGAGGTAGAGAAGGTACCAGGCAGCAGGCAGGAACCAGGATTTTGCATATAAGATGAAAGACAAGCAGCTAAATCTGTAGATCTAAACTCAACTGCTAGAAGAACAGGTCCAGGAGGACAAAAAGAAAATCGTGAGATAGAAATGATACAGGGAGGGTTTAATTTGACCATGTTGTAATTTTCTGTACAATGGAAACACTCTAAGGGGAGGGTCACTCTGTACATCAGGGAAAGGACCTGATGTCAAAAGGACCTAAACATCAAAATAATAAATGTAAGAGTAGTAGGGAAAAGGGACTTGTAATACTATTTGCTCAGAGGATGACTTGAAACACGATGCCCACTGAAGCACAGCCAGACATTGCAACTGAAGAATTAAAACAACAGAAAAAAACTACTATAAATTTTGTTATAATTTTGTTATCAAAAGTATGTTTTCAAAATACTTCTGATAACTAGTAATACAATTTTTGCCTTTTTGTTGTTGAACAATGAGTAACATCTATGACTAACATATGAACAATGGAGTAACATAATCAAAATTATTCCACAACTTGTAAGTCACAGAAATAAATCAATATAAATGCTGAATAAGCAACAAAAAAAATTGAGAGGTTTCTCTATGTTTGCATTTTCTTTCATGATGGTGTAAAACGTTTTTCAGTATTCAAGAGAATGCTCATCACAAAAAAAAAAGCAATACTTGAAACCTTAACACTTTTGACTTATGATATTCCTCTGAAATTACTGTCATCATAAAACACCCACTTTTCTTTTTTTCTGAGCCATAAAATTCATATCTCTAAAACCCGATTTAGAATGACAATAGAGTTTATTAGCTATTAAGCACTTCTTCAGGATAATTCCACCTTAAACTTTTGAGATTATGCAGCTGCCAAAACTATAAAAAGGCCGCACATTTCCAATGTTTTCGCCTAATCAAATTAAGAGACCAAACTCTTAATATTCTGCTTACCTCCTAAATTCATTCCAGCTTGCAGACATTTCTGTAATCGACAGGCTGGGCAGTTCTTCCTCCGAATCTTATCAATTATGCAGTCATTCCTTCCCGCACACAGGTAATTGTGCTGTCCTGAATAAACCAAAAATAAAATGCATTATTAGAGGATATATTTACATAATTCCAATTTGTTCTTCTCTGCTGTTTTGCAGTCATTTTAAGATTTTTATTAATGAAGACATTTCAAATTCTATTCCTTAGCCCTTCCAAATGAACTTGGTGAGTTGTCATGGGTCTTTACCATGAGTCTCCTCTTTTTAATTCAGGGAAAGAGTTCTGGTGTGTCACTCTCAAGAGAGATCTCATTACTTTTTTCTAAACAGGACTGGTATTTTTCTTTCAGCAAAAAACAAACAATTGGTTTTTCAAATCTTCTTACATGTGCTGTATCACAGAACAGTCTGACAACTTTATATTTTGAAACATAATCATGCTCAAGAAGTTCAGGATATAAAGCAGAAATTCATAGCACAGGTTAACTCTCCCAATATATTTCACTCTCTTCAACCAGTTCACCAAGTGCTTCATTACTGATTTATTCAGTTACTTTCTATGCAGCAGGAGGTTTTTGAATGGTTTACCAAAACAGGCTTAAATCACAACTGTATTATTTCATTTCTGTAAAGCCCCACAGAAGAACTCCTGAAGAGACAGCAGGCTTTTAACACACAACATTTAGCAGAAGGGAAATATATGGCAACCAGGGAAATAGGCTGGCATTGGAGAACTTGGAGACTAAAAAGGCATTTTGCTCCATGGGAGGAACACAGATGGAGCACATGGTGCCTCAAGGCAGGGGCACTATCATGTGAACTTTTCAAAGCTTGGAGCTTGAATTGGATGTGGAGAATAAAGGAAGCCATGAGGGGCTGGTGTAGCCAAGAAGAAGTGAGAGATTATTGTAGCTGTCTTGATGGCACACAGGGTTCTGGGGTGGCCAGAACAAATATGGAGAATCCCCAGAGTTGTAGGACAAGAGGTATAAAATACATGTGGCCAAGATATTTTCCA
Source organism: Calyptomena viridis (assembly GCA_013390005.1). Classification (NCBI taxonomy): domain Eukaryota; kingdom Metazoa; phylum Chordata; class Aves; order Passeriformes; family Eurylaimidae; genus Calyptomena; species Calyptomena viridis. The sequence goes on from WEIV01030772.1 coordinate 67,398, forward strand.
TAATACATATATGCTTCCCTTGAGAAAGATAAAAGAGAACATTCACGAGAGACTTGGCTTCTGTTTTGGGTTCCCTCAGGAATGTGCCTTAAAACTTCAGATAAGTAATTTTCTATCTCTGCACACGATTTCTCTTTACCCTTACCCAATGTAATCTATTTAGCAGTGAACTGAAGCTTGGGCTGGTTCTTGCATCTCTTCACTGAGCAACTCCTAAGAAGAAAAGCAATCTTATTTAAGTAAGTGTTGTGGTTTTAAGTAGCCAGAGTTTTTTATTAGCTGGGGGGCTACGAGAGAGGCTTCTTTAAGAAGCTGCTGGAAATTTCTTAGCTCCAAGCTAGTCAAGGTCAGCTGGTAATGCCTCTGTGATAACATATTTAAGAAGGAGAAGAAAAAAAACTAGGCAGAACATCATGGCCACTTAAGAGAGAGGAGAGTGAGAAGTTTGATTAACATCAAGGTGAGAGAGAAGGAGAAAGAGAAGATGCCTTAAACACTGAAATAGGGCCCCAGCAACCTGTGAGGACCCATAGGGGCGAAGNCTCTCACTGTTAAACTCGTAAGCTTTGATTTTAGTAGTAGGAGTAGTAGTGAATACTTAATATTCTAAGTTAGAGTAGTAGTAGTAGTGAATACTTAATATCCTAAGTTAGAGCCTGTTTTGCTTGTGAAATAGTTAATAAACAGTTGCTTGTAATCCTTATCACAAAAGTCAAGGTTTTTTTTCCTTCTCTGAGAAATTTTAGATGTGTGTGTGGGCTCTTGGCATTCAGCCGGTGTCAAACCATAACAATTAGCAAAATAAATTTGTGTAGTATCATGAAGGTATCATAATGTAGATGATGCTCTAGATGTTTAAAGAACAAGCAGATGGACAAATAGGGGTTTTATAAAGGGACTTCACCTAGCACTGCAAAACAGATGAAAATGAATACAACTTAGGCAAAATATATCATAAATAAATTACATTGGGCATAAAATCAAGTTGTACAATACAGTGACAGCACCAGTATCTATCAGATGGTTTTTAAGTAGGCCTGCTAAACAAGAAGATAAAAGTTCTCAGCTAATCACAGAATGAAAACCTGCTTACCAAACAATGTTTATTTAATGGTGTGATCTATAAAAAAACAGATACACATGAGAAAAGTCGACTTAATTCCTATTTATATTTTTGCTTTGTACTGACTTGAGTACATCTAAAGAATTATCATGCAGCCAGCATGAAAATAACATTAAAGGAGAGAACAAAAGCACTTAAAATTATAACATACAGCATAAAGGTGGTTTATATGCCCTTACAAATACTGACATATTATCTTTTTTTTGTGAGGAGAGGGAAGAAAAGATTATTTTCTGCCAGGAATGCAGGTACAATTGCTCAGTGCTCATACAATGTCCTTTGTACATCACAGAGAACTGCAATACCATTTTTAGGCTTCCACAGGCGGGTGCAGGCTATTAATATGACAAGTCAGTTCTAACATTGCAAAATGAACCCCAGTGCAGAACTACCCTGAAGGCAGTTTGCTCTACCAAACTGTACACCTGTTAAGTCAATGTTTTTCACTACTGCTTTAAAAAGCTAATGGGCTTAATAAAAAGAAGTTAACATTTATGTACTCCAGGATAATGACTTGGGTTGCATTCTTAAATATTGTGGAAATGTTTATTTGATTCAAACGCTGTCACAATGTGACTTCATAAGAAATAGTCCCACAATAGTGGAATATTTCATAAGTCACCCTTCAAACGGTTCAGGTAGGCTGCAAATATTGCTTTCTGACCTGTCTACTCTAAATCAAATAATTTCAGAAAACATAACTTAGTAAAGGTTCATCAATTTTTAAATCAAGCATCTCTGACTACTAAAGCATGGTACAAAATCTTGACAGAGTAGATATCGAATTCTTATCTTTTGCTTTCCGAAAAGCAAACATAATCTTTCCCTTTTTTTTTGATTTCTAAAAAAAAATCCAATAACCACAGACATCTTAAAGCTTACATTAGTGGAAGTCACTTGAAAATCCTTAAAAAACCAGAATAGATCAACATTCCAGCAAACCCTCCCATGCAGAACACAGCTATAAAATAATAATGAACAGTCTTTCAGTTAAAAAGTTTGCCATCTATAGTGAAAAAAACGGCTTCAGATTTCCATGCAATCAAATAAGGTATGTTTCAAATAAAACCAATTTTGTAAAGTAAGTTAGCAAAGCAAAGGCACTCATAAATTAATCAGTATGTCCCATTTATGTAGAATTCACCTCTCTAAGGCCCCTCAACTACAGAATCAAACCAAAAACCTACATAACTGAAATTGATGCAGTGCTCTTAAGACCTCTAGGGCTCTTCAGGATCTCAGTGAGGTGATGGAGACTGTCCTGAAAAGAGGCTGATATTTTTGTGGTGGTAGATCTCCAACTCTTTCAAGAGATGTATCGATCTGCTTGTGTGGTTTGTGTTTAGCTTAATCCAGTTGTTCTTTTTATCCCATTCAATCACCCACAAGTGGGCTGGAAAGTGACAGAGTAGGTATCGATTCTCATCTCCCATGTGCTAAATGCATTGAGATGAAAGTAATTTTTATATATGCCATCAGTAAGTGCACTTACACGAGCTAATTCCTGTTCCATCTAAAATACTGAGTTACAAAAGATGCATGGAAAATTTTGTGTTCAAAATAAATAATGAATAGGTACCACACAGTTACACACTAAGAAGAAAGTGACATCTGTCCTATTAGCAGTAGAGCTCCAGGAAAATTGAAGTTTGCATTTTCCAGGTTATTGTGCTACTACATATCATGGAATGACATATCCAAATGTATGCACAAAAATACTTTAATGTTTCCAGCTCTTTCACCTCCAAAGACTCTTTAGTTTCCTGATTTTTATAGGCTTACGAAAGAAAACAAAAAGGAAGTATTAATGAAATTCAGCCTTCCCCCTTACTGCATTTTCCTGAATAAGCAAAATTCAGCAATAAAGGAGAGGAGAAAAGCAGCTGTTCTTATGTGGCCTATGAATTAGGCTACAGTAGAAGTTGTGCATTTCCCCATTTCAAAACTCTACCACAGTGACTGAGTCACCAGTCCCAAAACCTGAATTGCTAAGACTAAGATGAACCTATGTACGTGTTCTAGGGTGCCATATTTCCATACAGGTAAGGCTGCAAAAGGAATGAGATATAAATATTTCTTGTCAGTATTATTTCTGTTACTGTCTATGGCAAAATTAGAAAATTACAGAAATTTTTGAAACGCTCCACATGTTTTATCTTCCTCCTAAAAAAATTCCTTTTTTCCCCCCCAGTTTTTTGAACTCTAAGTCAGGAACTGCAAGTCATTAACTAGTATTCTACACTTCTTCTCTCCTGTTAAAATAGTAACTACTACGATTTTTTAAGGAAAAGAAAGAGTAGTGCTGGAAGAGGATCCAAACACTGTTTAATTCAAGCCCACTCATGGAAGCACGATAAGACTACCTTCACAGTTCAGGCAGATTTTATCTTTTCTTTTGTTTATATTTGTATTAAAATCTTCTGAAGAAAGGTATTCTACAACTTTCCTATAAGCCCTACATGATTAGGCTAGTGATCAGCCACCCTTGAAACTGTTTTTTCCCTTTATGTTTCACCCCAATGGGAATATTTTTTGCAACTGAAAGAGATGTTCACACCCCCCCTAAGACATACAGAGTAATAGATCACCACCTTCTTACAACAATCTCCTGCCCATCAAAAGATTTATGTTCCCCATCTCTTTGGACTAAACAAATCCAGTTCCCTCAATCTTTCCTCACAGGTCATGTTTTCTAAATCTGTCGTCATCCCTCTTATTCTCCTCCAGCTTCTTTCATAAAAGAGGGTGCATTTTTCTTGCCGAGTTTCACCATCACTAAGGCAAATAAAATGGTTATTTCCTGCATCTTGCACACAACAGCCTTGCTAATGCAATCCTGGATCAGAGTTGGCTTTTGGCAATGGCATTAGGTTGTTGACTCATGCTCAGTTGTGGGTCACTAATGACCAGCCCCTCTCCTGTGGCACTGCTGCCTTCCACGTGTTTTTTCCCTGATTTTACCTGGGCAGACAACTCTCTTTTATCCTCTTGCTAGAGCTACACACTCACTGCAACATCCACTGAGAAAGGGAAGAAGAAAGTCCAAAATCCACTCCAGGTACAACATCTGAAACCAGAATGTGCTTTGTGTCCCAAGACAAAGACATGATTGAGGAAGCCTCGCAAAAAGACAAGAAAGTGAAAAAAACAGGTGCAGCAGCTGAGGACCAAACACAGCAGTAGTTTGTAAAATCCTCAGCTTTTAAAATAGTGTCTCACTGAAGCACACCAAAATGCATGTAAAATTTTCCTTCTTCCTCCACAATGAGAATTAATACTTTGACTCACAAAACTGCAGGCGAAGTTGTCTTCTCCCTGCAGGCTGTGAGAAAGCCAAGCCTTTTTCCAGGGTTTGAGGAGAGAGGAGTTGGAAGACACCTCCAACCCTGCCTTGCAGATCTGCACGTAAGAGCTAGGATTCCTTTTGCAGCTTCTGGGCTGGAGTAAGTCCTTAGTTTCTCTGTAATTCCCAACTGGGAAGTTTATCTCCACAATAACAGTAATACAGATAAAAGCCTTATGGAATAAGTAACATTTATTTCTTAACGGTGTCCCTTCCCTTTACCCACCAGTCTGTCAGACTGCATCCCTTCCAAACTGAGCTACAGACCTTCCCTGCTAGAGAAAGACAAAGCAAACATGCTGCAAAAAATCACTAGGATTTTCTAAGGGAAGTCGCTCACCTCAAGAATACCTGATCAGCAAACAGAACTTAACATCAGGTTTTTCTGCTTTCTGATACAGCCCTAATGAAGGGCTTTGCCTCCTACAGCAAGAAATCACATAATCTGCACATGCTAACCTCTCGTTCGTGCTCACTGAGCTATGTGATGTGTTCCATTCAACCAGCTTTGAAATCGCCACAGATCTTGTGAAATGGATGTTGTCTCTGTATCCAATTAATTAAAATAAACTATTTCTACCTTTCAATGGCCAGTATACAAATAAAATTACTGATAAGACTTGCCACAACGATTTTCCATATACAGAAGAGGACTCCTATTTGACAGCAGTTGTATCACAGCACTAAGAAAAACTGCATATACCTGAGATTTTTATTTCACCATCTGCAGCAGGCAGGTACTCTCAGACAGATCAGCACAATAAGTAAAACGATGAATCTCTTTTCAAATTTTAGTTTTCACAAAGCCTCTCTTTCTTGCAATTAAAAAAAAATGCCTGCTAGTCAATGGAAATCAGAGCCGCATTTTCATTTCAAAAGTCCATTTGTTACCGAGTTGATGGCTTTTTTTTTTGTTTTCTTTTTTTTTTTTTTTTTAAGCAGTTGACAACTGCCCAGCAACAGCAGCCTATGTTTGCAGTCACTATTTTAGGCTACATCACATGTCAATTACATAACCTTGTTTTACTGCTCTTGAACTGGTTCAAACAACCTGGGAAACAGATTAGGGCAGTCCCTCCCAGCCGGTCATCCATCCGCATGGAATGGCGGGAGCCGTCCCCCACCACAGCTCCAAAGGCTGCAGCCACAGCGAGTCTCTCCCTCCATAACTAGTTACTTATTGCTAGACCCACCTGAGACATTTGATAATTAACTTCCTCAGCTCTGTTTAAACCAGTCCAGGCTGACCATGGTAAGCTAATAAACCAGATTCCTCATGCTGAGATTGATGCGTAATGCAGAATAAGCTTATAAATGCCACAGCCACAGTACAGAACTTAGATATGAATACTGCCCCTTCGTTTTATACAGCAAATGCTCAGGGTTTGTATTTTAGATATTGAATCTCAAGGTTTTCCAAAACTCAGTCTGACTTCAGGGTCTACCTCCCATATTACTCCACAGCACCTATTATTCCCAGACAACATGCTTCTGGGCTGCAGACAAAGGCTGTATCTGACAATCACTCAAGATGACAATACTGGTCTATTACTAACATTATTACAGTGTGCTTATAGCATAGGTATAATTTAAATCCTTCCCTGAAACAAGAATTTAGAGCTTTCTCTCCTTTACAATAAAGTAGAGGCTTAATTAAAATTTGTTTTGACTTTGGCAAAATATTCATCACATCTGGGATATTTCCTGCTTGCTTCTCATTCTAAATTACCTTCTGCTACTTCTAGATCCCAAGATATCTTTCAGTTTCTTTATCCTTTTATATTACTGGATTATTTTTTAGCTACCATTTTAATGATATTTTTTAAAATCTCCTTACTTTCTACTCCCCCCTCCTTTTTCTGTCCTTCAATAAAATTTATTTTCCAACTATTTTCTTTACCTACATTCACCCTCAAGTCTTTTACTCCTCTCCTATTCTGTAACTCTTTCTTCAGTCTTCTCATTTACCTTCTAAATGTATTATTTCCTCCATTCAGCCAGTAACTGTTGATTTCATAGAGCACATTTACACTGCAGTCAAAAGTATGGCTACATCTGACTTTATATATCAAAGCAAAGTATACTAAAATTACTGATGACAGGGATAAAAACAGAGTCTCAACAGCACCATTTCCCACAGGATCTAAAAGTCCCAGCTAGGGCTTTTTTAAAAGCATGGGTACATCCACTGGTGCTCACAGATGAACTTCCTCCAACAGTGACCACAGATATAAAGCTGATTCCCCTTTTTTTCTGAAAGTGGAGCAGGGAGGGCTATGTCCCCCAATGCTTAATACACAAAACCTTTCAAATTGCCATACTGTTATGCCCTCCCTAGGCACACCTAAGAGCACAGACTCTCCTTGAAATGGAGACTGTCTTCTGCTCCTTCACGTTCTCCTGAAACTTGCTTTCACACTGGGCTAAGACCAGGTTAGCAAAAACAATTGGACTGGTCTGGTGATCCTGGCAAAGGAGATGAGAAGTTATAAAAATGTTTCTCACTCACTATTTTAAGCAAACTGAAAGGGCACCGATGAGAGGGATCAAGGAGAGAGAGGAAATTTGGCAAGGGAGCATGGGATGTAGCCCAAAACAGACTACTATTTCTGCAGGAGAAACCATCCAACAGGGGTGAAACCTGCTAAGGACAGAGAGACAAGTGAGAAGGAAATTATTTGTAAACACATCATATTTGAGGTTCATGCACACATTTTCTTATGCCCTGCTTAAAATATACTGCAGAATTTGAAAAGTGCCTCATGCTCCAGCCATCCCGTTATCCAGACAGACTGAGCCATCAAACTGGTCCTGAAACCACCCCCAGGGCTCCTACTGTCACCTCCACAAAAAGCAGAGCTTGTACCAACCAGCCACATCAACAATTGGTCACGGAGGACAGCCAGGGCCTCCTGAAACCCAGAGGAGCTGAGCAAACTTTCAGTTCAGCTTGTTGGAAGTCTGAACACGGCCACATGACAGACTATGTGATAACTGCCCCTTCATGTGGTCAAAGAAGTGCTGAGTGATGCTAGACAGTAGAGAAAAGTACCTGATCTTTGTAAATAATTTCTGATGCAGTGAAATCACACAGCACTCACTGGAAATCTGTTTAGGAGGAAAACCAAGGGAAAATATCTATAAAAACCAAAATAATCCTGTTATTGAGAGAAATAATTTTGTTTCTGTTTTGAAACTAGTTTTCAGTCCAATTGCTTTTGATTTTAGATTATAATGGATATAGTGATACAGAGAGTGAGAATTAGATCTTTATGGGATGTTGTTTTGACAAAAATCACACATCTGCTACTTTACAGCATTTTCTCTCACAGCAAGTTTCCAAATTTTCAATTTGGTTTAAATTTTAACTGAAGTCTCTGGATGCCGTTATCTGCAGAGCAGTACATGTGACAGATTTACAAGAGATCATGTTGCATGCATGATATCTACTTTTTTCTTTCCCATGCTAAAAATCTGATAAGGCATTCTTGACATACTACAAATTTCAATGCGCTTTAGTGGAAAATTTCAATGTACAAGAGATGGTCTAAAAGGTCTGCAAGGACTTTTTAAATAAGCATGGTGCAAAAATCTTAAATTGCAAGTGAAATGCCCTTCCATTTTTGCTGATAAAAAGTGGCCAACCAATCTGCTACATTCACATATGTGATGGAGTAACCTGCTCTACACATAGCTCATGTTACAGCTGGATTTCAGGAAGTACACAGTGTAAAGCAAGATTTGTGTGAAATACCAAGCTCATCCAAGGGAACCTTTGAGAGGGTGTGGGGAAAGGCATATTCTGGAATATGGAGTGCTAATTGGTAATGTAAGGATTTCTGGATGACTCTAGGGCTCCCTGAGCCACGACCTTTCAGTGAATACTACACTGAAAATATTCACCTGTATAAAATTATTTGTATTTGTAGGCATACAAAGGGATGAAGCCTGTTATAATCTAACCATTCTTTCAAATTGTTTAGTCTGCCCCACCATCCTGCTGATACAATTTTGTATCAAACTGTCTTTGCAGTAATAATATGGAGCAGGCAAACCAAGAGAACTTCACATAGAACAGACAGAAAAATGAGATGTACAACATTAATTCTGTGTTTTTGCAACTCCATTTTATAATTTGCAATTCCAGTCCAACTCCTTCAATAAGATGCATGCTATTTATATAAGATATTACTAGAAAAACAGGCAGTTTGTTTCACAAAGTAAAACTTTCCCCAACTCTTGATCTCCGTGAAAAATGTTCTGTTAATTTTGTGTTTTTGTGTTTTTTTTTTTTTAAACTAGCTACCCTCTGGTTTTTGCAAACATTTTCAAGTTCAACTCTGCTATGTTCTTGCATTTAGCATGCTCAGCAGATCATAAATTTTATTCTGTGTGAATGACACGTTATCTTCAAAGCATATTTTTCTCTTGCATTTTTCATGTACAGTTTACTACAGCTCAGTCTGGAAATATGCTAAATTTATAATAATGAATATTATTATGTATAATAGCAACAATTTAAAATATTGCCAGCACATACGTTGACAAACATTTTCCTCTAGAACCCCGGTCAGTAATAATTTTCTTTTAAAGGCTTCAAGCAATACCATCACAACGGACCCTTGTAGCAGACTACAAACACAGAAATGTTGACCAAAGTAACATCAGATGCTCGCCAAAACGAACTTAAAAGTTCTCTGCATTTGTCTGCTGGCTTTTTGAGGAGGAGTCTGATTTACCCTTGGAAATATGTACTTGTCTGCCTATTTATTTTCCTCTTTTTCTCTCTCCATTCATTTATTTTTATCAGGAACCTCAGCTTTCTGTTATCTAGATAAATCTGAAGAAATACTCAGAAAAAAGAGGATTAGGGGACAGTAGAAAGAAGATCTGACAATTATAATGCAATTTCACAGTATGCTTACTGTTAAAATACTGTAACTTAAAACAAAAAGTGCAAATTAAGTAGCAGAAAGGGTATTACACTAATTATGATGGCCATTTCCATCTTTGATTGGATGAGCAGGTCTTTCCAAGCACCGCTTCCAGAAGCGGGTGCAGGATTTCTGGGCCACAAATACACAGGCCCTTGTTCACAAAACCCCCAAATGGGACCTGGAAACATCTACTTCACCCTTTGTTTACTCCTCTGACCACAAGAGGCTGAGCAAAGTCACACACGGCAGCAAAAGCACTGATGAATCCCAGCTCTGTCTAATTATGCCCAATTTTATTGGAGATGATCTCACAAGGAACACCGCCATGGTGTCCTTCAGCCAGGGATGCTGGATCTGACACCTCAGCCATGGCACCAGAACCAGAATGACCTCAAAGCAAGAGCAAAGCTTAGGTGACAGCTGCCCCACTGGATGCCAACCTCATGCCTTCATTACTGCACCTTTTCAGTAGGAATTGCAATTTTCTGTGCCTCAGAAATATATCAAGCAGTGACCTTTCACATTGGATTCACCCTAGGTCTTGAAAAACTAGAGCTCTGGATGACTTGATCTGCATTTCAACACATATAAAATAACCACTGGAAGTTAAAAACAAGCACATTAGTCATCTATTAAAACACAAAAAACTTTTCAGACACGTTGTTTATGTGTCAGAGTGACATCTTGAAGGTACCAAATTTTCCTTTCTGTATAAGAGAATGGATATTCAGGTAAAATCAAATACATCAAATTCCAGCCCAAATAATGCTGACCACTGAAAATGACACTGTAAAAAGAAGCAGAGGACCACAGGAAAAAAGTCATCTTGGAGCATAAACACATCACCACCAAGACATAAATCCGATTATTTGGTTGTACTTTCAAAGATTATTCTGCCTAATTGCTGCAATTGTTGTTTGAAAATCTGTTGTGCTTGGTGGAAACTAAAGACCAATTAATATATCATATCCAGAATTTACCCCTGGATTAGGGTAGCCACTCCTCCAAGGTAAGTATCCTCACCCCTCATATTCAATACATTTAAGAAAAACAAAAGAGAATATTCCTCGGTCTAATCATAATTAACTTCACAAGTGGCAAGTTTGAACACAGATTTTTTAGAGTTCTAGTTCAATTTTCATAATAAAAATCCCAGTAGTACTAAGACGATTGAATTCATTTCAGTTTCCTGCAAGTTGCTATTTAATAGAAACTCACATGACATGAAATGTCATTGCTTACAAGAAGTGTATCAACAAGCACGAAAATACTTTGGATTAACCTTCATAAAATACAGCAATCTTCTCATTAATGAGGGTGATGGTCACTTGGTGTAAAGCCATAGTATGAACTTAACTGCAGTTTCGCGTGGCTGACAATGTATTTTGGTATTCTGTATATGGTGGGTTTCACTACGGCATCAAAAGCCATTCTTTTATCTTGGAAAAAGGACAGTGACTAAAGGCAAAATTCACTTGTCTGAAACACTTTTTGTAAGTGAAAATTATAACATTTGCACTAAGAAAATAGAAATTTTAAAAATGTCACTAACATAAAAAAACCAATTGCCTTTCTACTAATCCCAGACTTCCTTGTGATGTATTGCACCCCAATTTGTAAGTATGAGAGGACAATCCAGTCCTGTGTTTTTCCTTATACATCCCAAATTTGCTAGGCTCTGTTTTGCCACCTTCAGAAGTAACTTTGAAACTGCCAGGCACAAGTACTAAAAGCCTCCCTGAAAAGGTACACTCATGTCTGAAAACACACAAAGAAAAGATCAAAATGAAAATTAAAAGCAGATGCACTTTATGTACTAAAAGGTTTTTCCACTTTGATAAGTGGATTATAATGAAGTGTGGCACCATGTTTCATACCATTTATTAATCTAGTCCCACTTATTTACACTCTGAAACAGCATAAAGATTTCAATGTTGGAGCACAGCCAAAACTCACATGCAGAAATAATTGCAAAGTTCTGTGGAGAAAGATTGGTGATTGCTGGTTTTCGGGGGGTTTCCAAAGACACAGACTGACTTTTAGTTAACCAGAAGACCAAAGTTAAAGTAGTTGTAACACAAGACAAAGTGCAGAAGTGAGCTAAGTTTTGGAAGGGAGTAGATGCTTACAAAAAGATAACTGGAACCTGACTTGCCCTGCCATTGCAGCCCCTCCAAGCCTGAAGAAACTGGTATAGAAAGAAGAACTCTCTACACCAGTGCTGATGCAACTGGGGAAACTCTGCTTTTTTCTAGACAGCACCTATGACATTGCCTTGAATTTACCCATCAGCCACAGGACCCAGCAAAAAAATGGTAAGAAAATTGAACTCAAAATCATGTAGGAGCTTGGAAGGCATGAGTTTTGGAAGGACAAAGAAAAGTTGGACAGCAGAGTGCATAGGTCATGGTGGGAAGACCATATAATGACACCTCTGCAAAGTCTGACCTCTGAAAGAGGCACAGCATTGTCTCCATGGGCTCTTTTGGGCTGCCTGAGGGTTCACACTTTCTCCTGCACTAGTGTTTTTGGCAAGGCAAAGTTGAAACTAGTTCAAGAGTACAAAGCCATTTATACCTGTACAGTCAAGCAGAAGACACTGCAAGATAGGAGTGACAGTGTTTTACCCAAGTTTAGATGTCTTCACCAAGTAAAAGGGGAAATCAGGCCATCAGCGTATGAAATCCACTATTTCTTTGCAGAGGAAACGCAGTCCTGGTTGGCAGTTCCCTCCTGGGCACAGCATACTCTTCCTGCCTCTAGGAACATCCTTACCCCTTGCAGTTGCAAGGTAATGGCCCCTGAAGATGTTGAGCCACCCAGCAGGTCAGGAATACTTACTTTAAAGGGTGAAGTACACAAATATGGAAACACCGTTGGGAGATGCACTCATGCAGAAAATGTATTTTATTTATTCACTGATGCACAACACCCCGTTCATTTTATCCACTACATTTGTCATCCACTAACCTCTCTTTACTTCTATTCCTCACCTGAAAAAGCTGTTTATACAGTGAGCAAGAAATCTAGAATCCAGTTCATTATTATCATCTGGCAAGGTTTACAGCATGAAAAGACTTTACACTGGTTCTGTCATTAAGAATTTCTGTAGCAAATTCCTACTGAGGATAAGTGACTGCCAAATTCAGACAGTTTATCATATTGTGAAGATGTCCAGTGAAGTATCAGAGGGACCACTGCTTATTTTGATCTTTTCATTGAAGTAAGAAGAAAGGAAGAGGAGTTGCCAGTATAAGTACGGAGAGAAAAATAATACAAAATGGTGTAGAGAAATTGGAAGCAAAGGTAGGAAACAAGCAATAAAATTGCAGTTGGAAAAAATGCTACTGCATGTATCAAGAGAGAAATCCAAATTAAAGAGTTATCAACAAGGCACAGTAACAAAGCAAAATTTGGAAAGCGTCATCATCAAAAGGCATCTAGGAATAAGAGGATAATCTAGATGTAAGAAGCAATGTGGCAGAGAAGAATTAAGTGCCAATAACACCCCTGGCTCACTCTGCAGAAGCACTACACAGTGCAGCAGGCTGGCATGGCAGCGCTCTCTTCATGCATTTCTTTTGCAGCCACACCTGGAATATTGTATGCAGTTCAGGCACTTCATTACTGGAAGATATAAACAAACTGGAAGAAGTCCAGAGAAGTGGAACGGAAATGATTAGAAGCCAGAGGGACTGATTTACCAGGAAAATTTAAAGTAGCCCTTTACCCGCCTGTAACTTCTCTAATAATTAGAGACGGGAAATGATAACAGCCTAGTTCAAGTCTCCAGTCATGTGCCTTAAGCCCTTTTGCCCTGGGCATCTAAGCATGTGCTTAGTTTTAAGAATACAGAGTACACAAAGATTTTGACCTGATGATGAGAATAAGATTAAGGAAGGAAAAAAAATTTAGGCTACATACCAGCGAAATCCTCACAGGAATTAATTATGACTAAATGAGCTACCATAAAAGATGGAGATTGTATTGCTTGAAATTTCACATTTTACTGCTGATAATGAAAAGAGTTATTCACATCTGAAGTTTATTTTCTGCGAAAAACAGGACTGCTCAACATAAACAGCATTACCCATGCACACAAGTCTTTGCAACAAACATATAGCACCAAGTTAACCTGTCAAGGTAAAGAGACACAAGTAAACAAACATTTTTACCCTGGACTGTGTAAGCCAGGTGGAATGGTTCCGAAAAACGACAAATTGTATCCCAGCAGCAAAGTAACTGGATTCACCCAGCTCCTCACGCACTGACGTTGCTGGGAAGTGTTTTTTAGGAAGGCAGCACTTTACACAACTGTTGAGCTGTCAGCAGGGCTCTCCTGAAAGACACTTTAAAGGTCATGTAGTGTTTGCCAGAGCTTGATCCAGGGAACAGGCGATTACCATTCACACAGGTTTTGTATGTGATCTGGAAAAAACCCCTCTAAACAACCAACCACAAAAAAGCAAAGCCCAGCTGCAGTGAGCCTGCAAACAAGCCTGCTGGGATGCAGCCTGTTACAGAATCCCCAAACTACATTCCAGGCCAACAGCCATGTTTGGGCACATAGCATTCCCGAGCCCCTCTACCAACAGATGATCCCTCCCAGAAATGTTATCTTAAAGGCAACCCTGTGCCCCCACTCCTCATTCCAACCTCCCCAGCTTGGTCTTAAAATCACTGCTTGATGCTCCAAATAAGTAAAGTTCATAGTTCCGCTCTGAAGAAATACCCAGGCCAGATTATTGGATCAAAATGGGGGGGGGGAAAAAATCAACTATGGAAGAGAAAATTCTGCAGTGTTTTCTGGAAAGTCAGCATTTGTTAGTAAAATTATGTTGGATATGCATACCTGAATAGCATGCTAGCCTGGGCTTTTGTTTATGCAAGCAATGCAAGCTTTATGCTACGACGTCTGCAATATTTTTATAATTCAACATTTTTCTGCAACCTACATTTAAACCTATGAGAATGAGATAAGAACTGGCACAAAGTCAACAGGTCTCAGCTTCAGTGGATCGTTGCCTTGATTTTATATTATGATTTTTTTTATGGACTTTCTGCAGTACAGTTTTAAAGGTTTGGCAGAAGGTAAAATGACTGCGTGGTTGATCATTGCTTTCACTACTTATAAAGTGGTACCTATAAGCCTGAGAGTCCTACTCCAGGGACTTTTTTTTCCCTTTCTTTGTATAGTATATGTCAAAATGAATCTGCAAATTGGTTGAAATCTGTCAAAAACCAAATTATCATCAGTGAATATGGTAGGTCTACATATAGCTAAGGTTGCCTGACACTTCTCATTTTAAGACCTCATTTTCTATTGCTTATAACTTTACCACACATTAGCAGTTAGGGATGAAATTTTCCATGCTGTATGTCTGCCTCAGGCTGAATTTTATTTTGCGAGTATAAGAATGTATCAGCTAGAAGCACCAAGCTTAGTGCAAAGTAAGTTTGTGAATAAGGGTAGGGAGGAACATGTTGGTTTTCTCCCGTGTTACATTTTTCACAGACATATTTGAGAAGCTCAAGAGCCTTCACACTTTGAGACAGACCCTTTGAAGCATCACTGCTCTGATACCACAGATGTGCCTTTTGCCATCTCATACATTATCACTTAAAATTATAACGGATCACAGTATAAAATACTGAAAAGTTGCAGTTTGTACGTGATATGATTTGCAAAGGTTTTGGTGGAGGTTGGCTGCCAACCTCCAAAGTTCCCTTCTGCAAAGATCATGGACCAGGGCAGAGGGTCTGAGCTGAGCTAGTGCTCCAGCCACCTCTTCCATGTGCCAGGCAATGCTTTGGCACAAGGAGTCCTTGGAGAAGATCTCCAGCACACTCTCAAGACCCAGCAAGGGAACAGCTTGGAGGAGAGAGGAACAAGGCACAGGTTGGAAAAGCAAATGGAAGCAAAGAGAGAGACAAAAAAGTAAGTGTCTACTAAGGCATTGAGCCTGCCACTTCCACAAGCTGATTTTTCTGAGTGTTTAGCATTTTTGAGAGATTGCTTTCCAAGGAGGCTGACACTCCCCAGGTTGGGGTACTGGTCTCCATACAAGGCAGCTGGAGCCAGGTGCTCCCAGCTCTGCTACATACAACTCCAACTCTGCCCACCAACTTTCATGGCACCTGAGACTTAATTTGCTGAGCTCATCTCAGAGGGTGAGACCAAAACAATCTGATTCCACCCTCTGCTGTCCTCTGTAAGCACAGGGAAGACAGCTAATGGCAGCCACAGAAACTTATGGATGCAAGATAGATCCGAAGAAACCCCAAGACAGACCCTGTTTGGTCTTCAAGTTACTTCTAACAGACAGCTACGTGGCCTCCCAGTGCTCTGTCACACACTGCTGCAGCAGGCAAATGCTACACCAAGGGATGGATGTTCCATACACATCCCATCTCACCTCTCCCCCTTTGTCTTACATGCTCTGAGAAGAGCAGAAGAACTTAGAGCAGCTACACAGCACCTGATATGCCATGCTGGAGACTGCAAGATCTCCCTCCCTACCTGGACTTCAGCTTCAGAAGTTGAAAAAAAAAAACAACCAAAAACCCTTAGAATATTAAAAGCCAGTGGCTGTCATAATTTATGTTCTCTGCTTTTCTAAAACTTTGTAGAAAGAAGAAATGGGGCTTTAAAATCCTAACCACTGAGCAGAGCAGCTCTGGAGGAGCAGGCTCTGTGCTCCCACATCCATGTGCAGTCCAGCCTGTCCCCGCACCTGTGGATGAGAGGCAGAGTCAAGCACATCCTATAGGTGATGGGGGCAGACGAGTGTGGGCTGTCTTTCCCAGGGCACATTCCCTGTCCAGCCCATTCAGGTGTAACTTCTGCCCACCTCACTGTGGGTGCCTGCTGGCCAGCAAGGCCACCCACTACAGCAGCAAGCACGACATCCCATCTATGTGAAGCCTGCACAAACCAGTATCAGTAGTAAAACCACAAACTTGAGAAAAAGAAAACTAAAAGTATCCTTCAACATGAATTTGTGAACCAGTATCATCAGAACCTGCAAGTAAGGGTTACTATGGCAGTTTCAATATTTGTATGCAAAAAAATTAAACTACAGCTCCTGGAAGGGACATGGATTACTGAACCACCATAAAAATGTTTGGTCTGGGGAGTTCCAGTACCGCATCCACATGTTACACTGTGGCTGTAACAACACACTCCTAAACCAGACTTTGCCAAACAGAACAATGTTTTCCCTCACATATGATTACATTGACTTTAATTAGGTAACTGGCTCAGTGGTTTTGATTGTTTCAATTGGGTAAACACGTGACAGGGATTGATGTATAATTAAGATGGACTTTCAAGATAAGTGCTCATGTTTAAGTGGTGGAGCGGACACATTTGCCGCTGCCCGAGGACGAAAGAGTAGAAGTGCAAGTCAGAAGAGCTCCTCTCTTTGCTCAGTCAGTGATTGCTGACCTCTGTTTTTCATTATTCCTAGGAAGTGGTCAGTTAACCCTCATCATTAAGCAATAAACCGTGACAGAGAGCGCTGATTAATGCACTGCTCACCAATAGGGTCAGGCAAGAGGAGAAACCCACGGCGGGCTTCTGGCAGTTTTAAATGGCCATTAGTTAGAGTTGTGCAAAATGAAATTAACCCAGCTAATCGAGCACTGAGAAGCCACAGTTCTGCTCTGGGTCAAGGGTTCCCAGGAAACAAAAGGTACAATATGTTTACATACTCTGGAAAAAAACCACCAAACAAAAAAACCACTCAAACCTTGACAGGCTGATTAATGAAAATGAATACATACCATAAATTTGGGCAAACAGTGAATAAATATAATACCTGCACTGTACATATTAACTGAGAAAAAGTCCAGGAGGAGAGAAGAAGGAAAAAAAAGCAACAGATTGACTTCAACAGCTTGCTAGAACTTGCTCCAGGATAGCTGCTGCACTGCTGCCGATGATCCAGTTTAGAACCCTGTCCCCAAAATCCTTCCTGACTGCCCTCCACTGTAGACAGCTTTGCTATTTTACCCCGTTACAGGCTCAGCCACAAGGCCACTATATCTCTCAGGCCTAGTTTACCACACATATTCCTCACGTTCCCAAACGAGCGTGTTTGCAAACCCTTCTCCCATAGACCCAGAGAGCTGACGAAGCACCCAGAGCAAATGGTAAAGCACAGCAGAAGTACGAGCTAAACACTCACACAAGAATGTGCCAGCACAGTCTGTGGCAAAGACATGATGGGCCTGAGCACCAGGAGTTGTTCTGAACAAGTATCTTCCTCTCACTTTAAATTTAATCTTCCTTTATTAGTCTTGGCAAGTCCCACTGTAAGGCGTGACATCCACGTCTGGAACAGGAGAAATGTTTTTGCCATGGCCTGCTCTGTGCCCCTTGCTGGATGTCAGAGGCCCTTCTCCCCTCTTTTTCTAAACCTTTGTTTCTGATTTCAACTGAAATCCTAAATTTGTCCCTCATCTGGATGGAAACAGCTCAATTTTAAGGATCTCCCCTCACTTCTTCAGTTGACAACCTTCGCTTTAAGTGGAGCTTCCAAAAAAATTTATATGCATACTGATTGTGGATTATGCATTGCATAATCCAATCTGTATGGATTTTGGATTAGCCTCACCTGCATTATCTGGCAATACTTTAGATTTGTCTTTGCTGTGGAATCCAAGTGTGTATCATTGCTTGTAGAAGCACACATAGCATTTCCCATCTTATTCCCTTGTGGAAAAAAGGTGTTCTTGCATAGTGAGCTTGTTACTGAAGGCTTCAAGGGCACAAGGAACATTAACAAGGACTTTCTCCTGTTCTTTGTGGAATGGTAATAGAAAATATAGCAAGTGTGAGAATGGCAATAGGAAGGGCTGAAGTGAATGTCAGAAAGATTATGCTGTCCTTCAGTTCTCTGTTTCTGGAACATTTTCTAATTCAGTGAAAAAAGGGATGCTCAAGTAAGCAAATTTACCCAAATACTGTTCAAAAACCCTCTGCCAGTCTACCCTGTTCTGTCTCATCACAGAACTCTTTTACCATGTACTAATACATATGTTTTGCTTGTGCTTTTACATCCTTCACTTTTTCATAAGCTTTCCACGAAGACTCTTTTATTATTAAACAGTCAGTAAAAGATCTCATCCTTGTCATATTTCCTCTTCCTACTTTGAAATGAATAATTAACAAGGAATAATTGCTAGGCATTCTTTCTAAACTTCTTACATGGAAGTGGATTCCTTCACAAAACAGAAGTAAGACAAGAAAAGATGCAGTTGGGTGTATCCACTGTATCCAAGTGACTGCACTATTTTCCAGCACCCTAATTTATTTAATAAAGCTGTATGCAATATTGCTGTATTAAAATACACTGTTCTTGACAGACTGCCTGCTGCCCTACATTCAGCACAGAGTACCTGCATGATGACATTGCAGAAGTATAGAATATGAAATATCACTTGTAGTTCTCTGGACTCTATAAACCACTTGAACATCTAGAATTCAACTGCATGGCTCTGTGCATCTTGCATATAACAACCACCTTCCCTCCCCACAAAAACTGAATGTAAAACCTGATAGTTGCACTTAGGTATATGGTGGAATCACTGTAGGAATACTGTCTTCCTGTTGTTACTAAAAAGACCACAATTAAAAGACATAATTTTTAAGTAGGTTAGTGCCTTTCATTCCCTTTTTTAATTTTATGAATAGATTAGTATGCCAGTGCACACAACCTAAGAAGTACTTATTATTTTTTCCCAATAGTCCATCATTATCATTCTGTTGTATCAGAGAAAATTAGCACCTATCACTTACATAATTTCAAGCAGTATTGTTAAGAGTGGAATTTGCATGCATGATATGGCGTATAGGCTAACACAAGTCCATTTGCTAAGTCCACGTGGTAAAATGTATGAATAAATAATTGAATGCTTAGCTCCAAATATATAATCATTCTTAGGAAGAAAAATTAGAGCACGAGTCTGTGAAAATACATATAATAATACTCATCTACAGCTAAATACCCTGGACAAAAAATGCCCTTTCAGAAATGGAAGGATATAGTTAGATTCCTAAAATGTTTATAGAAAACTTGCATAAATGCCCAAGTTTTGAAAGTACGGGACTATTGCAATTCTTCCCCACGGGCATTAGCTTTAAATTAAAAATGTTCTCCCAACCTAATCAAGAAGGGGCTTATCAGAGAACTTGAGCACACAAATGGTTTGTAAACCTTCCAACTGCAGTTTAAGTTGTTCCTGTTGGAAAAACGTACAGCTTGGTTTTTCAGCCCTGTTCCCACACACGGTACCTATCATTCAGTCTCTCCCTTAAGAAAGTAACGTTACCTTTTTTAATACCATCCATCACCCTGCTCTGCAATAAGCATCACTGCTCTGACGCTGTGAGAATTGTTTGCCATATGTCTCCTTCCAACACACGAGTCGTGTTAGTTACTTGCTACATGAGGGAGTGGGTTTTGCAACAGTGAGTTTGAAGCATCAGGTCCACTCCTCTTCTGTATTAGAAGTAAACCAGGCAGGTACGAATGAGAGAACCATGCTCTAGTTCTTGTGCCTCACAGCCTGAATGAATGCAAATACACCACGAATAGGAAATGTGTGGAGGAAATGTCACTGTTCTGGATACGGTTTTCAGCAAGAACTAAAGGCAAATGAGATGAGACGTAGAAACCTGATACAACTGCATTAATGCTGAAAGTAATGACACCTTTTCTGGAAAAGGTGTGAAACACGAAATTACAAGAACTCAAAATATTCTGTTTATCACAATGTTTAGTGACACACAAACAGCAATGCCTTTTGTTGGCAACTTGCAAGAACAGTACCAAAAGTTTCAAAGAAACACGATTTTCTTCTAAATCACTGTTAGACTCTTTTTCTGTTTTATGGACATCACATTGTGTTTTAAAATAATGCATCTGTCTTTCTATGGCAGAACTATTCCCATTTTGGTATTTTTCTCACCCTGTGACTTGTAAGTCAGCCTACGTTCTAAATCTCTAGAATACATTTCTAAAACATAACCTTTCCACATTTATTTTCTGAGGCATTTATTTAGTCCTTTTGAATATCTGCAGACATTCTTTTCCAGGCGAGAGGCACTGAGCAGTTTCATTAAACATAAAACCCTACTGCCTAAAACAGTCATTCCATTACAGCCTTTTGCTCTTATTACTGGTCATCTGGCATATCGTTGAAGAAAATCTGTAAATGGACCTTTTTTTAAAAATTATGATTTAATAAATCTGAAAAACCCCAAACCTCTTAGGAAGCATGAGAGTCAATCTTGAACTGCAAAATATCATTCAGACTTGACAGAGCTTTTAAAAGTCTGACTTTCCCATTTGCAAACCTGTATTAACTAGCAGTGTGAGTCAGCAGGAGGTCTTTGGCAGGTCCAGGCAGAAGCCTGAGCTCCTCTAGCAGTTAACCAAGCTCTACGAGGGTAACTCTAGGCTGGTTTTCTCCTGGATATACTTCCTTTGGTCAGAGATACTTATTTTTCAACAAATTGACTGCACAGCTCATCAATGTAAAGCGGCGCAATTTGACAGAGCAAAAAATGTCATGTTTTCTAGATGAGAATCAACTAGATACAAAGCAGCTCCTCTTGCTTTGAAAAGCATCAGTGGAGGGGAAGATTGGGGCAAGGAAAATGTACCCTGAGAGAAGGATCAGCCTAGGGAGCATGCAAAAAATGAGAGATCACAGGTTACTCCCAAGTGCTGAGGGAGCTGATTCATGTCACTGAGACCACTCTTGATTATCTGAAAGGTCATGGCAATTAAGATTCCCAAGGACTAGAAGGATGTAGGCATCACGTTTGTCTTCAAGAAGACCAAGAATACTTTTTTTTAAATGGAGAGGAGGGCCAAACAGGTCGCCCCGAGGAAATATGAAGTCTCTGCCCTCTGATTATCTTTGCAATACACTCAAAACCCCTCTGGAATAGGGCTGAGTAACCTGCTCCAAGCAGAAGGGTTGAACTAGATGACCTCCAGAGGCCTCCTCCAACTTCAGCAATTCTGTGACTGTATGATGTTCTCTCATGTGGATAAAATTAATCTATGTGAAATGGTGCTCTTTTCATAAACCTATGGACCTTAACACAGTCTTTGATAGTCCTAAAGGCACAAAGTGATTAAGGTGTGATTAAGGTGTACATAAATCATCAAAAAGAAATGCTACACCCAGATGAAGTTTTACATAAGGAAGATGAAAACAAAACAACAGGAGAAGTATAGCTTCTAAAAAGAAAAATTATACTGCAGAACATCTGCAGCATATTCAGGAAAGGTGGGAAATTAACCACACCACAGTAATGCATTTTGATAGCCAGAACAGAAAATTTATAAAGCAGAAAGGTTCAAACCAAAATATTAAACATGGGATGTACTGTGTGAACAAAGGTAAGGAAGGATGAATTTGAGAAGCCATAATGAAAACTCCCACTAATGCAAGTATTAGCATGTACTAGAGAAGCTGGATTACAGTCTTCTCAAATTCACTTCAGTCAAATGGCTTAGGCACAGCCCCCAAGACCTTGAGGCACCTTGTCCCTATTTAACTGCAAGTAACTTTCCTAGGAAGCACCACCATCATCAACGCCTCCTGCACACGACTGCCACGTAGGAACCTTGCTCCAGTTGCTGTCATTGAACAGGTAAGAGGTTTCAGACTTCTCACCACCTCAGAACCTGAATTCTGATCTAATTTTCCATGTCTCACTACATTGTATCTTACTTCTACAGCCTTGGTCCTGCATTGCCAGACTTCTAACTTATCTTCGGGACAACGTGGATGGTGATTTAGGATGAATCAGGAACAAAGTCAAAAGGACTCTTGTCCTTAGAGTCCACATTCACATGCTACTGAGAACAAAGCCCACAAAGGATTATAGAGATTTAAAGAAGAAAGAGAGAAAGGAGAGAAAATGTCAATACCTGAGGCATTTGAATGGTACCCTGGAGAACTGGACTGCATC
The DNA here is from genome assembly GCA_013390005.1 of Calyptomena viridis. NCBI lineage: Eukaryota > Metazoa > Chordata > Aves > Passeriformes > Eurylaimidae > Calyptomena > Calyptomena viridis. Next base: position 89,795 of record WEIV01030772.1, read on the forward strand.
TCCTTTGCCATGGACTTACTTTGTAATAATAAGCAAGAAAAAACACTAATTATCCTCCGTGTTTCCTGAATATCCAACTTGCCATCCAGAGTCTGATTTGCAGTGGTTTAAGCGACCATAGCTGTAAGTAAAATCAATGGAAACTGCACTTTGGACATACTAAGTGCTACGAAATGCCAAGTACTTCTGCCCCCGATGTCCCAAATATCATAAATCATGAACTCCAAATCAGTGGGTAGATCTGAGCTTAATCTGTGTCTTAACTCCTCAAGTGTAAAACAGGGGTAATAACCACTCACCTCACAAATTAAACAATGTTGTGAAGCACTTAGATATTAGCGATGAGCGCCACAAAAAAGCTCTGTCAGAAATAAGTAATTATGTATTCTGAGCAAGGGATGAATACTAATCAGCAGTGAAGGCACAGGACCATACATTGAGCAATGAGAAGAATACAAGGTATTGAATAGCTGCTCATTAATTGAACCTGATCAATGAACAAGGCAGAGGTATAATGGAAAAAGTTGTAAGGTATTGTGTAATTAAGGCTGAATTAGAAATCATTACATATGATGCAGATGAACAAAGACCATGCCGGCCACTAACGTTCACTACTTTCATATTCAGTTATGATTTTACACACTTGATAATTTTCCCCCAACATATTTTAAAAATACCAAATTGAAATACCAAACTGTTAGCTTTCAGGTATTAGCTCAACTGGTGAAATCCTGGTGCTAATACTGCCAGGATTGTGGGTTTGATCCCTGTATGGGCCATTCAGTTAAGAATTGGACTCTATGCTCCTTGTGAGTAC